>JBAIZL010000002.1:269805654-269908154 GCA_036971475.1 Prosapia bicincta | reverse complement strand
TGACAACGACTACAAGGCAGCTCCTCCTGGTACCGTGAGGAATTATGATTCATTGATAGAATTGTTGGATGGATTAATTATGTTTTATCACACTTCAGCTCATAAACAATTACAGAATGTAAGTGATGTTTTAATAACTTCATATTAAATGTTATACTGTTTGTGATTAGGAAGACACTTGGATAATTTTATGACTAACTGTTATTTTTAATTTGTATAAAACAGGAAATCCAAAGAATTAAGTGGGACTTTAGTCATTAAGTATGGAAGACATACCATATATTGTCTGTCCTCCAATATATTGTGTTAAGTTTTTACTTTTTAAATCTTTGTACACTTTGAATCAATCTTGTTTGTCTTTCCAGTTTTAATATTGAGAAAAATTAATATGAATAAAATTTTACCTTTAGTTTAAGATTTTTATTGATTTTCTCTTTACTGAGTGTTTGAGATTTTCCACAATGTTAGTGTTTGTTATGTTAAATTAATACTTAATTTTAGAATAAGCAGTAAATTAATAATTCATATATTTTTTAAAAATTCCAGATCAGTGGTGTAAAAGAAAATATGGACAGGTACATTAAAGTTTTTAATGATACTCAAGTAAAACTAAAAGAAGCTATGGCTAACCATCCAGCTTCTGTCAGTGAACTGAAGTATTCTCTACAGGTATCATTTACAATTTTACTTCCTGAAGTAAAGTTTTCTCTTATTATTTTACACAAATTTTAAATAGTATGCTTTTTTACTCATTTGAAACAATTGGAATTATTTTAATGTCGCTTTCTTTAATGTTTTTCTCAGTAGGTTTGATTTATAGAATTGATTTACATTAAATTGAATTAAATTTCATTTGAATATTTGAGATGGGTTGAATATGTAACCACCACAGTGCTGTGATTTGTACCTTGCAATGTGCATTTAGTAGTTACTTCTGTTGGCTAGTTATATGAGCATTCATTTATCTTTATTTAGATTGTATAGGGTGCATTTAGCAGTTACTTCTGTTGGCTAGTTATATGAGCATTCATTTATCTTTATTTAGATTGTATAGGGTGCATTTAGTAGTTACTTCTGTTGGCTAGTTATATGAGCATTCATTTATCTTTATTTAGATTGTTTAGGGTGCATTTAGTAGTTACTTCTGTTGGCTAGTTATATGAGCATTCATTTATCTTTATTTAGATTGTATAGGGTGCCTTTAAAATACGTTGATTATTATTAAAGTCTTGGTAACTTTGAAATGGTTAAATTTCAATTATATGTTGTTTATTTTTTTTAAAGAATAAAGTGACTGATTCATTGACAGATTAATGAATTATTAAGGAACAACACTATGAGATTTCCTAAGGAAGTGAAGATCAAGCAAGCAGTTGCTGCACATTACAATAATAATGGCACAACTCCAATACTACAAAAATAATACAAAATAATTAATATTGCAAGTTACCTAAGATCAGTCTAGTTTGTAAATTATTGTATTCTAGATTGTAATTTTGTAACAGGACTCTCTGATGATTATATCATGGTCATCGAAATATACATAAGGTTTTAATCCCTAAGTAACTTGTAATATTAGTTATTTTTAAAATTTTGGTGAGCTCTTGGGGTTTTTGCCAATATTTTTATTGTAATATATTTTAGCACTTTGCTCTTGATATTGTAAATTGTTATATAGAAAATCACAACCAATATACTACAATATGAACCAATATACTACAATATGAACTAATATACTACAATATGAACCAATATACTACAGTATGAACTAATATACTACAATATGAACCAATATACTACAATATGGAGCGATATACTACAATATGAACCAATATACCACAATAAGAACCAATATACTACAATATGGAGCGATATACTACAATATGAACCAATATACCACAGTATGAACCAATATACTACAATATGGAGCGATATACTACAATATGAACCAATATACCACAATAAGAACCAATATACTACAATATGAACCAGTATGCTACAATATGACCCAATATACTTCAATATGAAACAAAATATACTACAATATGAGCCAATATACTACAATATGGAGCGATATACTACAATATGAACCAATATACCACAATAAGAACCAATATATTACAGTATGGAGCGATATACTACAATATGAACCAATATACCACAGTATGAACCAATACACTACAATATGGAGCGACATACTACAATATGAACCAATATACCACAATAAGAACCAATATACTACAATATGAACCAGTATGCCACAATATGAACCAATATATTTCAATATGAAACAAAATATACTACAATATGAACCAATATACTACAATATGGAGCGATATACTACAATATGAACCAATATACCACAATAAGAACCAATATACTACAATATGAACCAGTATGCTACAATATGAACCAATATTTTTCAATATGAATCAATATACCACAGTAAGAACCAATATACTAAAATATGCAGCGATATACTACAATATGAACCAGTATACTACAGTATGAACCAATATACTACAATATGGAGCGATATACTACAATATGAACCAATATACCACAATAAGAACCAATATACTACAATATGGAGCAATTTACTACAATATGAACCAATATACCACAATAAGAACCAATATACTACAATATGAACCAATATTTTTCAATATGAATCAATATACCACAATAAGAACCAATATACTACAATATGGAGCAATATACTACAATATGAACCAGTATACTACAGTATGAACCAATATACTACAATATGGAGCGATATACTATAATATGAACCAATATACCACAATGAGAACCAATATACTACAATATGGAGCGATATACTACAATATGAACCAGTATACTACAATAAGAACCAATATACTACAATATGAACCAGTATGCTACAATATGAACCAATATATTTCAATATGAATCAATATACCACAATAAGAACCAATATACTACAATATGGAGCGATATACTATAATATGAACCAGTATACTACAGTTTGAACCAATATACTATAATATGTACCAGTATGCTACAATATGAACCAATATACTACAATATGAATCAATATACTACAATATGAACCAGTATACTACAGTATGAACCAATATACTATAATATGGAGCGATATACTACAATATGAACCAATATACGACAATATGAATCAATATACTACAATATGGAGCGATATACTACAATATGAACCAATATACCACAATAAGAACCAATATACTACAATATGGAGCGATATACTACAATATGAACCAATATACCACAATAAGAACCAATATACTACAATATGGAGCGATATACTACAATATGAACCAATATACCACAATTAGAACCATTATACTACAATATGAACCAGTATGCTACAATATGAACCAATATTTTTCAATATGAATCAATATACCACAATAAGAACCAATATACTACAATATGGAGCAATATACTACAATATGAACCAGTATACTACAGTATGAACCAATATACTACAATATGGAGCGATATACTATAATATGAACCAATATACCACAATAAGAACCAATATACTACAATATGGAGCGATATACTACAATATGAACCAGTATACTACAATATGAACCAGTATGCTACAATATGAACCAATATATTTCAATATGAATCAATATACCACAATAAGAACCAATATACTACAATATGGAGCGATATACTATAATATGTACCAGTATACTACAGTTTGAACCAATATACTATAATTTGTACCAGTATACTACAATATGAACTAATATACTACAATATGAACCAATATACTACAGTATGAACTAATATACTACAATATGAACCAATATACTACAATATGGAGCGATATACTACAATATGAACCAATATACCACAATAAGAACCAATATACTACAATATGGAGCGATATACTACAATATGAACCAATATACCACAGTATGAACCAATATACTACAATATGGAGCGATATACTACAATATGAACCAATATACCACAATAAGAACCAATATACTACAATATGAACCAGTATGCTACAATATGACCCAATATACTTCAATATGAAACAAAATATACTACAATATGAGCCAATATGCTACAATATGGAGCGATATACTACAATATGAACCAATATACCACAATAAGAACCAATATATTACAGTATGGAGCGATATATTACAATATGAACCAATATACCACAGTATGAACCAATACACTACAATATGGAGCGACATACTACAATATGAACCAATATACCACAATAAGAACCAATATACTACAATATGAACCAGTATGCTACAATATGAACCAATATATTTCAATATGAAACAAAATATACTACAATATGAACCAATATACTACAATATGGAGCGATATACTACAATATGAACCAATATACCACAATAAGAACCAATATACTACAATATGAACCAGTATGCTACAATATGAACCAATATTTTTCAATATGAATCAATATACCACAGTAAGAACCAATATACTAAAATATGCAGCGATATACTACAATATGAACCAGTATACTACAGTATGAACCAATATACTACAATATGGAGCGATATACTACAATATGAACCAATATACCACAATAAGAACCAATATACTACAATATGGAGCAATTTACTACAATATGAACCAATATACCACAATAAGAACCAATATACTACAATATGGAGCGATATACTACAATATGAACCAATATACCACAATTAGAACCAATATACTACAATATGAACCAATATTTTTCAATATGAATCAATATACCACAATAAGAACCAATATACTACAATATGGAGCAATATACTACAATATGAACCAGTATACTACAGTATGAACCAATATACTACAATATGGAGCGATATACTATAATATGAACCAATATACCACAATGAGAACCAATATACTACAATATGGAGCGATATACTACAATATGAACCAGTATACTACAATAAGAACCAATATACTACAATATGAACCAGTATGCTACAATATGAACCAATATATTTCAATATGAATCAATATACCACAATAAGAACCAATATACTACAATATGGAGCGATATACTATAATATGAACCAGTATACTACAGTTTGAACCAATATACTATAATATGTACCAGTATGCTACAATATGAACCAATATACTACAATATGAATCAATATACTACAATATGAACCAGTATACTACAGTATGAACCAATATACTATAATATGGAGCGATATACTACAATATGAACCAATATACAACAATATGAACCAATATATTACAATATGGAGCGATATACTACAATATGAACCAATATACCACAATAAGAACCAATATACTACAATATGGAGCGATATACTACAATATGAACCAATATACCACAATAAGAACCAATATACTACAATATGGAGCGATATACTACAATATGAACCAATATACCACAATTAGAACCATTATACTACAATATGAACCAGTATGCTACAATATGAACCAATATTTTTCAATATGAATCAATATACCACAATAAGAACCAATATACTACAATATGGAGCAATATACTACAATATGAACCAGTATACTACAGTATGAACCAATATACTACAATATGGAGCGATATACTATAATATGAACCAATATACCACAATAAGAACCAATATACTACAATATGGAGCGATATACTACAATATGAACCAGTATACTACAATATGAACCAGTATGCTACAATATGAACCAATATATTTCAATATGAATCAATATACCACAATAAGAACCAATATACTACAATATGGAGCGATATACTATAATATGTACCAGTATACTACAGTTTGAACCAATATACTATAATTTGTACCAGTATGCTACAATATGAACCAATATACTACAATATGAATCAATATACTACAATATGAACCAGTATACTACAGTATGAACCAATATACTATAATATGGAGCGATATACTACAATATGAACCAATATACCACAATATGAACCAATATACTACAATATGGAGCGATATACTACAATATGAACCAATATACTACAATATGAACCAATATACTACAATATGGAGCGATATACTACAATATGAACCAATATACCACAATAAGAACCAATATACTACAATATGAACCAGTATGCTACAATATGACCCAATATACTTCAATATGAAACAAAATATACTACAATATGGGCCAATATACTACAATATGGAGCGATATACTACAATATGAACCAATATACCACAATAAGAACCAATATATTACAGTATGGAGCGATATACTACAATATGAACCAATATACCACAGTATGAACCAATACACTACAATATGGAGCGACATACTACAATATGAACCAATATACCACAATAAGAACCAATATACTACAATATGAACCAGTATGCTACAATATGAACCAATATATTTCAATATGAAACAAAATATACTGCAATATGAACCAATATACTACAATATGGAGCGATATACTACAATATGAACCAATATACCACAATAAGAACCAATATACTACAATATGAACCAGTATGCTACAATATGAACCAATATTTTTCAATATGAATCAATATACCACAATAAGAACCAATATACTAAAATATGGAGCGATATACTACAATATGAACCATTATACTACAGTATGAACCAATATACTACAATATGGAGCGATATACTACAATATGAACCAATATACCACAATAAGAACCAATATACTACAATATGGAGCGATATACTACAATATGAACCAATATACCACAATATGAACCAATATACTACAATATGGAGCGATATACTACAATATGAACCAGTATGCTACAATATGGAGCGATATACTACAATTCGAACCAGTATACTACAATATGGAGCGATATATTACAATATGAACCAATATACTACAATATGGAGCGATGTACTACAATATGAACCAGTATACTACAGTATGAACCAATATACTACAATATGGAGCGATATACTACAATATGAACCAATATACCACAATAAGAACCAATATACTACAATATGAACCAATATGCTGCAATATGAACCAATATATTTCAATATGAATCAATATACTACAATATGAACCAATACACTATACTATAAACCCATACACTACAAAATGATCGGATATTCAGTTAATATTGCAACTACTTATTGGTAGTTGGTATTACTCGCTGGTAATATTGCAACCAACAACAAGTAGAATGTAAAGAAGTGATTACTTATGATTTATTATCATTTTACTCTTATTATCTGTGATTTTGTTTTAAACAAAGAGTTTCAAGAATGAATTACCTTGTTCTTTGAGTTTCCTAGATTTGAAAATGTTTTCAGCTGCAAAATAGTTAAAGACATAATTCAGTTGCAAATTTTATTTTCAACAGTTTCAGTATTTTCTGTGAAGCTACCTGCTGTAGAAATGTATATTTTTTTTCTAGATTTTCCAGAACAAGATAGAAGAACTGTCCAGGTACATGGCGTGGATTAGAGCTGCTGTTTATACTTCTGCTAAGAAATCTGATCTGTTCTGGCTGCTCAAAGCGGTATTGTTAACTCTGCGCTATGCATCCTCAGAAGCTGAGCTCTTCTCCTTTGTACCAGACTTTTATATTGATACTCTAGTTGACATTTCAACTGCTCTCAGATCTTATTTCGATGAATCTTCATCTTCAGCTGAAGAAAAAGGTATATTTTATTTTAAAGTTGCTTGTTGTAATCATCTTGAATTCACTGATTAGACTATAGTTAAGAGATACTTAAGTAAGTGAATATGTAATGGGCTTAGTTGCTGACGCGTTTTGGAACAATCGTTCCTTTTGCGAAGCAAAGCCTCTACTTACTGGCAGCAACACGTTCACTATATTATAATTAAGAATGCACAAAATACATTTATATAACTGTATTGATCACAGTGCTTACATAAACTAATGTTGCTTTGGAATACATTGTTCATCACGGTTGCTACATTTTTGGAAATAGTTATAAAGTGTCTTCTGCGTCTTCTTATCAGATCGTTCTTGAGCTGTGGTGTCACGTGGATATCTTAGCTTGAGCTCATTTGTTGGCATGGTGTATATTATTCAATATAGCGTATTGCAGTTTCCAAGGTGGTCGTTTCTTTAACGTGACTAATTTTCCCTTCTTGTACTGTCTCGGTTGAACCTTCATTTTTATTGTGGTCCTCCCTGCCTTCAATAGTTTTTTTGTACCATTTCAATAGTCGTAACATGTGTTATCATTACTTACATTCGTCCTTACTCATCCATTGATGTACGTCCGTATCATCGACATTTTCACAACCTGGAAGTTTCTTGGTAAGACATGTCAGATAGTCAAATTTGTTCCTTATTGTCAATAGTTTTATTATGACTCAGGACTTTTTTCCATAACTTACTTGATGTTTCTTCCTTTATTTCATTCCATGATTCGGCTATACAGTACACAACTTCCTTCAGTATATATTTTTTAGAAAGCGTACAATGCTTTCTTCCCTTTCAGTCGCTTCCAAGAGCGATTGCAAAAGGTAACGTCTGTATTTTTTTCATTTTTCATACATTCCAGGACACTGTGATCTATCAAATGGATTAGGCTCGTAACATTTACTGGTAGAAATTAAGTCCGGATATCATCGGGCAACAGTTGATCTTCATAGGGACGTTAGGGTGAAGATAAAACTCCTTTTACCTTCCCCCTAACTTCTACCATTTTTAACAACTCCATTTACCTTCCTTCTGACAGACTATTAATATCTAGTTTCAAATAATCAATATTTATACAAATCACATATAGTACTATATCATAAACTATAAATCTGTGAATCTGTGACATTTGGATATTTATACACATCTGTGATTTACTTCAGTCTTTTCTTTTTCTCTTTTATGATTGACAAAGATCATGTTTGATCGAAATATTTCAAGTGTGATAGGTTTTTTAAATGTGTAATTATTTCCAAGAGATTGCAGTTTTGGACTATTGCCATTAGGTAAGTCTGTCAGTCTCCTATCTAGTCCAAAAATTCCTAAATAAGCTTTAAGCTTTACTAGAACTAACCTAATATATATATATATATATATATATATATATATATATATATATATATATAATCTTGATATTTTACATTGTTCATTTTTTTCCCGTTGCACTGACTTTATGAAGTTGATATATTACTATTGTAAATACTTTTATCCACCACTAAGTGCAATAATTTTATCTTGTGTGATGAGGCACCTTTCGGTCAATTGACCATTGTCGAATCCCTGATTATTTATCTGGTGTAGATGTTCGGTCCGTGATGTTGGTATTTGTTGACGTTACACGCATTTTCTCTTGATTTCCGTGTATAATGTTTTTATATAGTATGTCTTCTGTATATGTGGCTTGTAGGTTTATTAAATTGTTGTGTGTGTTTTTATAAATGTGGTATTTTTCTAGTGAGTTTAATTCTATTGGGTTATTATTTATTTCAAGTATGGTTAGGTTATTTTCATAGTTTGTTATTTCATGTTTATGTGATATTAGGTATGCTGCAACATTTGATACTTTTGTATTTTTATTTTTGAATGCTCTGTAATGTTCTTCAAATCTTATTTTAAATGATCTGGTCGTTTTCCCTATGTAAAATGCATTGCAGTCGTTACATGTAATTTTGTAAACTCCTGATAGGTTATGTTTTTCTGTATTTGTTTTGTGGTTTGTGTTATTAAGATATTTTATTATTTTGTTGTTTGGTTTGTATGTTGGAGTGTAGTATTCTTTGTTGTATATATTTGTTAATTTTTCTATTTTGTTATTGGTGTATTTATATTTTAGGTAGATTTTTTTATTTTTATTATTTTTGTGTTCAGGTTGTAGTATTGTGTTGAGGTTAGGGTTTTTTGTAAATTTAATGTATATGTTTTTTATAAGGTGTTTGTTGTACCATTTTCTATTGCTATTTTTGTAATGTTATCTAATTCTTCATTTAATTTTTGTTTGTTATCTTTTGTGTATTTTATTGCTTTATTTATCATGTTACTGTAAGTGCTAAATTTGTGTGTCCAGGGATGGTTAGATTTGTAGTGTATTGTAGTGTTGGTGGAAATTGGTTTTCTGTGTTCTGTAGTTTCATTAGTAGTTTTATTATTATTTATATTTAATATAATGTCAAGATAGTTAATTGTTCTGTTTGTTTCTGTTTCGACGGGGAATTGTATGTTTTCGTCGTATGTATTTAGTTTATTTAGTATTATGATGTGTTCGTTGTGAATGGTAGGTTGGTATATTACAAGTATATCGTCTATGTACCTTGTCCATAGTAAAATATTATGTGTGTTTAGTATAGGTTTAATTATTTGTTTAAAGTGTTGTAGATATATTTCTGACATGACTGATGATATGGGTGATCCCATGAGGAGTCCAGTTGTTTATTGATAGTATTTATTGTTAAATTGCAAGTAATTTTGGTTACATATGTGTTTGGTTAGTGTAATGATACTGTCTATTGTGTTTTCTTTTTGGTTATCGTGTATTAGTTTGTTTTTCATTATTTCTATGGTTTCTTCTATTGGGATACTAGGGTACATGTTAGTTAGGTCATAACTTATTATTTTTGTTTTGTTGTTTGTTTCTATGTTTTTTATTTTATTAATTAATTCGTATTCATTTTTTATATTGTATGTGTTGTTGATATGAATTTTAGACCTTATTATTTTTGCGATTATGTAAGATGGTGCTGTTTTGAAATTTATTAGTGGTTTAAATGGTATGTCGGGTTTGTGGAATTTAGGTATGCCTGTTAATATTGGTGCACATGGTTTGAATGGGTAAAGTCTTGTGTGGTATTTTAATTTATTGTTATAGTTTAGGGTATTTCTGTGTGTGACCATTAGGTTTTTTATTGTATTAAGGTATTTGTTAGTTTGGTCTTGGATTTGTTTGTATTTATTTTCTTTTATGTGGCTAGTAACTGAATTGATGTATTTGGTATTTTCTATTATTACTGATGTGTTTGTTTTATCTGATTTTAATATTAAGTAGTCGTTGTTTTCTAGTTTTTCTTTGAGTTTTATAATTTCTTTTTTATTCATATATTGTTTTGTTTTTTTGGTTTTTATTAGGTTAATTTTATTTTGAATGTTGTTTCTTATGTGTTCAGTGTTTTGGTGGCTAATTTTATGGATGTTAGATTTTGTGTCAACTATTAGGTTTTTTTATTATTTGGTTTTTGTTAAAATTGGGTAGGTTATATTTGAAAGCATTTGTTATTATTATCTTTTCTTTTTCAAAGTCAATGCAATGGAAAAATAATAGACAACGTGGAATATATATATATATATATATATATATATATATATATATATATATATATATATATATATATATATAATTTATATATTATTATATTTATATATTTTGCTTTATCATTAGGTTTTGGTAATAAGACATTTGATTCATTATAGATATGTCCAAATTATTTATAGTCCTAATTTTCTTTAAGTATAATAATAGTAATAAAATATATAAATAATTTTCAGTTAATAAGTTGAGATTAAATTAATGTGTCAACTGAAGTTGTTGAAAAATAAAAAAAATTTCCGTATGAAATGTTTTTTAATGTTGACATCAAGATTTTTTCTTCCATCTGGGGAAATAATTTAGAAGGATAACATATTGTTTTGGTATTTAAGTTTTTTATTTAGTATACATGTATGTATATTAAAGTATATCTTTATGTATATAGCTACTATATTTATGTACAGCGTGGGGCATATTAACGAGCAATTGTTAAAATGCTGTTAAAAAACAATTTTGTTAAAAAATATTTCTAATGTCATAATCTTAAAATACATGAAAAAGCATTTTTACATCAGTAAAAGATTGGTTATATTTTTAATATAACTCTGGTGAGATGGCGTCTACAAAGATGCACACATAAGCATGTACATAGGATCGTGCATATTGTGTCAAAGCATTTTATCAAAATGGTAGTTTGTATCAGCTTGCATGTTGTCCATTCCGCAACCACCGCAATCGGCCGGTGCCATCTCCCAATGCGACTAAAAAGTGGTTTGAGAATGCATCAATGACAAGGAAGAAAACTGTGTGCACACCTGAAAACATCAAAGGTGTAAGAGTCACCATTGACAAAAGCCTTTGTTGTTGCTGTTCAGCTTGCTAGCACAGCGGCACACTTGGAATTTCAATTTGAACAATAAGAAGAATCTTACGCTACGATTTACACTTTCACCCCTACAAAATCCAATTGGTTCAGGCCATTTAGGAAACAGATTATGTGAGCTGAAACCGGTTCTGTTTTGAATTTTTAAACTTGATTAACACATTCAGCACGGCGGCAATATTGGAGATCTCATCAAACTACTGACTGTTTTGTTGTTAACTTCCACATATGACAGCATTGTTTTATCTCAAAATCTATACCTAAATGCTTAGTTATAAACAGGAAAAATAGTAAAAAAAAAAAATTTAAACACTAATTTTAAAAATCGGGACCGTGCCGGTGCGCTTGCCGTCTCTGGCGGGTTGCATAGCTTGCCGTTGTATCTAATTATCATGCCCGTTTATCTCAATAATTTTATTTCTACCATATACAGGTTTATTGGGACCATCAAAACAGTGTATTAGACATTAAAATATTGTTTTATTTATCGGGTCACAATTTAAAAAAAAAAAAAAAAAAAAAAAAAAAAAAAAAAAAAAAAAAAAAATGTACATAAAATATCAACTAACCCGCAGGGGGGTGCGGACTAGCCGCACCTACGAGGGATTTGGCGTCCCTCGCGGTACCCTAGCCTAACACTACACCACTCACAAAAACATACACACACACACACACATACACACACAAACACTATCTATACACATTTCAACACTTACATCTTCACTTAGGGAATTTTGACTGGTCAGAACCGTTGCGCGTTGGGAGTGCTGAAAAGTCCAGAGCGTGACAAACTCTGGTCTGGGACGCTGATGTGAGCTTGCTCTGCCGAAGACGTAAGCGCGGTTTCTGGTCTACCAGCCGCTTCGGTCCTTGGTCAGGGAGTGTCCGCGGTGCACGGGTGTCGGAGCCTGTGCACAGTATTACGAGTTCTCGACTGATGCCCATCCAGTCAAGCTAAGGAGAAAAGCTATAGGCCTCAGAGTTCTGAGGGTTGGAAATGATCTTAATGTGATCCAAGGGTGTACCCGTTCCTATAGTCTCGCCCGTAACGCTTGAC
This sequence comes from Prosapia bicincta, assembly GCA_036971475.1. Classification (NCBI taxonomy): domain Eukaryota; kingdom Metazoa; phylum Arthropoda; class Insecta; order Hemiptera; family Cercopidae; genus Prosapia; species Prosapia bicincta. The sequence goes on along the minus strand of JBAIZL010000002.1, from coordinate 269,894,922 downwards.
ACGATGGCTGGCAAAAAATATTTATGGATTCCAAAACCACGTCAAATATGACTAGTCTGAAGAGGACACGCCAGGATTCTCCTGACGATAGTCAAGATTTGAGCAAAAAGTTGATGGTGGCAACGTCGCAGACATTGCCATCAGCAAAGTATTTAGTTTTTTCTAGTGCCGAAGAAGGGAAAGATCTTTCCAAAGTTTCTCCTTTCCTGATTAACAAGGCCATTACTGCTTGTGCTGGAGGCCCAGTAGCCTCTATTAAGAAACTTAGAAACGGAACATTGTTAGTTGCGACTTCCACCGACAGACAAACCCGTTCTCTATCAAAAATGACCTCCTTCTTTGACCAGGTCATGGTATCTGTGGCTCCCCACAGATCCTTGAATTATTCAAAGGGGGTCATCACATGTAGGGATTTAATGCACCTTCCAATCGAAGAAATTAAGTCCGAACTGTCTTCTCAGTTAGTTACGGAGGTTATCCCCATAATGAAAATGGACAAAGGATAAAAAGTAGCAACAGCGTCTTTTATCGTAACCTTTGGAAAGCCAGAAATACCCGAATACTTGCATGCAGGTTACCAAAGGATCTCAGTGAGACCATACGTGGCTAACCCTAGGCGCTGCTTCAAGTGCCAGCGATTTGGGCATATCAGCTCTACGTGTTCGAAGCAGAACGTATGCGGTATATGTAGCGTTGAAGGCCATGATGACAAGGAATGTGTTAATTCTCCGAAATGCGCCAACTGTGGTGGTGACCACCCAGCGCGATCCTACAACTGTCCTACTTTCAAGGAAGAGAAAGCTATCTTAGGCATCATGGCGAAAGACAAGCTGTCGTTTCCAGAGGCCAAAAAACTCTATAGATTCACTCAGCCAAAGGCAGACAGTAAGACTTATGCCGCTACCCTGACCGCTTCGAAATCGTCTTGTACCAACTGTGCTGAGCTGTCCAAGAAGATTGAAGCTCTAACTGAACAAGTGTCTCGCCTTTTGTGCTTAGTCACAAATAGATCGTCTCTAAATTTGGTACAACCTGCAGCAACGGATAGTGTTTTGCCTCGTGTACCTATCCCTTCCACTGGGGGGATTGGAGCACGAAATAAATCACTAAGTGAGTCTTGTGTTTCTGTGCAGAAGATATTATCAACGGGTAGTAAACCTTCTGTGCAGAAGACGTTGGAAAAATCCAAACCACGTAGACCGGAGTTACGACAGACCACATCGTCACAGTCGTCACAGGGTATTAAGAAAAATGCAAACAAAGGAGGGAATGTAAAAACTACCCCTCCTAAACCCAAAACTTCCTCAGATTCCATCCCTGAACGGGTGGATATGGAATCTGAGAAATGTAAGCCTGAGACGTCCCAAAACGTCTCAGGCAAGAAAGGAGAGAGCACCAATGGGTGTCAAATAAACCCTTTGCTAAGCTAATAAATGTCTTTGCTTAGGAAGTCAGTGATACAATGGAACGTCAACGGTGTTAGGAGTCACATAGAAGAACTTAAAGTACTCGTGCGAGATGTGTACCCAATGTTTGTATGTCTACAGGAGACACATCTCCACGAATCGCATAATTTCCATTTAAGGGAGTATTCAGTTTTTAGATCGGACTTCGTTACAGAAGATCGAGCTAGAGGTGGCGTAGCCATCCTAGCCCGTGACTGTATCGATGCTGTTTCTCTAAACTTAATAACTCCTTTACAAGCAGTAGCCGTTCAAACAGCTGTTCCGTATAAAATCACTGTGTGTTGTGTCTACTTGCCACCACAAGAAAACCTGCATCACAGTGATTTAGTGAATTTAATAAGCCAGTTACCAACTCCGTTCTTATTGGTAGGGGATTTTAATGCCCACCATTCGTCTTGGGGATCTCCGACTAGGAACTCTCGAGGTGACCTTGTTGAGAGTGTGAGAACGGAACTGGACTTATGTCTGCTAAATGACGGTTCGCCTACCCATTTAGCAGCATCTACTGGTGGATGGACAGCTGTTGACCTATCGATTTGCAGCCCACAATTAGCTACTAGATGCACATGGTCGGTACTCAACGATTTGTATGGTAGCGACCATGTGCCTATTAAGATCAGTTTATGTGACTCCAAACCCTGTTATGCTCGAAATCCCAGTTGGATTTTGCGAAAAGCCAACTGGGACTCATACTCGAATTACCTTGTATCACTTGACATGGATTATTTGACACCCATTGATGAAAATATAGAAAATATTACGAAAGCAATTTTAAATGCCACTGAAAAGACCATTCCGAAAACCTCTACGCATCCACACCGACCGCCTGTGCCGTGGTGGAACGATGAATGCACAGAAATCCTCCGTTTACGACGAAGAGCTCTTAGGAAATTTAAACGACACCCAACGAATGGAAACCTTCAGGAATATAAAATACTCCGTGCGAAAGCACGGAGGATATTTAGGCTGAGTAGAAAGAACTCTTGGGAACAGTACATTAGCACAATTAGACGAACAACTCCGTCTTCCACAGTGTGGAGGAAACTAAGATCAGTTTGTGGTACTTCCACTCCGTTGCCAGCCATTGCGCTGAAGCAACCGGATGGAAGAATAATCTCAAACCGTGATGATATTGCTAATGTACTTGGTAAATCATTTTCTAACTTTTCTGCTACTACAGCCTATAATAGATTATTCCAGATTTATAAACTGAAGGAAGAAGCAATACCGTTTACTGTTGGGTCGTCTGGGGACTCTCCTTTAAACACTCCTTTCTCTATAGGGGAATTGGAGTCAGCTCTTGCGTCAACGAAGGATTCTGCACCAGGTCCTGATTCCATTGTGTACTCCATGCTAAAACATCTACCATCATCGGCGAAACTTGTCCTCCTTCGAGTATACAATCGTTTATTCGAGGAGCGCTCTTTCCCCGATGCATGGTTAGAATCGACTATAATTCCTTTTTTGAAGCCAGGTAAGGACAAAACCAACCCCAGTAGTTACCGGCCTATATCACTTACAAGCGTCTTGTGCAAACTACTGGAGAAGATGGTCAACCGCCGTCTTGTCTGGTACCTAGAAACCAACAACCTTCTTAGCAACGAACAATGTGGTTTCAGACTAGGACGCTCATCAGTTGACCAATTGGTTTTGATAGAATCCGCTATTCAAGATGCCTTTCTCTTGCGTCAAACACTCGTTGCGGTTTTCTTTGACCTTGAAAAGGCATATGATATGGCATGGAAAAGAGGAATTCTGAACACTCTGAAATCATGGGGTATACAAGGGAATATCCTAGCATTCATCGCTAACTTTCTTTCTAATAGATCTTTCCGCGTTCGACTTGGAGGCGCGTATTCAAACAGCTATACACAGGAGAATGGTGTACCGCAGGGCAGCGTGCTGAGCGTCACGCTATTTGCCGTTTCAATAAATAGTATCACCAGCAATATACGATCTCCGGTACACTGTTCCCTTTTTGTGGATGACTTTTGTATATATGTGCCTGCTTGTAGTATGGCAACTGCGGAAAGATCTTTGCAGTTAGCAATATACAGATTAGAGGAATGGTCAAAATCTACAGGTTTCAAATTCTCTGCTTCGAAGACCCAATGTGTAGCATTTAGTCGTCGTAGGCAACACCAGGAGCCGATCCTTTATCTTGATGGGGCTCAGCTTCAAACCACGGATAGTGTTCGATTTTTGGGTCTTTTATTTGATAAAAGACTCTTATGGAGTACACATGTTCGTGATTTGAAGGTGAAATGCAGCAAGAAATTGGATATGTTAAGAGTCCTTAGTGGTACGAATTGGGGAGCAGACAGAACTAGTATGCTTCGGTTTTATCGCGCAGTCGTTAGATCGCGCATAGATTATGGTTGTCAAGTCTACTCATCTGCACGACCTACAGTTCTGAAAACTCTTGATACCATCCACCACTCTGGACTTAGACTGGCTACTGGTGCATTTAGAACTAGCCCAATCCCTAGTCTTCTTGTCGAAGCTGGGGAACCTACAAATGATGCTACAAATATCTTACGTTTCTGTTCTTCGAAGCAAACCCAACCACCCGGCATTTGATATAGTCTTTCATAATACGTTAAATCAAGTGTACAATACACGTCAACGTTCGACCGCTCCATTTGGCATACGAACGATAAGAATATTGGATGACCTTGAGTTGCAACTTCCAACTATGTTTGAACGACAAATGTGCTATCTACCTCCATGGAAAATAAAAATGCCCCGCTTTGATTTTTCATTGTCCAGTTATATAAAACACGATACTCCTGTTGTGGTCTACCACCAGGAATTTTCATCCATTTATAAATCTCACCAACACAGTGAAATTATTTTCACTGATGGATCTAAACTGGACAATGGCGTTGGGTGTGCGTTTTATGCATCTGGTTGTACCTACACATACGGATTGCCCTCAGCTTGCAGTGTTTTCACGGCAGAACTATTTGCTATTTTTAAAGCTTTGACCGTCACTCAATCTCGATCTTCGCATTATCTTTTGTGTTCGGATTCCAAAAGTGCTCTTCAGGCTCTTCAGGATGTTTTCTCTAACAACCCTTTAGTTGGGGACATTTTCTGTGCTGTACACAGGCTTCAATTGAGGGGTGTGGGGGTAACTTTCTGTTGGGTTCCTGGACATTGCGGAATACTTGGAAACACAAAAGCGGATGAAGCGGCGAAGAAAGCTAAAAGTTTGGTGCCTATTACTCAACTAGTTATGGCATCCGATTATGTGTGTTTCGCGAAACATTTATTGCTCGCTGCTTGGAATGACGAGTGGCATACCGTGATTCAGAATAAGCTGAGGGAAATTAAAGATACCGTCCGTCCATGGAGGTCTTCAATTCGTTCAAAACGTAGGGAGGAAGTGGTGGTTACACGCCTTCGCGTTGGCCACTCTTTTGCAACTCATGGATATTTGATGAGGCGTGAAGATCCACCAATATGCCAATATTGCGGTGATATCTTCACAATAAAACATATTTTAGTAGACTGTGTTAATGTAAGCAATATTCGTGACCTTTTTAATTTAAAAGGGAGTTTGAAGGTGGTGCTAAGGGACGATGCCTCGGCCATTGACCGAGTCATCGCTTTCTTGCACCACTTGAAAATATTTTTTAAAATTTAATACATAAATATATATATATATATATATTTTTTTATACATATAATTCTCTGTTTCTTTTATTTATTTTAATTTAATTTATTTTGTGTTCTTGTTATTGTTATTGAGATTTATTTATTGATAAATTGTTACCTATTATTGTTTTACATATTGTTATTATTTATTTACTGTTATATTGTTTTTTGTTGTAATTTTGTTATTTAATATTGTTATAGATTTATTGTTGTTTTTTGTTATTTATTGTTGTTGTTTTTTGTTTTGGAATTTTTGTTGTATTTAAATTTTTTTGGTTTTATTTAAAATATTCGTTGTTCCGTTTAGATTTAGTTTGGCGATGATAACCACAAATGGTTTTTCGCCAGGAAAAAAAAAAAAAAAAAAAAAAAAAAAAAAAAAAAAATATCAACTAATACAAATGATAAAATACTGTGTGACAAATAATACAACTCAATAAAAAAGACAGAGAAAAAAGAAATTTACATAAAAATCTAAAGTACCTACTACTAAAATATACTACATACTAAAATAACCACTCAACGTTTAACTCGAAATGTTTGTTTCTGTTTGTGTTATGTGTTTCACAAAGCAGTTGAAATCGATAATGTAAACGCAGTCATTGATAATGAATATATCACGTCCTAGATTATTATAGCCGCTATATAAGCAATCTTATGATGACACATTAGGTTTTTGGGCGTCAAAGCATTTTTTCAATGACTTATTTACAGTAGTCTGGTCCCACCTCAAGTAGGTTCATTCACTCTAATAGGACAGTTATCATTTATTCTTGCATTAGTTCAGAAAGCTTAGCTTATTTTTATGATCGTTGTTTTTACCAGGTATTTTGCCGTGTTAAGTGGTTAAAACTAAAAAACCATTAAAATATAAAACTTAAACCAAATTAAATAAGTTCATAAAACTCCCTGAAGCATTGTTTCAGTTGAAGCATCAAAAAGTTAACTTGGGATGGTTGGATTTAAAAACGACTCATGCACAATGTTCTCCAAACTCTTCTGAAGCACTGACGTAAAAATCAAACCTTTATAAAAACATTTATCAACACTAGAGAAGTGTTTTAATTAGACTGGGAGTGAGCGAGCGGGTGTACTCGCCGTCTCTCAGAAGGGAAGTGGGGAGCACACCGGCATGCTCAGTGCCTCGCAAGAGAACATAGAACGTGCTGGTATGCTAGCCATGCTGAACGTGTTAATGAAGATGAAGTCATTTTAAACCGTTTGTGGACGAGTGATGAAACTCACTTCAATCTCTTTAGACTAATTTGAAAATAATGTTTAGAGTAATTTGATTTCCTAAATGTGTTGTACCATTTGATTTATCTAATATAATGTAGTTTTACAAGTAGCAGTTATATTTTTTAATGGGTCTTTGATCTTGTTTTGTAAATATCAGCAAGTTTATAATTAAAAAACAAATAGATTATAATAAAGAAAAACTAAAAAGAACATTTTAAAGCAACTATATTTCGGTCAAGTTACAGATTTTAATTTTTCATTTAACTTTCTTTACAGGTTACAGAAATATTTTAACAGAAGTTGCTGAATTCTTAGCGTTACATTTCTCAGACACGAGAATAGTAAACCCGTCGTGCAAAGAGACTTTGATTCAAGCTTTAGCTGGATTTGTGACATCGTCTGGTACACTTAAGTGTCTTGAAAGTATTTCACAAGAAAGGTAATATTTTCATAGTTACAATGTATTTGAAGTTTACCATTGCAGAAGATGGGTTATAAATTTTGTTTTTTTTAAAAATCATTATGTTTAATTTTCAGCCAAATTCAAATGGTTAAAGACTTATTACAACCTTATAACAATCGACCTTGGGGACAAAGTAACTGGATATTGTTAAGGATTTGGCAAGGTTGTGGTTTTGCTTTCCGTTACCAGAAGTCGCCTCATCTAACCAATCAGTTGGGTCCAAAATTATTAAACGACCATTCTCTTTTCATCCATCAAACTTTCAGTAAGTTAATGAAATTAATTTTGTTCAAATTAAAGCAATGAAACTAATGTCGTGTATTCGCTATAAAGTCTGCTATGCAGTTTCTCATTCGTTATAATGTCGTTTGCTTATGTGATGCATCAGTTACTAAAATTTGCATACACAAATTATTATAAGGAGTTTTAAATAATGTAATTACATAAGATAACAGTTACAAATGATGACTTAATTTTTTTCTGTTTTAGAACCTTGTCCTTCACAAAACTTTCAGGATATTCTGGCAAAAATTATGTTGTCTAATGAAGAAATAGCTTCAGCATTTGTAAATTCAGTATTAAACCAACTAAACTGGTCTTTTTCTGAAGTTATTGGCATGCTTCAAGAGGTATATTTTGCAACAATAATTTTAAAAATTGTGATATTATCCTTTTATAGCTGTAAAGGTATATTTGACGTATTACAAGGAAGCCCTATAAAATTTAACCCATTGCGGTTTACGGACTAAGTCAGGTACACATAACAATTTATTGGTAGTGGGTTTAAAAACTAGCCCAGCTAGTCATGAATGTTGTCATTGTTTGATTGATTTATTTGCTTCAAGAGAGTTTATTTTCTGATATGTCTTGTACAAGGCTAGACATTTGTGCTTTCTAAGGAATATTTATCGATTCTCGAAACTTTCAGCATAAATATAGAAAGATATTTATGGGTCATTGACATTCTGTCAGACATCTAAATATAATAGAACGCTTCAGCAGTTTTTATGTCAACTGGAGGGAGGAGCTCAGTGTAGAGTTACTCGCTGTTTGTAATTAGTGTATTCTTGTGTACATACGAAATAAACAATAATAGTGGGAGCCTAGAGTCTAAAGCAAACTTTAAACCACAAATAACTTTTAATTTATTTATGATTACACATTAATAATAATGAATTAACAATTAATATTCTAAGGTATAAAATAACAAATAAAAATTGCACCCGTGTTTAAAAAAAATTTGCGTAGTGTTTTATAAGAGAGAATATGTTTGTAGCGAAATACAACTCAGTTGACATAAGGAACTAATTTGTACCCGTTAGTGGCAGCGGCGTGCATGTATTTGGATCAGCAACGGACTAAGAACTTTTTTTCGTAACCTATTGTTAGTCCAAATATGAGAAAAAAATTCACATTTTCTATTTCATGTACTTACACCAAATATGATCTAGCAGTATTTCTGCAGAGCAGTTACAGGTAGGCCTATTTCTCAACTAGGATATTAAAAGCAGTGTTGTTACTTCTAATAAAAAAATTTAAGTTGATATTTATGCATTGTTGAAATTAGAATTGTTTTTGTTTAAAAAAATTAGCTGCTTTGCAGTTACTGGTGAGAGTGTTGCAGGGTAGGGTCACGTCAGCAAGGAGAGATCTCTACATCTGACTAGTCATCCTAAGCTCGTTGTGAGATTTTTAGAAGAAAAAGCAGCTTTTTAAAAAATTTTCTTTCACAATTCTTTTTACTTTTATTTATTTTATAGCAGAAGAGTAGTAAATTAGTTAAGCGATTTATTTTAATGAGAATGACTTAGTGTAGTTAGAAAATGGAAGCTTGCCATATATCTGAAGTGTTATTTTGGCTGGAAGATACTGATTGTCAATATAAACATGATGATGATGGCAGGAATTTGGAACAGTCCTTTATAGAAATAGAAATACCTTTACTTGGGAAAGTACAAAATTGAATGATATAGTCCTATAGATATGACATATTTTTCAAAGAATACTTGCACCTATGCATTAAGTTAAACCACTACAGTCAACCCTCCCATGTGAAGTTCATAATGATATTGAAAATAAAACTCCAGAGGTAGATTTGAATATTCTACTTCTCAAAATTGTATTGATTGATTCAGTGACAATACAGGTTCTACATTCGTTTGAATCCTGTCAAAATTTATAAAATTACTCGAAGTTGAGTTTTTAATGAATGTGAACATGTCTTGTTCTTGCACGTTGCATTTGTAGATTTGTGTGATGGAACTAGATAAAGAGTTAATAAAAATAAAAATTATACCTAAAAAATAAAAAATTAGAATTTTACAAAATATGTAGAATTCACTAACAAAATAAATAGCAATCCAGAAAGTAGCAGACATTTTGAAATACAAAATCAACAAAATGAAAAATAGTTTTTCTATTATTTACATTTTAAAGATATAAAAAGTGTAATTTTGTGACACTTTTAAGCAAGGCTAATAACAGGTTATTTTTTTCTTTTAATTTAGAAAACCTTTGTTAATATAATAATACAGTCATAGATGCAGTCCATAATGATCTTAGTGAAACTTAGTGAAATTATCCCTCACCATACTTAAAATTAAAGGACATTTATGTGAAATATACTGAGACAAGCATTTGGAAACATGCTAAAGTTAGGTTAGGTTATAAACTTTATTTTTTCGGAAAACATGCTAAAGTTACGTTACGTTTTAGGGATTTTACTACTTATTGAAAAGATAAATATTTGGTAACTAATTAGACATCTGCTTCCGCGGAGTAACACCTTTGGCCAGGTGACTTCATGTGATCTCTATTCTTACCTTACACGTTTAGATTTCTTTGAGAGTATATTTTCATATGTATATTTTAATATATGCATATGGTAGTGTATAAAATTACAACCAAATCTATTCTAACTAGATATTTGTAGGTATATTTTAATTTATGTATACATAGTCTGCAGATTGTTGATATTATTATGCTCCCAAAACAGTGGTCCCAACGAAAATGTTATACAAGATTAATCTTTTGACGTTTTTCGTAGAAACAAAGTCGATATTTCTAAATATAAAAATTAGTATGTTTAACACAAAAAACAGAAAATCCATATTAATCACTTAAACAATAGTTTACGACTATCCGAACTTTAAATTTTGTAAATTTGTTAAAAATACTGAGACAGAACGTTTTCCATCTATGTGGCGATCTTCATCAGTGTCTTCTCACAAAATTCAAGAAAATTCATGTTAATAGCACACAATATTTACCTGAAATTTAAACGATAGGCATGCTAAGAGTTGCTATGTCTATTGTGTGTGGTTTTATAATGCATAAAAAAAGATTAGATATTTGTGAGTTATTTCTATAGATAGCCTTTATTATAAATTTTAATCACTTTTGTTGTTTAGAAATCTGTAATTTGAAAACAATTTCAAATTATTAATTTTGAATAATTAATTTCTCATAATTAAATAAATTCATTTATACAAAATGAAACAGAATTTTAATTTGTTGTTTTCCTTTAATTTAATACAGATACAGGACTTATCATCTCGTCCAGAACGAGTGTTTATAGAAGCCCATCAGCTGAAAGTGTGTGCTACATGTTTTGATTTTACTCTTGGGCTACTTCGAGTTCTGGAAATGGTTGTTAATGTTTGTAAACCAGTGTTCATTGATTTTAAACGATTAAATGCAGAAAATTTCTTGGAAAGGTTGTGCCAGGTAAAATGTAGGAAAAATATTTATGATAATCAGTATAGTATAAAATGATAGGCATGCAATTTGAATTTGCATCTAGACAATTTTAAAATTTTTAGTTACAATAATCAAGTTATGTTTTCAGGTAAATAAATTTTACTTATCTAGTTACATAAAAATACGGGTAAAATTATCTTCGATAACAATTAAGAGTTCACCGTTTTGAATTATATCTGGCATTTTTTTAAAGTAAGTACCATTTTGGAATTCCATCATGGTAGTGCTGCAGTCGACAATCGGTGCATACATGCTATGTACCGGTATCTGTTGGTAAGCCACAGCCATAATTACGGATCAATTCACCACTGTTTAAGGTTGTTTAGGTGTGTTTAAAGTGTCTTCTCTAATCAAAAATGCTGCAGTCTGAAATATGCAGTGTGATACATTTTCTTAATATTAAATTTGTGAAAGCAGGTGACATTTATCATGAGATTTGTGAAGTATATGGAGAAAACATTTTGAGTGATGGGTGTCAGCTGTTCTCACTCCTTTAATATTAATCATTTAATCACACTGCATATGTGCCGATTACCGCTACAACAGTGGAATTCCAAAACGCTATTTACTTTAAAAACACGCCTCTTATAAAGCAGTGGGTAATATTTTAGCTTTGAGACTATTTTGAAAGATTCACGAGGGAGAACAATTCTATCCTATTTAGTATAGTTCCCAGTATTTTGTTAATATCCAAGGATGAGTAAAAAACTTTGAAAAAAATATTATATTTCTTTAAAATTGAAAGATTAGTTTGTGTTATTATTTTATGGTTCAAAAATGTTTTTACAATATATAGTCATGAAATTTGTTTGTGTCATTACATTATTTCATCAATTATTCATATTTATAATTAAAGAATAAATATGCTACAACTCACAAATATAAATTCTTTAATTATAACTTTTACTCACGAGCCAGCTCGAATATTATTTATATTCATATTTAGTTCAACAGCAAAAATGTCATCATTTTTTAGTGGTTTACACAAATTATAATTACATGATAATATATTGAGATGTTGGTATTGGAACTCCAGCATGGTCCAGTAGAAATCTTCAGAACTGTGACCTATTTTGGTTTTTGTTTTAAACAAGTTTGCATTATAAAGCTAAATAAAATCTTGCATTGAAAAGCAACACATCCTCCTGAATCAAAAGATTCCCCAGTTTCTAGCTCCAAAGTGATGTAATCTGCGGAATCTAAACCTGAAACATCTCCAATGTTTAGGTTCAACCAATGCTCGAGATCAATGAAAATCAAACAAATCCTTTCTAATGAACATGTGTTTTTTTACATGTAATGAATCAATGATAGAATGAAATGCTGAAGAGTTTTGTTACATAGAGGATCTGAAAGTAATCATTCAATACGTGTTTCCGGAGTAAAACTATTTTCAAGAAACTCTTCCTACACAAATCTCATTTAACCTTTTTGCTGGGAATTAATGTATGAATCCTGTACTAAAACTTGCAACTTTTTCATACATATTTTTTTATTTCTAAAAGATTATTTGTTAACTTACTAGCTCCATTACAATTAAAAAAACAAATATTAAAAAATAAAAAAAACAAATATTTTATTGCTTTTATCTAAAAATTGTGTTTATCTCAACACTCGATGTATCCAGTCAGTGTTAATAGCTGTCAAATCCACTGTAGTCCATTTACCCAGTGAAAAGGTTAAAACAAACTGTTCAAATATGATCCAGTAAATTTGAAAACTTCTTTACAAGTAGTAACCATTCAAATATCTGTAGTGGTCCCATCTAACGTCAGCAAGACATTCCGCACAATGAACAGAATTCTTAAATTAAATTACTCATTTACAAGCTGTTTTAATTGGTGGATGATTTTAATGCTCACCGAATTTTTTTTGTAATAGGGAAGTAATAGATCATATTTCAGTATATCAGTTGATGGTTCTCAAACTTATTTAGCAACTTCTATTGGTGGCTGGGCAGCTGTTGATATTTGATTGTATAGTCCTATTTTGATTACAAACTTCATGGTTGATACTGTTTTGTTTACACAGTAGTGATCACATAGCTATTATGATATTCTTAAATGGTTCATGTTGTTAGATTTAACTACTCTGTGGATATTAAAAAAAATCAACTGGGGGAAAATTGCTAAATCTGTTACATTACTGGACACGGATATTTGGGCTTTATTGTTGATCTTGATAATACATTCACCATCATTAAATGAAGAAAATAATATCTTCTTGATGTCTCCCAATAGGAACACCTAATATAGTCTATTTCTCTGCATAATGTACGGTTCTAAAAAGATTTGAATCTCTTTATATGAGGATTTACATTTAAATGATGGTTTAAAACTGGTATTCGTGTAAGGAATTATTATTAAAAACACTAGCACATATGTTAGTATGTCACACTTGCTTATAGTAGCACTTATGTTTTTGATTATTGAGGACGGTAGTTTCGGGAGATTTGTCCCATTGTGAACTCAGACTGTAACTGACCTCTAGGTTGTTTTATGTTAGGGTGAGTGTGGGGTATTGGGATAGGTGAGTGTGAGGTATTGGGATAGGAGTATTAGGTTTATTATTAAAGAGTATTGTATAATGTCAAAAAGTGTATGTGAGTTATAATTTAATTGGGTATTGAGTATTGTGCTGGGTGTAGTTTGAAAAATTTGTATATTTCATACTGCTTGGTTGTGTATTTTTGTTGTGTTTGTGAATAATTTATAGGTTTGATGTTAAGTTTTAGTAGTTGTGGTTTGTGATATGAGATCTTCAGCAAAGGTTGATTGGGTGTTTTTATTTGAGTGATTTATGCGTTCGTGGTAGTTACCAATACCCCTATCCCTATACTAATACCCCAAAATTACATAACGCCGCAAGGGGAAGTTACATCTATCGTTATGTATCTTTACGGAAGGAAAAGGGGTGTATTCAGTAGCGTTATGTAACTTGAAATTTGAGTTTTGACTTCATTAAAAACTCTTTTTATTTATTAAATAAACTGACTCCATTTTAACTTTTGAGTAAGTAAAATGTACTTAATATTAATAATGAACTCAAATAGAATCTATTTACAAAAAATAGGGTTCTATTTATTTAAAGTACCCTATTTATGAGCATTATGGGAGAAAAAAATGTGAGGAACCGTTACCTCGTGCCCATTATCTCTACAGTACACAGTTCGACAACCAGGCGGCATGTACGGACATGTACCACAGGCTCCGTGTATCAGCTAAAACGCCCTTTGTTACTTATCAGTAACAGTTTTTTACAAAACAATATTTTTTAAATTCGATGGAAACATCGTTTCAGGCTGAACCAGTTAACTCAGAAGTATACCAAAACTGTGTCTGACTCATCATGAGAGGTACAGAATTTGTAGTGCGCCGTATTGATGGATTTCTAAGTTCCCTTGGCTGAATACGACATAAAACTAAATTATTTGTAAATATAAGGGATAGCCCTTATGGTATGAGTTGACAATGAGACACATCTCCCTAATTGGACGTCCTCAATCATCAAAAAAGTAAGCGCTACTACTTTTTTATAGTTCATGAAAGTATTTATGGAATCAAATAATCTGAATTATTATAGTTTCATTCCTATATACAAGGTAATAAATAGAGTTTAATTGTTGAATGTCAGTTTAGAGGTTCAATAATAAAACAATTTGTTGCAGTTACTTGGCCAGATACTTATGAGGGTGACATCAGTATCAGGTTGTTTCTACCATGTTGTGTCCTTAGATATACCTGACTTGGAAACAATTGACCCTTTTCCTATCTTAGCTGCTGTCATTGGTATTTTAGTGGCACTAATGCAAGATGACAAATCCCTGTATGCTGAAAGTAAGTGATGTAACAGAATTTCTTTTACAGTTGTGACTTGAGTGTAAAATTATATCAACAGTGTATGGATAGAAGCAGTAAAATTGTCAGTAAACTGTTTAAAAAATTATGAACAAGTAAAATATAGAAATCATGATAAACCCAGATATAAATTCTGCTCTGCAGAGGTCTTTCCATTGTTAACCTATGAGTAAACCAGTGCCAGAATTTGTGAAATAACAAATAGGTGTAAAAAGTGTTATTCAAAATGAATAATCTTATTTTCAAAGTAACTAATATAAAACAATTGTCACAATAAAGTTTTAGGACCCGAAGCCATCGAAAACATCCTATATTGTATGTAATTTATTACTTTTATTATTTCATTGTGACTATTTGCTTCTGGACAGAATTTAAAAAGTTTATACAGTAAAACCTGTCTTAGACGGACCCTGTGTTAAGCGGAATCCCATCTATCGCGGAAAACTTTAAAAGTCCCGACTGTCGCCTATTTAATTTACCTGGTTAATAACCTTCATAAGCCGGAAACTGTCTAACGCGGAAGCGGAATAAGCAAAAGGATGAGTGATACGTATTTACTATAGTTCTGCATAAGCCGGAAAATCTGATCATATACATGCTGTAAAATATAAAGCTACAATGACTTCCGTTTAGATAAAATACAGTTTATAATATATTTTTTTACCATAACAAAATTCACAGATAGGTCTGCTTAATTGTAACGGATCGTATTTATTTCTGAGAACTCTGTAACAACGTTAAGGATTGCTGATATGCACAAGATAACGCAATGGTATACAAACATCCATAATTTACAATTGGGTATGTGTCAGCACTCGTTTCCTTCAAGATAACGCAATGAATGGTTTACAAACATCCACGGCCAGAAATATTGATTGACATATAGAAAGGTGAGAGACTGCTTCATTCTAAAAGGCAAAAAACATGTGCAAATAGAAGAAAAAGAAAAAATTGAAGACGGACCAGTCGTAGAAAACAAAATAAAAAACATTTGGCGAGGCTTTAATGAAAATTTGTGAGTTAGAAGATTTCGCGGTACGTATTAACAGTCCGGAAATGCATCACCATTTGTTACAACTAAAAACAATAACTGAAACACAAGCAAGTAAAACTGACCTTTTTAAACAAAAGTCAATGCTAGATTTTTTCAAGTCTAATTGATTTTCTTTTATTTTTACGTACCTATGTACATAGGCAATCAAGATAACCGATATTACTGTTGAATGACAATTATTTAGACGTTAAAATGTGATAGTTTTCTTGTGATTTAAATACACTTGCTTTATATGTTGAAGTGTTATCTCTGTAGGAAATAAACAGTCAGTACTTAATCGGAAATAAATAATTAAATTAAATACTGTATTAGAACAAATGTAGACACGATGACAATTAATTGTCCGTTATCTATGTGGTGTTGGTACAGCGCCATAAGCTGATCAGTAGAAATAATAGTCTTATAGCTAAGAATCCCCACGGCCTACCCTCACCCCAACGCTAAAAATAGACTCGGAAAACGTTTCGTGATGGTATTACCAGTACACTACTACTGTATAAGCCGGAAACCTGTCTTAGACAGAAAAAAATGCCAGTCCCAATGGATTCCGGCTTAAACAGGTTTCACTGTACTTTGAATTAATAGCTTAACAAAACAATTTGTATGGAGTCCATTCGACTGAAAGCAATCAAAATTTACCATTAAATTCATCACTTTAAGGAATTATTATTTAAAGGAAGTAAGAAAAATCCGTCTTTTGATTACTCTTAAGAACACAAATATTCCTGTTTTGCCAAAGCACAAGTGAAAAATGAGCTGATACTTCATCTTGCATAAGTATCATTAGCTCAAACCCCAATGCAACAAATTCGAGCTGGTATAGCAATAGTTCACCATTTACAGGTTGATTTTGAGTTGAAAATTATTTAAGAATGCTTTTCAATCAACAGTAGTTAGAATTGCTGACTTTTCTCTTTTACTTTTAATTTTTGTATACACGCCAACCTTAAATCTTGTTTTTAAAAGATTCTGAAATCCGAGATATTGTAGTACGTTTTTTCACTTTTACATGCTCATTTTTTTTTAATGTTCAATTAAATTAAATCTCACATTTTATCAATAAACTGCTGGTCTTTGTTTGTAATATACAGTTCAGTACTTGAAGTTATATTTGCTTAATCTTAGGGGCTTGTATGATTATTTTCCAGATATTTGTGCAAAGTTAGCTAATTAAATTATTCCATAGCATATGGTTTGGTGAAGCTCTCAATTTATTTTTTCAGTGATAAGTCTGTGCTTAACAAATTTTTAATACCATATTTTTGAGTGTCTGTAGCTATATTCAGTGGCAATAAAATAGAAAAATGTTTTAACTGGTGAAACAGAACCAGACACATTAGATAGATAATTGATAAAAGCGAGTCATTCAATTCAAATTTTAGAGTCTGATGTGTCTGAGGAAAAAAATATTGATGATTTTTTTTTCAAAAATAATTTCAAAAGATAGTTTAGATGATCGATGTAAAAGAAAGAAAGCTGAAAATGAGTATTAGCGAGTAAACAATATTTAAAGCTGATAAAACAAATTTACAAGCTTTGTTACCAAAAAAACATAAATGTTATTATACAGTATAGTCTGGACCTTGTAACCATGCACTTGGCCTTGAGAGATTGCACGAGATTTCTCTTGTAATGCCACTTCTGAAAACCTGTTCAGAATGCTGTATACATCAACAGCTTCTGCATCTGATATGTCTACACATATTTCAAGATTGTTTATTATTTTATACTGAAGCTAACATATCATCGAATTTATTTAATATCGACCGTCTCATGAAAGTGTTTTGACAGTCCTTATCATGTTTGTAGGAAAGTATTTATACTGACTCAACACAGACCTCTACCTCCTGTCTTGCATATCGCGATGCATCAAGCCAAGTGCACGGTTAAATGGTCCCCACTATACTTACAAGTGTTTTTATTTTACACCATTAGAGTGAGTTTTAAAGAAATTGGTGTAAGTGTAATTCCTTATTTCGCCAATATACGCTGTTTAATTTGCATTTTTGTTATGTTGGATCGACTGCTTTCCTGTTTGGCTCGACTAAACAATGACTTATTGTTAAATTAGTGTCACTGCTTTAAAGTAATTAAATTAATACTAAAACTATTATACAATTGATCGAAGATGGATTATTTAAATTTTACAAATTTAGTTAACATTTACATTTTAAAAAATGCCCCAAGCCTACTGAGATTAATTGACCCTAATGTTATAGATCTTTCTAAAATTATTTAAATGTGAAATTCATAATTTGACAGACCATAAGTAAAAAAGTATAATACTCTAAATTGTAAATTAAACACTTATAATGATTTTACTAACTAAACAATACAATTTCAATGAATCTAAACGTAAAATTTAATGAAACAAGCCTTTTCTACAAATACTACCATTAAGTTTACAATGAATATATACTCACTTTAAATTATTAATACTATTTGTTGGGTGCCAAAGTTATGATATTTGTTCCTTCTTAACATTTGCAGAGCTTCTTTTGTGAAGCACTATATGTGGATGTTGTTTATTAATATCAAATATAAATATTCTACAGTATTTCTTTACCATTATATAAAGCATTTTTGCACTAAGGATGGTATATTTATAATTAAATTTATAAAAATTTATTTATTCTGGTAGATGTCTATAATTTTTTTGTTAAATATATATAAATGTTGATGTTTTAATAACTAAATTCTTATTTGTTGTGTTTTGTAAAATCTAGATAAGCAAGAGCTGTCTCCTGTCGTGAGATATCTGCTGTCTGAACCTGCTTTCCAGATCAAGTCCCTAAAGTTTGTTTTAGGAGAAGATGACGAAGCTAACAACAATTCTGATGAGAAAAGAAAACGATTTTCATTTTCTCTGTGTATGTTTTCCAAGTAATGATTAACTATCAATTTACTATATATGGAACCCTATGTGATGCACAAAAGAATTTTTTCTTTT
Source organism: Prosapia bicincta (assembly GCA_036971475.1). Lineage (NCBI taxonomy): Eukaryota > Metazoa > Arthropoda > Insecta > Hemiptera > Cercopidae > Prosapia > Prosapia bicincta. The sequence continues at coordinate 269,876,474 of JBAIZL010000002.1, read as the reverse complement.
TTTGCTTTACATAATCATTATATTATCTTCTTGAATTTTGTAGTCCGTTATGTTCGGTGATTCTTAATTAATCACTTTAACAATAGTTAATGACTATCCTAACTTTAAATTTTGTAAATTTGTGAAATCTTACTGAGACAGAACGTTTTCGATTGCTATGTGTCTTCACCAGTGTCTTCTCATTATATAATGTTTCCATCTCTTTAGGATCTCATTTGTCATTTTCCCATTTTATGTTATCTTCCTCTATTTGAAAAATTTATAAGCTTTTTTAAGATTTAAAAAATTGTTTAAACATTTTTTCTATTTTTATTCTTTTTTATCTCTGTGATAAATTATAATAAGTCTGTAGTGTCTCACTTTAAAGTAAGTAATATTAGTTAGCATATAAACAATGCAGTAGGAAAAATTACCAATTTTTCACTAACAAGAGGGATATGTAAAGTTTCATGATCTTGAGGCTTAAAAAACAGAAAGGATTATTTTCCCACTTAAAATTTTTTTTGTGTGATTTAGACGATAAGATCGAAGTAAACACTTCAAGAATAGAATGAAAATACATCCAAAATCTTTACGATAAGTCTTACTACAAACAAATAGTTCACCTCTATTATAATGACTCTTTACCGTATTTAGCATGTTTAGGTCGCACCTTTTTAGCCAAAATATGACATAAAAATATTTGGTGTGGCCGATATTCGAGACATGTAAATAAGATAAGTATTGCATACCTAATGAAAAGTAAAATAGAGTTAATATAGTACTATATGAACCTATTGTTCGTCATTCGAATCATCACTGCAATAATCACTTGTGCTCCTATTTTCACGGTCAGATGATTGGTGAAACACCACATCATCTTCGGTCCCATTCATCGCATTTGAAATTGACTCTACTTTTAAGCTCTGAATAAATGGTTTCCAGGCAGCCTCAACCTGTTCAGACATTCGGTATAATGAACGTTTCTTCAGGTCTCCAGTTATTGTCAGTTCTGTAGATCTGCTTCTGCAAGCCTGATATAATGACCGTAAATGATCTTCAAATGGCTGATTAATCGAAACATCAAGGAATTTATAACATTCCCAACATCCATTCTGGTGTAACCACAATGTCAAAATTTTTTTTTGCCTCAACTTCACTTTCAATGTTTTGGTTGGAAAACTGTCAAATCTGAGCATAGACTGCAGAGGTAAGAGTGCACCATAACGTCAAAACTATTAAATTTAACCAGATAGTATATGGTTCTTCGATAGTCGATCCTTCTTCCATGTTCTTACTAAAACTCCTGAAAGTAATTGTTTTGAGCTTAATCACCTTGTAAGGCAGTAGTTTATGTCCAACAGCATTGATGCCCAATATTATGGTAAATAGCTACTTTTCTGCTCCAGCAGTTCTAATTAATTCTCTTTTCCTCCTGAAGGATTTTCTGATGTTCTACTTGGGATGTTGAAAAATACTGGAATTTTGTTGCCATTAATCAGCCCCATCAATATCCGTCTGACTTCCTTAGTTGCATAATAGGTTTTTGAAATTCGATAAGTTAATCTTGGTATGTTTTAAGAAAGCTGCTGTACCATCGTGGTCCAATGCCGAATAACCAAGTCATGCTGTGCCATAAATCTTCTCGCTCAGCCATAGTTCCCTCAAAGTCATACAAGAAATATTCACCCTATGTACTATCTTATGATCTTCAAATTGCAACATTTCTACAGAAACAAAATTCATTGGTTTATTACGAATATACTGCACAATAATTTTTTCTACTTGTTGATATTTTGCCTTCTCTTCAGAAAAAATTGTCAATTCTGCGATGATTTTTAAGCTATGGTCCTAGCCTGGCTCCATTCAGTACATTTTTATCATCAATATGGAATTTTCTCACAATGTGTTCCAATATTGTTTCTGCACTGATGGAAATAATACAGTTTATTAAACAATTTCAGAACTAAAGAAAGTTAATCTATGAATACTTATATCTTAATTAAGTTTAATATTTATTAATAAAATATTCACTCTTTTTTTAAATTTTCCACACAGATCCTGAAGCAGTTTCAGAAGTAGAGATTAAACAAGTTAGAAGAATCATTAGTATTTTGACTAAATGTATACCAAAGGTAACAGGAGATAAAGAAACACCTGATGAAGACTTGTGCTTGATCTGTTATGCTTTTCCGATGTCAGTTATTTTCATTCCTTGCCTTCACAAGTCGTGCAAGTAGGTTTAGTTGTATTGGTTTAATAGTAACGTTGACACTGAGTGTATTATTTTTGTGTGATTAAATTACACCTTAGGTTATGTTTATGAAAAGTCAGCAACATTTGTTCTCTATAGTAAGAGTGTAAATTTTAGCATGATTATGATAATAAGAAGCATAGCATTAAAAAAAAGTTAACTGTATAATCAACACAATTGAATCTTGTAAATAGTTTCCCTGTAGACAAGCGTCTCCATGACTATGTTAATGAAAAGACCTTTTCTCAGAAATGTGATGTTGCCTATTTTAAGGTTTTCCTTTATTTTGAAATTATAAATACATAACCTTTCTTGTAACTTACCTTATTCCTTCTACTCCTCTTATAATTTAATGCTTAGAATTAGTATCAATATTAATTAAATTAAATGAAAGAAATAACAACACATTGAAAAACAAATGTTATTATTAAAAAAGTTATGTCATTTTATAACAAAAATATAATACAATTAAAAAAGACATATTTCAGGTTTTTAATAAGAAAAAGAGAATAAGAGACGTGTGAATTAGAGTAGAATCTGGTCAAATAGCTAATTGCTTGAAGTACCTAAGGAAATCTAACAGTATACTTTTTCAGCTGATATACTTTCTTGACATTTCTAGAGTTAGATTTTGACCAATATAAATGTTGTATTTTTAATCATTTAAAGAAGCTAGAATCCTTTACCTGATTTACTTTGAAGAAACTAGTGGTACTGAGCAAGTGGGAAGTCCCACAGTAGAAAATCAATACAATACACAATAGGCCGAAAACTTTTTTCTAAGAGAGGTATTTAAAAATTAACCTCAGTTTCTATATAGCATGAGAAGTTAGAGGGAAGGGATATCATTCTTGCATAACCTTGAACTGTGACTCCATACGTATCCAACATTTTAAGAAATAGGATTATTCAAGTAACTATTTATTTGTAGAAGTTATTCAAATTGACTGCTGAAAATATGAAATCCTTTCTATTAAAAAAAGTACAGCTATTTGATTTTTTAAAAAAATCGAAGGTGATGAAGTATTTATAAACTTTTACTAATAATTGTTTATGATTTGGAAATTATTCTACTGCTTGAGGTGTTTTAGATAAATAATAATTAGTGATAGGTTGATTCCAAAATTTTACCGATACCAAGAAATAGATTCCAGATTCTTGATTACCAACCCAATAGAAAAATGAAAATGGTAATTTTATAATATTTAAAAGAAGATAATGTTTAACAAAATTTGTTGTAGTGCTGGTGTTACAACCATGATTACATACTAAAGGGACATTATGTTTGAGGGGCGACAGATATTTTACTCCCAATGTGTAAACGCGACATTATGTTAGAGCAGCGACGGATATCTTACCGCCCAATGTGTAAATGCAACATTATGTTAGAGTGGAGAAGGATATTTCACCGCCCAATGTGTATACTCGACATTATGTTAGATCGGCGACGGATATTTTACCGTTCGATGTGCAAACGTGACATTATATTAGAGCGGCGATATTTATTTTACTGCTAAATGTGTAAATGCGACATTATGTTACAGTAGTGACGGATATTTTACCACCCGAAGTGTAAACTTGATATTATGTTAGATCAGCAACAAATATTTTACTGCCCGATGTGTAAAAACTAGCCACGCTGTGGTTGAGGTATTTGGAATCTTGTGTATTCTAGTGTCCAGAATCAGTGGAATCAACTTTTGGAATCAAGAATCGACCCATGAATAAAAATAATTGATTCTAATGTAGTTATGTAGAAAAAGACTTAGTACCATGAAATTTAGTTTACCCTACTTGTCCTCAAACTTCCTGGAAGATATTCACTAGAGCTAATGGTTATTGTTTTTTAGGTCATGCATATCCCACTTCTTGCTTATGAACACTATGAAGAAATGTTTTTTCTGCAAAGGTTCCATTACCAGTGTTACAGATTTCTCAGGAAATGTCATTTACAACCTTTCCAAAGACAATGAGGAAGCTACTGCACAAGAATCTAATTTATGAGGTTTTCAATGTTTTTACTTGTTAACTATTAATACTCATATCATCCAAATGGTAAGAAACCTACACCAAATTTTATTTTCAGTAAAATTTTTAGTTTTGTTGAGAATTAGGACTGTAAAGAAGTTGTTAGTATAAGTTAAATACAAAATTTTAATTGAAAATTACTGTTAACACATTTTTAATAATAATTTTACTATGAATTTTGCTTTTGATTTCTTACTATATCTTTTTCAAAGATTTATGTTTTGATCAAAGGGTATCATGTTTTAAAACCATTAACAGTTTGATTTTAAAATAAATGATTATTTGATTTTAGTTAAACGTTTTATCAACTGCTCTCTCTAGGCTAAAGGCACTTTTAAAATCTCTAGTCATTAAAATAAATAAATTTATCTCTAATTATGATGTATTTTTTTAATAAAAATTAATTGTTTATAATGGCTGTTGTTGCTATTCTTATGATCCACTATACAAGATTTTTAATATGTGCATTTTAAATAGTCTTTCATGACAAAATCTGTAGAATGTCTGTTAAGATTTGTTGGAAATGAATTTTAGTACAGTAAACCTTTGATAACCTGACACTTGGTATTTCGACAGTCCTTATACTTCGAAACTGGCTGTGGCAATGTGATAGAATTGCTATCAGTGGCCTTGTTATGTGTAAAGGTCATTGACTGGTGCACACTCACTTTTTATTTTTAACACATCTCCCCCTTCGATATGAATACTACTAGGCCTCTCCATCCTATCTCCCACTTCTTACACAGTAAGTCGTTTCAGTTTGTTTGCTATGTTGCAGTTAGTTAAACACACTTTTGTCATGTAGTACTGAAGTTCTGTTTTTAAAGCTGAACTGCTCTTGTTAAACAGCTGTTTTTAAAGCTGTTTTAAAGCTCTTGTATTATTTTGTAATTTTTCTATTACAGGCTTTTTATGTTTATTTTTCATGTGTATTTTAAAATTCATTAAAAGTTTATTTAACAAGATTACTTTTAAAACTTTGGACGAAAACAAAAAAGGTGTTAAAAAAGCATTGAAAAAAATTAGACAAAGGTAAAAGCATAAATAAAATGGCAAGTGATATGAAAATGTTGATCTGTCAACAGTGCTTTGATGGAAGAAGATGGGCCTGATATCAAGTCGAGCTATGCAAAGAGGCGGTTTATAGAATCTATAGAAGCAATAAAAAGTATGAAAACTTTAGAATACAAAAAAGTAAGTGAAGCTCTGTTTTATTGGTTTAGTTACAGCGGGAGAAAAGAGCACCTATATCAGGATCGATACTACAAGAGAAAGCTCTAAAATTCGATAATGAATTCAACAAAGAGGGTGACTCTTGATTCATCTCAAGCACTAGGTAGTTAAACAAGTGGAAGAAACATTATTGAGTATAACTGCTAAGCATATGTGTTAAAAAACTATCAGCAAACTCAAGTGGTTTTAAATTAAAATTTAAATCTTTAATGGGTAAAGAAAGCCGTATTGGAGAACCAATCTACAATTGTGATGAGACAGGCATGAATTTCTGAATCCTAATGGCCAAAACCTCAAAAATGAAAGAGCTACAGCAGATTACTGTTCTGGTTTGCATCAATGAAATTGGTATGCACCAACTACAATTGGCTTTCATGGGAAAATCAAATAAACCCTGAGCTTTTAAAAATTTTAAGATAAGGAGTGATCATTTTGACCTTTCTGTCTGTTTTTAAATTAAGCTAATACTAGGATGTCAGACGCTGATTTCAACTGTTGGTTTCACCAACAGTTCTTTCTTGAAGTTTAGAAACATTTAAAGTCAAGGAAATATCCAAAGCACATACTTTTGATCCTGGACAATGCAACAACTTAACTAAATATAAATTTTATTCAGGATGACAGAATAAAAGCTATGTTCTTTGTGCATAATGTTATCTCTCTATGCCAGCATATGGACCAGCGGTTTTGGTCTGATTGAAGACCAGATTTAGTAAGAAACATCTTCCATATCTGATTCAAAGCCTAGATCTGGGAAATTGATGTGTTACATGTTGTCTAACGCTTGCTCAGTCATGGGATAAGCGTAATGCCTTGACTATGGTAGAAGCTTGGAAGATCATTCAGAAAATGAGTTCACTTAAAACAGAAGCGCCAGGCAATAATGAACTTGCAGGTTTGATGGGAGAGAATTCCAGATTGTGAAGGAGCTTCAGTTGGTGTTGTTCAGAAGTGGACTTTTGAAGATGAAGTAGGTGAACTGAATGCAGGGGAATAAATTGTCACAGCTTTAAAAGGAATGATAAACTACAAAGTACCCAACAACAAAAAGGGCATGAGGCAATTGAATGAACTTTCCAATATTTAGAGGAACAAGGGGTGCCTACCATGGATATTCTTTCATTTTGATGGCTCCACAATAAAGAGCAAGAAATTAATTTGTAAAACAATCAACAATATTTTGTGAAGTAAGATATTGACAAGGTAACATCAGTAATAATTTAAGTCACTTTTTTGAGTATGATTTTATCCATTAACCCTAAGCAAGCTGCATGTGAAATATAGTATTTATAATTATAACTAAACAAAACCTAACACAAAAACATATTTATGTCCTGGTGAACATTTCAATTCTAAAGCAATCCTTTTCAGAGAAAATTTAGTAATAAATTTATTTGTTTAATTCATTCAAAGGAACTAATACATAAATAAGATATAGCTGATAGTAAATTATTTCTCCAATATATTACACTACACACACATTTTATCAGTTAAAAAAATAAGAATCGAAATCGGCTCTTAAACCAATGGAAAATTGAGTATCGATGATTGTTCGATACCATTAGATCAACGATTCCTGGAATCGAGAATCAATATCGGGCCATCACTGGTATAATTTTTACTTTGAGTTTTTATAGTTATTAAGTACTTATTTTGTAGTTAATAATTATTTTGCTTACTTTTTGTAAAATATTTACTGCATTTTATAAACGGAAAGGTTTTGTGTAGAAAAAATCAAGTTATATCCATCAGTTTGTGGGATTGGTCTTTTTGGTTTCATTCCAGAAATTATTTAGATGTGATATCATTTGGTGTAAAATAATGGTGGGTATAATTTTGTCAACTACTTTTTCTCTATAATTACATCTTTGCATTTATTACAGTCCATATAGAGATCACTAATGTCTATAGAATTAATAAAATGATGAAATATATTTTCTATAAATCTATTTTAGAAATGCCAATTTTTAGGATATTTATGTTCCAAAACAATCAACAGTTTTACACTTATCGAATATGCAATTTTTAATTATAAGATTTAAAAATAGTATCAGAAAGAAAATGAAAAATTAATAGGGTCAAATTTCTAAAATAGGATTTGTAAAATTGCATGTAAAGTAATAAAACATTTTAAATGCTTATTTGAATTTTATAATGATAAAGATAATGATAATAGTAAAATGTTTTCCTTGAGAAGAAATGGTATTTGCTAATTAAATAATGATTTTATTAATTCAAGTAATTAACTATAGCTGAAACTCAGAAGTGAAGTTTCATAATGGTTGAAGCAGTCTTAGGTTTTTAGTATGTTGCTCTGCTCCTTATAAATCAAAGGGACAATAAAGAACGGTGAATGTCTTTGTAAATTTTACTGTTAAATTATAATTATAATTAAAAAGCGTTATTCATTTATAAAAATGTTTGAAAACCTTATCATTCTATCCCTCACTCTTTACAGTGGTCTTCTATCACTGCCTCAAAATTATTTGCATTGAAGGGAAAATTGTAGGGTAATTAAGATGCTACGTAATAGTCTTAGACAAGAAAAGAATTTTATTTCTTTCAAATTGTAACAAATTGCACCAAAATACTAATATTAATACATCTTTCATGATCTTGTTTGTAACAACATATTGTCTTCTTTCATTACACAATTTTTTATAGAAATAAATTTTTTTAATTTATTAAATTCTAACTGTTTAAGTATTACTCTAAGAGTTAAGTTTTAAATTTGTTTTTGTAGAAATAAGTTTTTAAAATATTTGAGGAGATACAAACTTTAAAAAATATAAGGTACATGTTACTTAAAATACTTATTACTCTTTGAAATTATTTGCGACCAGACATTCTATTAAATATAAGTTGTTAAATTGTTAACTTACACTTGTAGGAAATGTTTTCGTAAGCCGAGCTAGCAATCCTAGCAGCAGAAATATGAGGCTGAAGAAGTCGTAAGATGAAAACTTCTCCTCCAACTGTAAGTTAAGAATTTAACAACTTATATTTAATAGAATGTCTGGTCGCAAATAATTTCAAAGTATAATAAGTTATTAATAACCAGCTTGTCATGGGCAACAACAAGATTTTGAAACTTAAAGTACTTTAAACAAGTTTTAGAGAGGATATATATTTATAAGATTGATCTTTAATAAGCTTTTTCTAATATTTAAAATGATGTTGTCTCTTACATAATATACAAAGACTTTATCTCTATTTCATAGAGTATAAAAGGATACATCATCTCTGTCAGTACTTTTCACTTCATACTTATTAGGAAGTAGTCTTATGTGTAACACATATTCTAATCAAAAAACTACATATAAATTTATTATAATAAAAATTTCTTTTTCATAAATATTGCATTAGCTCTAATGTTCGACATGTCAAAGAGATACATGCAGGTTTTGTATGCTTATTCTTATTTTTCACAATAGTTTCAAAGGATTATATAGTCTCATAACATTTAAAACATTCATTTTATATAGTGAATTCTATTATACAGAAAAAATCGTTCCCTTATGATTTAAAAAAATAAGCTTCATTGCCATTATAAGTAACATTAAGTTTAAAATCATCAAATGACACACAGCAAATTTATAAGAATTTATTTCTCGTTAAATACCTTAACAATGGAAGAAAAAAGAAACCAGTCTACATAAATTCAATCCTTAAAGTAAACATGATAGACGTATGGTATAAATGTAATTATTGTAGTTTGTCTAACGTTTACGCCGTCCTAAGCCAGCCCACATTAAGGAAGGATCATAACGGTTTGTGCCTCTTAACGTAGCTGGTTCGGGAGATTCAACAAAGTTACGGATCTTGTTAGAAGGGCGTTGGTTTCGCAGAGCATGCAGGTATGCAGCAGTTGCAGCTGGCCGGAAGTACTGGTCCTTCTCTGTAACAGTTATTTTCTAGTTATTCTTTCATTTTAAATTGCTTACATTTTTAAATGCATTTTAATGAATTTTAGTAAATAGTGAATAATTTGTAGAAAGTATGAATTTAATTTTGTGAACAAAATTTGTGTTAAATGAATATTCATTTGCGTGACAGCTTCAAAATAGTGTAAAGTTCTATTCTACACCTATAAGTTGTTCTAGATCTTAAACATTGGTCTCTTCATATTCAGGAAGTTCTTGTTTATGAAATGATTGTGTTTTTGAGTGTTTGTGTGACAGTTTTTGTTTTGTTTTTTTGTAATGTTTGAAAGTTCTGTACCCATGATGTCATCAAAGGTAAAACATGTTTATCTTTTTAAAAGATATTTAATAGTTTTATAAGGGTTGGTGAAAAGTGAGCATCTTTTGCAATTGTTTATGAGTTAGTAACCTTTTTTAAAAACATATAAAACAGAATTCAGCTAAACAGATTTGTTTCAAAATGACTGATGAAACTATTCTAAAATAAAAAACCACACATTTAGCAAACATAAAAGAAGAAGCCGAGGAGAACCAATTTTAGAGCAATTTGTTTGTGAAAATGCCTTACACTCAGGCGCGTATCCAGCGATTTGCTTTGGGGGAGGGGGGCGATCGATGCATTATATATATAATATGTGTGTGTGTGTGTGTGTGTGCGCGTGCACGCGTGTGTTTATGTAAAAACATAGAACAGAAAAAGTTCTTTCTACGCTTACGTTAGAAATCAGTAACGTGATAAAGATTCGAAGCAAATTATACTTTTTAATAAATAATTATTCCAGTTTCGATAACACTTATGGCTAGAGAATATTATTAATTTCTTAATAAGCTATTATTATAAAAATGGTTTATTAATTAATATAAGTAGTTATTCTTCCAACACGAACAATTCCGGAGTCAACTGCGAATATTACGCTTGCAAAATTATGTATTGAAAATCATATGTTCGAGACTAAGCTTCACTGTTGTTAAAACGTTTAGACGTTTACAAGGATATGCCGAGGGAACGCGTCACATTTTCCAATTAAAATTTTATTTTTTATTTACAATAAAAGACGAATTAACTTAAGTAAAAGTCTAATTTAATAGAAAGTCCTAACTTAATAATATATTGTCGATTTTTAACCCAAAGTTCTTGAGGGTTGGGGGGGGGGCGATCGCCCCATCGCCCGCCCTTGGATACGCGCCTGCTTACACTTGAAGTTAATTGTAAAAATTTTTGAAAAGTTTCAAAGCCAGTCTAGAAATTGAAATAGAAAAGGGATGATGGAGTTGGTATCCAAAGAGAAAAGAATTTCTAAAATTTGGTAGTTAGAAATGTTTTTAAAAAGAAATTTATTAAAGATCTTGAACAAGGTCATTTGAGGATAAGTTACATAATTCGAAAACAAGGTCATTTCAACGAAAACTGGTAAGCCTGTTGAAACAACCCACACTAACAATCTGCTTCTGGTTAAAAGTTAACATGTACGGTAGTTTTTCTTTAATTTGAAAATATAAAAATTTAACTCTTATAATTGTTTTATTTATCCTATGAGTCTCTAAAACCATCAGAATGAATTAACAATGATTAGAAAGTTTTTTATGTTGAAGAAATGTATCGGCTTTTTTTCTGAATGTTGTTAAAAATCAGGAAATTTGTATAACAAAAAAGACATCTGCATTATGGATTCTCTACTATTGATCCTTTTAAAATCAGTGGAAAGAAATATTTTTTGTGGGTGAAAAAAAATTTCAAGTGTTTTGGTCGTAAAAGTGGGAAATTATTGTAGTGTGAAGAAATGAACTGAAAACATTTGAAATGGAAATTTGATAAAGAATACATTATTGTTAAGTTAATGTATAAAATTAAAATGATGTAACGTTCATTCTAGCCGAGAAAAAGTAACTACCAATGGTGGAATTGTCTGTTGAAATATATATTGCGAGTAACCTGTTACAATAGAGAATGATTGCAATGTCACTTAATAGTAACTTAAGTGATAATCTTTTCAATCTCTTTTATTTTAAGTATTTATAAAGAACTATCAGGTCTTGCTTTTGAATTTTATTTTTATTTACAATATATCTTTGCAAAAGAAGGTGTTCTAGCTTAACATAATTAAAAAAAAAACAACCAAACTGTTGAATATGACAAATGTCTAAATTTGACATAGAACTTGGGGAACTTTGCAAACAGAAGATAGAAGCTAGATGTTAATTGTAAATTTTAGTTTTCTTTTAAAACTATCATTAAAGAATAGAATTAAACTTAGTCTTAACTTGATTACATTTACCTGTTTTATAGAACTTGTTCAGGTCATTTTCCTGTGGCTTAAATCTAAAATGTATACAGTGCCGGCAAAAAGTTTAGGGACACCCCTACATTTATATGTTTTTGCTATTGTCCTAAAACTTTCTGCCAATCATATATTAGTAATTTATCAATGAATTGGGCATGAAAAGTTACGATTTTCCTGAAATTTTCATTCATTTATAAGTAAGGGTTGGCAAATTATAAATGTTTTTCCCATTTTAAAATTTTTGAGGAACCTGTTTTTTTTCAATTAAAAATGTATAATAAAAAAAATACACATCTGATTCAAATGATACTTTGTACACATGTTTAGCATAACATTTAGAATGTAAATATGCATTATTTATTATTTACAAAAAATCACCTCTCATTTGGTACCAGGTTAACTTTGCTTTAGATTTTCAGATTTTTCAGCATAAAATTCTCACATTTCAATAGTGAATATCTAGTGAACGGAGCCACTTGGAGCCACAACTGACTGTACCGTTGTGTTCCTCGCGTCATGGCGGGGTGGGGGGACATGTGCGAACGAATCTGTTGTTGTTCAGACATTCCTCAGTTGTGCTGACATAACCCTACTTGTTCAGTGCGCTTTTCTAGGGTTGATTCCCAAAAACATGGGTCGTTCATCTGTGACTGTTGAAGTTAGGTGGCAAATTGTTAGTATGCATAAGACCGGCATGACGTTCAGAGCAATTGGACATGCATTGAACGTTTCTAAGACTTCTGTTGAGAACACTGTGAATAAATTTAAGAAGACGGGTACTGTCATCGATGCGCCTAGAAGCGGACGTCCCCGTAAGACGACACCTCGCCAAGATCGCAAGCTGCTTAATAGCAGCTGTTGAAGGCTCAGTCAACAGCACATCTTACTGCAAGATTATGGAAGAAGTAATGCTTCCCTCAGCTGCAAGGTTGCTTGGTGAAAATTTCATTTTTCAGCAAGACAATGCCCCCTGCCATAAATCCCGTTAAACCATGGCATGATTTCGCGATCAAGATGTAGAAATTCTCCCTTGGCCAGCCCGAAGCCCTGATTTAAATCCCATTGAAAACATATGGAATACTATGGGTATGCGGTTGGCCAAAAAGAAACCTACCAACAAGAACGAGCTCAAGCTAATGATCGCTCAACTCTGGAAAGACATCAGCAAGGAAGAGTGCAGAAAGCTCATTGACACGATGCCAGACCGTGTAAAAAGCTGCTACAAGGCCAAAGGCGGGCCAATAGACTATTAAGTTCATAGTTTCTTGTTTTTTCTCAAATTTTCAATTTGACTTTCATTTTTTGTATAAATGAATTGACTTAAAGCTAAAAGTTGTACTTTTTTCGCCTGTCCCTAAACTTTTTGCCGGCACTGTAGTACTAAAGACCTTTGACATGCCTATTTTGATTTATGGCAATTTTATTTATAACTCCTAGATTCCTCTAGTTCATTGTCCCAAGTAAATATCTCCTAAAATTTATAACTATAGGGTAAAAATAATTACTAAAATTGAAATAAAAATTATTACTAGCAAGTCATATAAACAAAAATATTTTAAAGTCTATCACATATCCTATAACATAAAATCAGCTGTTTTATGAAATTATATGTTATCTCTTATTTTAAGCCAAATGGAATTAAATACCTTTTCCCTTTTGTGAAAAATTTTTCTTCAATATAAAAGTAAAATTAATTTATTAAATTTAATTAATGAATTAATATTTGAAAACACTGTAGTAACATCAAGTGTCTTTCACAATAAGTTAAAAAAGATTGCATTTTAACTTGAGTCTATGAATAAAAAGAATTTTAATAACCATTGAAAATTTGAAAAAGATGTATATATATATATATATATAAGGAGAGTTTGAACTAATAAAAGGAATAGAGAAAGAGATTACTAATCTTGTTAAAGAATTTTTAACGATTGCGAATCTCTGATATGAATGAATCTATTACATATCCTATTTAAATATTTTCTGTATTTACAAGAATTTTCTTATCCTTCATAAGCAATAATAGTTAACTTGAGTAGTTGTCCTAAAATTAAATTAGGGTGCCTATATTGGCACTTACTTATATTTGTTGAAGACGGTCGTTTCGGGAGATGTGTCCCATTGTCAACTCGGACCGTAACTGATCTCAATCAGTAGGTTAAGGTATTAGGGTGGAGGTGGGATATAATGGTGGTGTGGGTGTATTTTGTGAGTATTAGGAGTTATGATGTCAAAAAGTGTGTGTGAGTTGTAATGTAATTGTGTATTGAGTATGTGTGCAGGGTGTAGTTTTAAGTGTCTGTATATTTCGTATTGTTCGGTTGTGTAGCGTTGGTTATTTCTGTGTTGTTTATGAAGAATTTGTAGGTTAGATATTATGTCTATGTAGTCATGTTTTGTGGAGTTGAGATCTGCAAAGTTTGATTGGTAGTTATTGTTTGTTAGTGCTTTTATATGTTCTTTGTAACGTGTGTAGAAGGACCTCCCTGTCTGGCCTATGTAAAAACTAGGGCTCGAACTGCAAGTTAGTTTGTAAACACCAGGGGCGTTGTAAATGCCATTGATTTTGTTGTTGGGTTTAAATTGTTTATTGAGAGTGTTGTGTGTGGAGTAAGCTATTTTGTAGTTGTATTTTCGTAGTGTGTTGGTTAGATTGTGGGTTTTGGATGATATGCATGGTATTGATAAGTATTTTATGGGATTGTCGTGTTGTGTGTTTGTATTTGGGCTATTAAGTTTATTTTTAGGCGGTTGTATAATTTGTCAATCATTGTTGTGTTGTGACACGTCAAACTACACCCTACACACATACTCAATACACAATTACATTACAACTCACACACACTTTTTGACATCATAACTCATAATACTCACAAAATACAACCATAACACCATAATATTCCACTCTAACACCTTAACCTACAAAAACCTTGAGATCAGTTACAGTCCGAGTTGACAATGGGACACATCTCCCAAAACGGCCGTCCTCAACAAGTATAAGTAAGTGCTACTATTGGCAAGTTTGTAAATATTTACAAGTGTTTATTGAAAACTAGTAGCTCACATGAAGATGGAAACAACAAATATAAAATTAGGCTATTGGTTAACATCCATTCTTATATATTTCTTGACATAGCTATGTATTTCTTGACAGTGAGGTCATTTTTGTACTTTTCTGATTTATTTTAGTTTACATAAAAAAACTTTTACGTAGAATATGTTTTATAAAAATGGGACAAGAAAATGTTAATCGCATAATAAATCCATTTATATTTTATCTAAATTTGAAAATATTTTACTTCGGATGTAACTATTTGTTATGAAATATAATTTTCGTAAAACTAGGGGTGCTAAATTAAACCAGATTTGTTAATTGGCGTATGAATAAAGCCAAAACTAAACATTTTTACAGTTATAAAAAGGGTTGAAAGTTGAATGGAAAAAGTTTGGCTTTTTGTCACCAGAGTTTGATTAATGATTTAACGATGATGTCGAAGAGGAGATTGTTATCTCCTTAAATAATGATATAAAGCTTGAGTAACGATGGATGGGAGATTAATGTGCTAGAGGTTAAACCATATGGAGGGGAATGACCTTCTCTTGGAGAAAGTCTGGTGTCAACCGAGAAAAGGGAAAAAATAGTTTTAAAAATACTAAGTAAAATATGTCTGTAGACATGTGAAAATTTTTTGACAGTTTTTCAGATCATAAATGTAGAAATATGTTTCAAAAATCTTTCTCTCTCACATACAATATACTGCAACCTAGAGGAAATAAATTTAGTTCCAGAAATGTGTTGTAGGCCATATTTCTGTATTTAAAAGTCCAGATGGTATTTTACAATAAACATGGTGTTTTATATCCATCATTCCATGGACAAGGTTTGTTTATTTGAAGAGGAACATCTACATTAAAAATCCTAACACCATTTAGTTTCTACCAAGATGCTGTTATTTTTATGTTATCACAATTTTTCAAGTTATTTCTATTCAAGAATCAACTGTTGCATTACATTATTATTCTGAAGATAGAATTGCCATAAAAGAACATTTTTAAAGGTTTAGGTTTAAAATGCTGTAGGAGAGGCCAATGTGAGACATTATGGTCAAATATCAGAATTAATGAAGAGGTTTATGACTTGAACCTAAGATTGCAGGAGCTGAAAAGTTGTGAAGTTATTGCAGGAACTATATCTGGTTCATAAGATAATGACTTCTTTCCGTGGACGGAGTTGAGGGGGGGGGGGAAGGGATGGGAATGGTAGCAATAGAAAAAAAAAGTTAGGAACAAAACAATTTTTAAAAGAAATATCTCACCATTGCTGTCGGATATCATTCAATAGAATTTGATAATATTTGAGTAGATACTAATATAAAAAAAAACAGGTATAAATATACTTTGAGGTTAGACAATTATATAGCGATATAGTAGAAATAACTGAATTAATAATAGAACATATATTAATGGGTGATTTATATAAAATTCATGATTTTCATTTTATGTTTATTTTAAGAAGAAAATAATATATTATGTTTTACATTTACAGAATATCTGGGAGATTAATTGGTAGTTAAAGGTTGTGTTGAAAATGTCCTCCGACTAACTCTAAGCACAGCTGAAAACCCAATTATATGTTTTTGACTGTTCGCTGGAGCATTGCTTTGTCAGTACTGTTGATTTTGCATGTAATATTATCTATAAAATCATCCAAAGTCGGAGGTCGTTTTGAGTAGGCTCTTCCCGTTAGATAAACCCACAGGAATAAGTTTGGTGATCGTGGAGCCACAAATTCCTGGAAACTATACAGTCTTTAGAATAACTTTGGATCACCGCCAAAGACTCACGTGAAGTATGGCAAGTGGAACTGCCCTGTTGAAAGTACTCTTGGCGCAGCTCAATTTCATCTGATTGCTCGAAGAATTCACTGAAAATGCATGGTTACTCTTTGGTGTTCTCTGTACTGTGGGAAAAAAATTGACCCATGAATCTATCTGCTGATACTGCGTACCAAACTCCTTCTTTCAATGGGCCCATGATTCTTGAATATCATGTTTATTTTGTGCTGACCAAATGTGTGTGCTCTGTGAATTTACATAATCGTTTAGGTGGAACCATGCCTTGTCTGTAAACCATGTAATGGACAGTATGCAAGGATTTTGTACAGTGGCCATTTTGAACTAACAGTATTCCATCCTCTTAATCCTATCTGACTCAAGTAACTCATAAACAGATGTTACCCTATACGGCTTGAAAAATGCATAAAAAGCAATCAAACTTCAAGGAATATTTGTTAGGCAAATGAAACGATGTATTCCTCTTCAAATAATGGACTAATGAAAACCATGAGTTTTATATGAATCAGTCTGTATTTTAATACCTGGGCTCAATTATAACCTAGGAGAGGAGATGATTCATTTAAAAATATTTGTCCCCATGATTGTCTAAGAGAGAAATGTGAAAGATAATACTAGCTATATATATATATATATATATATATATATATATATATATATATATATATATATATATATATATATATATATATTTAGGTTAGTTTTGGTTGGTAAAGATTATTTAGATTTTTTGGACTAGGAGACTGACAGACTTACCTTGGTAAGAGTCCACTCTGTATCTATTTCAAGACTACAGAGTGGACTCTTACCAAGGTAAGTCTGTCAGTCTCCTAGTCCAAAAAATCTATATATATATATATATATATATATATATATATATATATATATATATATATATATATATATATATATATATATATATATATATATATATATATATATATATATATATATATATATTTCTAGGCCTTGCAACACTGTTTTCTTGTATTCACTTATCACTTTCACTATATGTAGGCCTACTTAAACAAGAATCTTACTTGGTATTTATGCGAGTTAACTTTCAAAGATTGGTAGTATCTCCATCAACCCCCGGTCAGTGATGCCCGATGATTACCTCTAAATTGGAGGAGCTTGGAAGGTAGACAAGGGAATGAATCTGGGCAAAATTGTATATTTGAGAGTTTATAAACGGGATCCTATTCTTTGAAACAGGAATATCGGTCATAAGGAATAAGGTGAAGTCTGACTTCGAAAGTGACACTTGCTACAATAGGGTTTGTAAAGTGAAGGACAGAGTATTGCCAATATGTTGTTGTTGACACTTAGCCTTTGCACAACTGTTATCAACATTATTGTTCTGAAAATGTAAATACCTTATAACACTTAATCTTAAGGCATTGGTTTTGAATACATCAGCGTTACAATAGACCTATATATCTATTTTACAGAAAACATCAAGGCGGTAGGGCTGAGTGTAGAATCATACTTTGTCATACAGGTTGTGTTTAAGTATGCTAAGTCAGTCATTTAAGCTCTACTCCTGAGGGAAATGAGCAATGTAATTAGTGTTCAGTTAACTGATAAATCCAGTTCCACATTAAATTGGTTTTGATTGGTTGGATCAATTTTAGGATAGCGATATTAACTTATATTTATTTTCACATCTTTAGACAGCAGATTTAATTCATCAAAACGTTTATTAGGATAGAGATATTAACTCATATTTATTTTCACATTTTTAGTTAGCAGATTTATTTCACCATAACGTTTTCTATAACTACAGACAACTTGGGAGAAAATATTTGAATTGTTATTAGAATGTGCAATATATGTACAAAATGTTTACAATAAATAATACATAATGTATAGAAATATAATGCCTCAGATTCTCTCTTTATTTTCCTATACTTTCCCTTTATGAAAAGTGTCTGTCTCTCTCACACACACATGCACACACAAAACACACACACACACACACACACACCTACTGAGAAGCAGCCACACATACACCACCAAAACACACATTCACACAAACAGATGCACATATGCATATACACAAGCAGCCAGACATACTCGTACATCACCAAAACCCATACGACACACACACACACACACACACACACACACACACACAGACACACACACTCACTCACTCACAGACACACACACACGCGCGCTCGCGCGCACATACCCACACGAACGCACGCACACACTGAGAATCGACCACACACACATACACTAAAACACACACACATACATACACGCACACTCACAGACACACACACACACAAACACAAACACACACACACACTGAGAATCGGCTACAGATAAATCACCAAAACACACAGAAACACACACGCGCGCACGCACATACCCACACGAACGCACGCACACACACACATATACACACATGCACACGCGCACACACACACACACACACACACACACGCAGATACCCACACGAACGCACGCACTCACTATGCGTGCGTTCGCGGTGACTCACGTGGGTAAACACATACTAATAAATCGGATACCGTTACTACAGTTCAAATTAAGGAAACCTCTCGCAATCAGAAACTCATTAAGAAGTTGTTTAGCTTCTGCCATATAATGTTGTGAAGTCATTGGCGTATAAACGGATCGTATTATCGTTATAACCTTTCCCTACGTAATTACAGTAAAACCTTTGAATAAATAAAAGCTCTAAATTTATGATGGATTGTTTTAATACAACAGACATTCTAATTTTGTAGCAAGCTGCAGCTTAGCTTCTCTTTTAAAGTCATCTATCAATAGATAAAATGCCGAACATTTTATTATGAAGGCAATTTTTCCTAAATTTGGAAAATAGAGAAAGTTCTAAATGCAATATTTCTAATGAAAATAAAAAATTTGATTAAATACGCGTTTACAGAACTGATGGATTTAAACAACATTGTGAGTTGATTATCAACAAATCGCATTGTTGTTTCAGTTGTAGTCTATAGTGATTGTTGATTTAAAAATTAGGACGATTTATATATATATATATATATATATATATATATATATATATATATATATTTATACATACATATACATATGTGTGTGTGACATTTTTTCCAGGTACGTAGCCAGGTATGTTTTAGGAAGGGTTGCCAGTGTCGTAGCCAGTAATTGGGGGGGGGGGGGGGGGGCTACCTATAAAAAATTGAAGATAAAACACGCTTAAA
Organism: Prosapia bicincta; assembly: GCA_036971475.1. Lineage (NCBI taxonomy): Eukaryota > Metazoa > Arthropoda > Insecta > Hemiptera > Cercopidae > Prosapia > Prosapia bicincta. The sequence continues at coordinate 269,856,710 of JBAIZL010000002.1, read as the reverse complement.
CAAGTTACAAAACCAAAACAGGATTCGGAATTTTACCCACATGATCGCTGTGCTGTGTACTTTCTTTTTTATATTTTAAAAACAATTTTTTTACCTTCGTTTCTAAATTCTGGGTAGTTTTAACACCTTGATACAAACTTTGAGACTTGCTGAAGCTTGACGAGACCTCTCACCAAAGTAGACTGAACGACCCGGAAATTCTTACTAAAAAGACTTATTTATTTATTATTACATTATTGTTGTTGGGATGTTCCACTCCTAAACTCAACACGGTACATTTTAAGGCGTGTATTTTGAATAAGTTTTCAGCTTCGACACAAGCAATAGAAGTCAGCTAACACGTCAGCACAGATATGATAAGATTTAAAGTATTATTAATTTCGATATAATCATGAAAACCAATTTCTATAAGATTTGACAATAACCAACATCGTATTATTATACGTCATAGATTTAAAAAAATGAATGTTTTTATATCACACAAGTTAATACGTCTTTAGTTGAAAAAAATGACAAAATTCTTTCTGAGGATATAATTCTAAAATAACCCCTCGTCAGGAGTAGCTTCGAGACGTGGGAGAGATAATTAATTTCCTGACGCACAAGTCGTTTTTTTGACTCCGTGTAAGTGACCGGACGAGAGTTTGGGTTTCAAAAATTAGGCACAATTATTTCCCACTGACGGGTAATTAGGGAACAAAAAAAGAGCAAGCCCAAAATACTGAAACCAATTAAAAAGGTTGATAGAGGAGAAAGTCTTCTGAAAATACGAAACGCCACTTGTGATAAATAAAGCACAGAATACCGTATTTAAAGATTGACCTTCTTGTTATAAAAAGTCATGTGGGACGCTTTTGTCTCTGACACATCTATTACTTAGATATCGTTTATCTGTGTTCATAAGTCTCATTTCGCAACAAAAAGTCAACTTGATTCGTGATTATAGTTGTTTTGGCTTTAATTTAATAAATTAGTTAGAGCAATGGTATAAGTAACTTCGTAGAAAAATAAAAATATAAGAGTTATGGTAGTAATTTTAAAGTACTTCATCTAATCACAATTTGAGAACAATATTTTCAACAACTGTATGGTCATGGGTATTATGAAGTACAAATTTTTATGGCAATGTTGTGTATTACTGCTTTTGAAGTTGAATTTGCTCTGGCGATTTCTTTCAGAGAGGACGAAAAACCATCGATATAAAATTAAATTATGCTCAGTTTTCGTAAAAATTATTACTATTAGGGCCTATAGTTTTAAACCAGTAACATTTTAAGAAAATAGTATGTCCTACACATAGGCCTACACATTCTGGCCTACACATTCTGAACATATAATCTTACAGTTTACATTAATTTGTGTCTGACGTCTAAGGACCCGACTTCTCTAGCCCTAACTACTCTCAACCGATTACACGAACAACTATTGGTGGGGAACATTTGGTACCGGGTGAACCCCTTTCCTCAGGAATCCAAGCTCAAACTATCGGCAACCCAAACCAGGAGACACGTCATCCAGATCGAGAGACTTGATGCCACGACCGGTGCTTCCCAAGAGCTCAAGGATCTTACTGTAAGCCCTGGGCCGGTCACGGGGTCGACACGGACGCTCCAACAAGACACTATAGCTTGGCTCGATCCTCAAGAACTACAGAAACAAATAAAAACTTAGGAAACGGCCCGGTCTTCATTAGTGTAAAAATATCAGGTAAACTATACATATAATATACGCAGCATAATATAATATAGGTAATGTGTGTGTGTGTGTGTGTGTGTGTGTGTGTGTGTATATATATATATATATATATATATATATATATATATATATATATATATATATATATATATATATATAGCATAATATAATATAGGTAATGTGTGTGTGTGTGTGTGTGTATATATATATATATATATATATATATATATATAAGTATATAGTTAGATTATTAGTAATTCCTGAGGATGTTGGTAATGTCAACCAACGAAAAGCTTTGAGTGTATTATTCAATAAATTATCCCTGTAATTAGTGTATATTATTTAATCTTGAATATATATATATATATATATATATATATATATATATATATATATATATATATATATATATATATATATTAGATTAGATAATTATTTTCCTGAAGATGCTGGTACTATTTATCGGCGAAAAGCTTTGAATAAATAGATTCATTAAAAGTATTCTTGTTTTTGAAATATTTTTAATTTATTAACTATATTACAAGAAAACATATCACCGTATTTAATATATATATATGAATATATATTTTTTGTGAAATGACGCGGTACAAATTTTATTAAAATTTGAAATGAAATTAGTATTTATTCACTTTACGCTAAGTTGCTAAAATTTACAATTATTGTTGTTGTAATAAGGTAGATAGTTTCGTTTGAATAACAGTGAAGTAGAGTTATTTGTAGTCAGCACTTGAAAGTTTCGCACGGTTACCGAATAATTCAGTGCAAAGTGCTGTGTAATTACTTTGTGCACAAATGTTTTAGGGTGATTTGATGCGAGCCCACGCGAGTAATGTGAAATCGATATGCTGTCACTTGAGAATATTGATTGATCGAAAAATAAGATGGATTCCTGAATTATTCGCTAATCCACTAAGTGTTCTAAATTACAAAAAAAATCTACGTGAAAATAAAGTGAACAGGAAATTTTTAATATACTCATCTTCATCTCTGTTAGCAATATTTGTATATATTCGAGTGCATTTCTCTACCGTTCCTAACATTACAATTTCCTTTTGTTGACGCGTTTCGGAATGACTCCATTTTCAAACCAGTATTATTTAAGTTTTAAAAATGGAGTCATTCCGAAACGCGTCAACAAAGAAAAATGTTGTAGTATTAAAAAAGACAGAAAAATGTATTCTAATATATAAGAATAGGAAATTTTAAAACCCCAAAAAATATGAAACAAATTAGGAATGGCAAACTAGTTTTGAAGGCACAAGTTGGTTTTCAAGCAATTGAGCGACCTAAAGGCCAGTGGTGTGACTAACAGTGATTTCACATTAACAGGTCAAACTGTGATTGCTACTTTGAAATAACTGTGATTGTGATTTTTAACTGTGATTGTCAGTTGCTATTAGTTATTCAGGTTAGGTAATAATTTGTGAGTTGACCGTGTCATTATGATTGTTTTATATTAACTAATTGTTTTATATGTGTGTGTGTGTATGTGAAAAATATTATTACAAAATGCTATTTGACTTTCCTTATCATATCCGTCCACAGTAAACAATGTCTAAATTATGCCCCGATTTCGTCTCCCGCTGTTTTTTTTTGTTCACTCTAGACATTCCACTTTGTATTTAGTGCCATTCCACAGACACGGACTGTATTTATTAATACTGTGTAATATATACTAAAAGTAACATCTAAAAATAATCGACGTAAATAAAACAAATTATTTATAAATGAATAACGAACTTTTGCAAAATTGTTTCTAAACGTTCATTAGTGATCACGATAACACTAACAACACCATGAGTGGCCGTCACAAGTCAGAGTCACATTAAGTCAGTGAGTCACTGTCAGAGTAAGTGAAAAAAAGAAACTGAAAATCACAATCACAGTAAAAAACAGGTTCTAATTTCCAGCTCAAAGCAGTGACTCAAAGACGTTCTGTCCCGAACCAGGCCCCCCTAAACAAAGGGCAGTTTAAGATCAAGGATCTTAGTTAGCCTATGTGGGTATGACGATTGTAAACGGGTTGGGTTCCTGCGTCATGGGTAGGTGCGGTTTGCCATGCCATCACAGTTTATTTAGATAAAAAAATGCATCTTCGTCTCGTTAAGTAACAAGTCGAACTGTGATTTTCGACTAACAGTGATTAAATCACAGGTTTTCAAACCACTTCCCATCACTGGTAAAGGGACTGAATTTGTATTTAGAATGTTTACACGGCTCTTCGTATAGTAACTTTACAGATCTTCTATACCAATGTCCTTACCGAGTACTACAACCACTCGCCGAGGCTATAAAAACGAATGCAAAAATACACTTTTGTTAGAGCAGTAAATAAAGTTACTTGAAGCTTATCGATGTTTAAATACACTTAAATGGATTTGTAAAAACTAAAAACACAGACATCGATTAGATAACCAAACCTATTAATGAAAGTAGCTGGAAAACTGACGTATTATTAAAGCAATAACGACTAAAATATACTCCTAGAAAGGTTTGGTTAAAACAAAAACTAAGTTTCCTAAAATAAGCTAACCAAGTACATCTTAACAATGGGGTTACACTAATGTAAGATCGAATATAATGGCACTCATTTACTTCAGCAACGGATTAGTTCACATTGGGAAATTTCATTTTTTTTCAACGGCTTATATTAGCTCACACTCTGCTTGTATATATCTTGTTCAAATTTTCAATCGCTAGTAAAATACAATTTATTCGTCCATAAAAGTTTAAACATATGTTTTTAAACTTGTAGCGGTTGACACTCGATGTTAGTAGAATTTTTTTTCAAATAATAAATTTCAAGAATTAAGTTTAGTTTTGTATGGGAGAAAATCTTTTCACAAAAGGGGTAATTTATGCAATATTTAGTTATTTCGTCCCATTCGGCTTAAAATAAGTGATAACGTATGATTTCATAAAACAGCTTATTTTAGGTTGTGTGGTAGAGCAGCAGTTTTAACGCATAGGTTGTACTTTATTTATATTAATAGTAATTATTTAATAAAAAGTAACTAAAATGAAAATCTTCTCTGTTGGCCTAAGTAGGAATTGACTTAAAACGTTTTTGTTAATATTTCTTATTACTAAGCAATTGTAACTTTGCAGCTATATTGTAATATTGTATGACATTGTGCTCTGTTTTGAGCTTACAAAGTTTTCCGTGTGTAAAGTAAGCTTAATTTGGATGAATCTAACTTTATCTACTTTAGGGTTTGCGTCTTTTATAATCACTTGTTTACATTTCTCAAATAAAGATATAAATATTGAATGGTAAAAGTATTAATTCATAGTTTTGGTGATTGTCATTGAAAACTTTGCAAAACTATTAGCTCTAATTTGTAATTTGTATTATTATTAAATCTTTATTATTGTTTATTATGAAATTGGTGTTTATAATCTTATATTTTCATTTAATTCGTTGAAAACTTTGCAAAGCTGTTAGTTCTAATCTGTTATTTGTAGTTCAAACTTTGATTGTAAATATAAAAATTCTGTAATAATGTGCCTAATATTATAAGTAATATTAAGATAATTTTTATTAATACAAAAGGTTAAATCTTTTTCTGAAATCAAAACCTCTGTAGACGTGACTATAAAAGTTTTCACTTTGTCGACACTTCCCCGAATGCCACAAACCAATTTTTGTTTAAAGAGCATTTGAGAGTTTAATACAGGCAGTAAATAATAAAAGTCAAAATGCTTTGTAATTACTTTCTGTGTAAAGTTTTCAAGGTCGTTTCATTCCAACTCCACGACAATATTGTGGGATTGATGTTATCACAGAAAAGTATTGATTGATTGAGCAATAAAGTGGCTCTCTAAATTGGCCATTAAACTTTCGCAAAACCACTAAGTGTTGCCAACATTGCGGAGAGAACACGCTTGTGCTTTCTTAACCACGCGCTTTAATTTGGAACAACAATGTAATTGAATTGTAGAGATAAAAAAGTTGAAGGGAAATTTTATTTCAAGAAATGTCTTGTAAAAACTGCCAACTTAACACTGACGCTTTGTCGCTCTGAAGCATTAAAAAAATATTTTTCCAAATCATTCTACTACTGCCATAACTGATATCATTTTTGTGTGAGACGAATTGGGTGTGTCTAGATGTTGAAATAAACCGCCTGCATGATGTTTGAAGACTTCTCTGTGTTATGTTCGACTTCAGAGTAGTCACAAAACAACAGGTTTATTGAAAGATGGAAATCCAATAGAGGCATAAAAGATATATACTTGGAGTACAAGAACTAGAAAATCAACCACAGAAATATATTTAGAGAAAATTAGAGGCAACTTTAAAAATAATCAGTGAAATATATTTAGACACATTTGCTTCTGACGAGATCTGACCTTCGCAGACTCCACTCAAAAATCACAGTTCACTCAAGAAACACTCAGTAGAGGGAATAGGGACATGGCAGAGTCACCTACAGGTAGAGGAGCTTCATGAGGAGGGATCGAAAAGAAGGTATGGGAATCGACCGGTAGAGGAACCGGCATAAAGGGTGGCCGAAAACCAAGAGAGAGAAAAGTAGAAAGAGGGACCGGCAACAAAGTAGAGCCCCCAAAAGGTAGAAGAACTCCATGGAGAGGGTTCGGCAAGAAGGTATGGAGATCGCACGGTAGAGGTACCGCCATAAAGGGTAACCGGAAACAAGGTGAGAGAAGGAAACAAGGAGAAGGAAGAGAGACCGTCAACAAAGCAGAAGCACTGACAGGTAGAGTAACTTCATTAAGAGGGATCGACAAGAAGGTATAGGGATCGACCATTATAAGAACCGGCATAAATAATGGGCGGAAACCAGGTGAGACAACAGAAGAAAGAGGGACCGGAAAACTAGATAGAACAGTAGCAACAAGGATGAATCGAGAGGTGAATGAGAGTAACCGGACGGTAGAGAGACCCGGGGTTAGATTGTCCGGGAACATCAAAGTAGAGCAACCAGCAGATAAAGGAACCAACAACATAGTAGAAGATCGACAAAAAGGCAGAGGAATCCGAGAGGTGAAAGATCAGGGAGGTAGAGGAAGCGGGGGTTAGATTGACCGGCAACATCAAAGTTAAGCAACCAGCAGATACAGAGACCGGGAAAAAGGTAGAGGGGCCAGCAACAGAATAGAAGAGCAGAAACAAGGCAGATTTATCGAGAGGTGAAAGATCCGAGAGAGGTGATTCCCGGGATATAGAGACCGGGAAAAAGATAGGGAGACCAGCAACAAGGTAGATTAATCGAGAGGTGAAACATTCGAGAGGTAGAGGGACCGGGTTTAGATTGACTGGCAACAACAATGTAGAGCTACCAGCAGATAATGGGACCGGGATAAAGGTAGATTGACCAGCAACATGATAAGAGTGGCAACAAGGCAGAGGAATCGACAGGTGAACGATCCGGGAGTAAGAGGGATTAGGGGTTAGATTGACCTGCAACATCAATGTGGAGCGACCAGCGGACAAATAGACCGGGAAATAGGTATAGGGACCAGCAACAATATAGAAATGCAGCAACAAGGCCGACAAATCGAGCGGTGAAAGATCCGGGAGGTAGAGTGACCGGAGGTCAGATTAACCGGCAATATCAACGTAGAGCGGCCAGCAGATAAAGGAACCGGCAATAGAGGTAGAGGGACCAACAAGAAGATAGAAGAGCGGCAAAAGGTAGAGGAACCGAGAGGTTAAAGATCCGGGAGGTAGAGAGACCGGGAGTCAGATTAACCTTCAACATCATAGTAGAGCGACCAGCGGATGAAGAAAGCGGGGAAAAGTTAGAGGTACCAGCAACAAGATAGAAGAGCGGGAACAAGTCAGATTAATCGACATGTGAAAGATCCCGGAGGTAAAGAGACTGAGGGTTAGATTGACCGGCAACATCAAAATTATGTAACCAGCAGATAAAGGGATTGGGAAAAAGGTAGTGTAACCAGCAACAAGATAGAAGAGTAGCAACAACAAGGCATATACATCGAGAGGTGATAGATCTAGGAGGTAGAGAGACGGGGGGGGGGGGGGTGAGATTGACTGGCAACATAAAAGTTGAGCAATCAGCAGATAAAGAGATCGGGATAAACGTGGAGGGACTAGCAACAAGATAGAAGAGCGGCAACAAGGCATATACACCAAGAGATGAAAGATTCAGGAGTTAGAGAGACCGGGGGTTAGATTGACCGCCAAGAACAAAGAAGAGCGGCCAGCAGATAAAAAGAACAGCACCAAGGTACAAGGGCGAGAACAAGGCAGATGAATCAAGAGGTGAAAGATCCGAGAGGTAGATGGACCGGGGGTTAGATTGACCAAGTAACAACAAAGTAGAGCGGGCAGAAGATAAAGGAATCGATAAAAAAGGTAAAGGAACCAGCAAAAAGATAGAAGAGCGACATCAAGGCAGAGGAGTTGAGAGGTGAAAAATCCGGGAGGTGGATAGATCGGTGGTTAGATTGACCTGCAACATCAAAGTAGAGTGACCGGCGGATAAAGGGACCGGGAAGTAGGTAGAGGGACCAGCAACAATGTAGGTTGTTCGGTAGATAGAGAGACCGTCAACCACAAGGTAGAGTCCGCTAGATAGAGGTACAGAGACCTGGAGGTAGGGTGGGAGAAGTTTATATAACGAATAGATTGATAGCTGAATAAAGGGGACATATATTAAGTCACGTAATAGAATTGGTCATGAAATATAATAAAAAATTGGATAGTATATTGTTAGAAGATATTTACTATATCGAAGTATAAAAGTGAAAACAGCCCTCTAGCGGGTGAAAGCTTTGAACAGTATGACAGAACGGTCTGGTATTGCTACTACAGTATTCTTTTACGTGCCTTGTCTGATAGTTCTGGACCAAACACATTGAATTTTTTCAATCTGTACCTTTAGTTATCAGCTTACGGTTTCTTTTATTGAGGGTATTTATAAAACATACAGTGTAAATATAGCAAACATTTTGATTCTAAGGAAAGAAAAAGTATTTCATAAAAACATTATAGCCCATCAATATATTTAGAGTGGTTAGTAGGCAGTAAAAGAGCAAAATGGTAGTAGCATTCCGCCAGATGAGGTGACCTTCATTGTAGCTGGTTAGCCGGCGCCGTTAAATTGATTAGGTGTTGAGTTAAAACTTTAAAAAAGTCAGAAGTTTGGTCTGCAGTAGAAGTTTATAAGAAACTATAAATTAAAAAATATACTCATACAAACTACAATGAGAAGCAAACAAAAAATCTTATATGTTAAGAACACTTGTTACAAACTAAGTTAATTAGAACTTGAGCTAACTAACTCACATCGTTTTTAGCAACCTTTCGGAATCCATTGTCTCGTCAAAGAGAAAAATCATCTGGTTCCAGTTTTATTATTATTTGTTTTTGGAGCTTTGAGAAACAGCCAGTATGATTATTATCACCTAGGAAGATAGGAAAGGATTAAAAATATAAAGGATAGGTAGTATTAAAGGGAGAACATAATTTTTATTTGAAGGAGATCATGGCTATTGCGACTCGGGGAGGTTAGGAAAAGATTATAATAATATGTAGGGTTGTTGTAGGAGTCTAATTTTTTGTTTTGTTTGACTGTGATGAGGCAGTATGACTACTATCACCTACGATAAGAAAGTGAATGAGTATAGAAAGAAGATGAAAATAGTATAAAATAAAAAATAATAAACATTCATTATCTTGCAAAAATGTTATAAAATAAAGAACAAAATAAAATTGAAAAAAACTGATACAGTCGAGTATTATAAAATAAAATAAAAAAGAATGATAATATTATGTAATAAATTCGAGTTGTTAATTAACCAAAACCTAAAATGATCCATTGAATTGAAAGCCAAACAATAATGTCAAAAAATGAAGGTATTGTGATAGCAATACGCGTTCTGTAAATAATAAAAAAACAAACTGAATAATAATCACTGCTTGAACAACCAAGTTCATAAAAACGATAACGAGCCAAAAAGAAAGATGACGTTGAATATTGAGGAAAACTTTTTAAAACTATCGGCCTAGTTCAAAGGGAATTTGAATTAGCCTATAATTTACGTTTTTGTGAGAATGTCGACTCTGTTAAGACAAAGGGAGTCTTAACAAAAGGAAAGGATTGTGAGTAATTGTTTGGCTCAGGTGTGTGTATATTGACGTCAATGAGCTCTATATAAAGGAGCGGGGTTGTCTGGGGTCTTCATTCGCACTTCAAATGTTTTTGGGTTCACCTCGTCAATGCTAGATAAGACTCTGGCGAAACGGCGATTTTATGCACAGTAAAATGAACGGATGTCCTCCATATATTAACTCTTCATCAAATTATATATTTATATAATATGTTAATTTATATATATATATATATATATATATATATATATATATATATATATATATATAGATAACATAACCCTAAATTGCAAAAAAGCCTAATCGACCGGTGTAAATTAAACGGTAACAGTTTAGATTATGGAACCCGGCAGCACCTAATATTAATTAAATTTTGACTAAATAAAATACAGAATAGTAAATAATTGACTAAAAAAAATAGACAGAATAATTTAGAAAAAAATGTAATTCGTAAGATGTATTAAACAAAACTATAACCTAAAAGTTGTTAGCCTAAATGACCGGAGCCAATAGGACAGTAATATTTTAGTTTAGGGTACCAGATCAAAATGCCTAATATTACATAAATCTTAACTAAATAAAATAAATAACAGTGAATATAAGAAAAAGAGCGTAAATATAAGATTTAAGTAGCTAGGGAAAATTGTAATTCTTAAAATGTACTAAAGATAATCATAATCTAAAATTGCATGGCCTAAAATTTAGATTAAAGTGAGGTTATATAGACTCGGTCAAGATGCGGAGAGAGATTGTTTATAAGATTTTGTCACACTGAGTAAACAGCGCTGCCGTCATAAATTTATATGAGAAAAGAACAGTAAATTAAATAAATAAGAAGAAATATAGATAAATAAATTATTAAAACGAAAGTTAAAAATTTTAATTTAGACATTGTATTAAATAAAAGAATTTCATAAAAATCGAGAAGAAATAAGTTAAGCAAATACTAGCAGAATAGGTTGGAGAGTATAAATAACGAACATGGTTACGTAGGCAACAGGGTTCGCATTGGTGAAAAATTCACAATAAAAGTGTGACGTACGGAGTTTGGTTTTTTGGAGAAGAAAGCGTTTTTTTCAATGTGTCGCTAAGTAGTCTAGACCACGTCACCACAACGAGCAGTCGTGTTTTAACCTCAAGCGACGTTAAAGAGCAAATATGTTGTAATGCAACAGTAAATAATGCTTCGATGTGACACGGGAGTATAAAGATATTTGGGAAAAAGCCCAAATATCCAAATAACATCATCTCGACCAAGGAAATGCCTAAACGCCGGACTTCAGATTTTCACAGACACCATGCAGTGAGAAGACATAGAAACTTCAAGAAAGAAATGGACAATGCCCAAGAACCAACCAATTTTGGAAGATACTTGACATTTTTGCAATACAGGGTTATATAAACAATCGATTTTTCTTTTTAATAAATTTTAAGTATAAATTGAATAGCCCAAGGGAGATAAAACTCTCCCTTACTTAAATTAACTTCTAAATATTCTAAATTGACTTCCATGCAACCGTTTGTCTGAAACGGGAAGTAATGTTTTAAGTTTTGATGACTTAAGATCCAATATGACTTTATTCTTAAATAACTGATAGAAATCATATATTGACAATAGCAGATAATTGTTAAAATGAGTGATTAAATGAAGTATGTGTTAAAAGGTACAGCCGATTGTTACTAGATAGGTTAACCTTATAATAGTTAAATATTAACAAGACTTTGATATATTTGAAATTTTAACTTTGTTAAATAATTAATAATAATAATTAATAATAAATAATAATTAATAATAAATAATAATTTACGCAAAATTAATTATGATTATGGTAATTGGTTTGATGTTAGAATAAGTTAGGAACTTTAGGCCTTTTGATATTAGCAGAAAGGAATAGGGTATATATATATATATATATATATATATATATATATATATATATATATATATATATATATTATAAAATATGTTTTCTTGTTTATTAATCTAAAACAACATAGGTTATTCGAATACAAGAATATTTAATAATTTATATTCAAAGCTTTTCGTTGGTAAACAGTACCAACATCATCAAGAATGAATAATAGAATGAATGAATTGTATTATTCATTCCTGTTGATGTTGGTACTGTTTACCAACGAAAAGCTTTGAATATAAATTATTAAATATTCTTGTATTCGAATAACCTATGTTGTTTTATATATGTGTGTGTGTGTGTGTGTGCGAGCGCGCGTGCACGTGTGTGTGTGTGTGTGTGTGTGTGTGTGTGTGTGTGTGTGTGTGTGTGTGTGTGTGTTAATAATAATCTAGACCTAATAAGGAGACATATTGTACACTATTAACCTGAAACAAGATAGGTAGGTTAACTGTAATTTCAGGTTATAAAAAAAATAAGATGCAAAATCCTGTAAATGTACACAAACTAGTTAGTAACAAATACAGATGTTAAATACTGTGTTTTTCATTTAAGATAAAATAAATTCCCTTCGTATCCAATTTTAATCGCTAAGTCAAAAGTGTCTCTCAAAGACTCCACTACCCCGAAAGGAGCTTAAAAGGTTTATTAGAGGCTAATTGGTTTTTGTAACAAATTCAGGGGTTGGTTATCCTGAGAGGTATATTCCTTGAGTTACAGGTTTCGAACCAGAATTCGGAATCAAGGGATAAACCATTACTTTCTTGCGGACAGGGAGAGGTCATCGATGTGAGGTGGGTGGTGGAAAGTAGATGAGTAGAGGCAATTGAAGGGCAGAGCTACGTGAGGTCCGTAAGAACACACATACCAACGAACGTCATTTGGTGGAAAATCCTTTACTTGGGAGTAAGGACTGATCTAGTCTTGCCTTGCAAAGGATCAGTTGGAGCCTCCGCACACGAGTCGATTGTTGACTCGTCGAGAGGTTCGCGCGTCACTGTCGTCTTGTGCGATATATGCGGCTCGGGTGTCTGCCATCCGCACATTGGTCGACTTCGGTTTGTGTGCATCTCGCGACCAGAACTGATCTCCGCGTTTTTAAACCCAGAACGTAATAAAAATTAGCAGTTCAAGTAGTGGTGAGGAAGACTTTGTGATGTTTTTGTGGTACCGGCGCTTGAAAAGAAATAAACGTAGATTATGGGAGCAACCTTATATTGAACGTAATTTTAATACTCGGTTATTTGTTGGTGCAAAAGAACTGGAACAGAGTGGCACTAAATTTTTACCATTTTATAGAATGTCGAAAGATTCATACACCACTCTAGTGAGAATTGTGAATATAAAGTTCAAGGTGTTTTTCGATTTCCCCAACGAATTTTACATTAAAAACCTAGAACCAGAAGTTCAATGTTTTCAGAATTTTATATTATAAATAATTATTACAACTAATTAAAAATTAAACTACTGTAATTTAAACTACGAGTACTACAATCAACCAACATAACAGTCATCGATCATTAAAAAAAATCTGTAAAAATTAATAAAGCACATAATAAAGCACCTCTATGACGTATAATCGCGCGATCCTCTCGGTAAATCCCGTGCACAACCGATCGCACGAGACGAGGAACTGCTCGGTTTTCGACGAGCACAAAACAAGGTCTGCGGACCCCAATGCCCCGACGTAGGAAGTTAAGTGGAGGGGAGCGACGAACGCGATTTTTCTCGAGTCGACCACTTCGAGCGTCGACCCTTGTGCGGAGGCTCTTAGAAAGGGATTGATATACACGCCCGGGAGGTGGTAAGAATGCCTTCGTAAGAGAAGGGGGTGTTTATAGAGAAAACACACAGAGGGTATCACCAAAAAGATTGGATCAGGAACCCTCAGCCGGAGAAGTTTCTCTCGTTACGTTTATCCTCCAATAAAGCGTACATGAAAATAAGAACTTACTTTAAGCACGTTCGAAAAGTTAAAATATAAAAGTCTGTACCAAGACAGACACTGCAGGACGGGAGGTTAGTAGGGAGAGTGGAAGGAAAATTACTAGTTGGGATTATCTTTTATCGAGTAATTTCGAAGGAAGATAGGAAGGAACCTCGGGAATATCGGTTTGTCAATGTCCACAAAATTACAGAATTTCGTTTAAAAATACGCGTGTTTATTGCATGGACGAACATCGATAAGTGTATCGATTTTCTCGTCGATTAGGCAAGCTGTCCTGTCTTTAAACTATCAATTAAGGATAGATAAGCCGCTGCCCTTAGAGACACGTTCTATTCATCGTCTTGCCTTGTAAGAAAGTGAAACATCTGAAGTCTATTTCATTCTGCGATCGGATTTTTACTTTTTCGCGTTAATAAAAACGCTGAAATAGTGGATGAAATTAGTACCGAGTTGTTTACTAATAATTTTGTAAATTTACTTTGAAAATTTTTTATTTAGGGCCTATGTAGTGTACTTTTATAAAAATATTCTCAGTATATATTTTGAACCAGATTTGTACAAATTAAAGTTTAAAAAATTACAAGCATACTGATTGTTATGATAACAAAAAATTGGTTACTCCTTTTTAATACAGCGTTAAAGGAATATTTAAATACATGTCTTGTAGGTTTAAAAAAAAATTATCTATATGAAATAAGGCGCATAAAATATACATTTTAATACGTTTTTCTGCCTTTCCTAACCTTACAATATTTTTCTTTTTTGACGCGTTTCGGACTATTCTGTAATTTTTAATAGTGCCTCTTTAATAGTAGTAGTAGTAGTAGTAACGCTTACTCTTAAAATAGTAGTATGAAAGTTTTGAGAATTTAGTAATTCCGATTACTATTTACCGCTGAAGGTTTACCTCTGGGAGGTGTAGTGGAAACACATGAAAGAACGCGATATTACCATTAGCCAACAAATAATAAAGAAACTCTTGCCAATATTACTTTGTTAGTACACTTACGGTCAAAAGTAGCTTTTTGATTTGAAAGTACTAAATTTGCGGTTTACTAGACATTTCATTTAATCAACTAATAAAAACGGTCAAATTATCTTATTTATTTAAACTCCTTATATTCACTCATACACTCCTGATATATATATATATATATATATATATATATATATATATATATATATATTTTACAAATTTTCAATCGTTAATAAAATAGGTTTTTATTCATGCAATCAAGGTCAAATACATTTTTTTAAACATATAGTGGATGACAATTGATGTAAATACAGTTTTTTCAAATATTTATTGAATAATTAAATTATAAAATTTGTGGGGTCCACCCGGATTCGAACTGAGAATCTTCATGTTCGAAGTCTAGCTCGCCTTGGTACTGCGCAAACTTTCGAATACGTAGTAGACGTATATATAGATTTTATCCCTCATCTGGTTGTCTATTGCACAACTTTAAACTGTTGCCATGGTTACCACAAAATATCATAAATAGAGCTCTAGGGTAACTAAAATAAAATATTTCTTTTTTAGGAATTTACTTGAACAAATGTTTTATATTACTTGTTGATTTGAAAGTACAAAATAAGACGTTTACAAGACATTTCGTTTAATCAAGTAATAAAAACTGATATTATCTTATTTTTTATTTTTATTTTATTAGTTGGCTTTAGACGGTAAAATACCCGTGCATAAAAAATTGTGCATTTACATCCATTATTATATTAGTTCCTTCGCAATGAGACTGTAAAACTGTCAGCTACGCCTATGTTTTCACTCTTCTCCTTGTCACTTCATTGTTTCTGTTGGCTTTAAAAAATGTTAGTCTGAGTCTAGTGGGTTTAAACAATTTATTTAAAATTATGTTAGATTTAGTATAGTTTCATGGCCATTCAATGATTTACTATACATTTTATATAAAATATTAACGTTTATATAAAGGCGGAAATCATATTACAAAAGTATGCTAAGAAAATAAATAGAAGTAAACATTTTCTGGATCAGCAGTAAGCATAGATAGCGCTGCTGAGTATAGCGGGCGCGAGCGCTACTACACGTGATGGATATTCGTGCTAGTTACAGTACATTGTCACGGGCGTGCCTTGGGAGCTAATTATTTAGAGGTTATGACTTGGTGTACGTTTACCTGTTAGACGTTCAGGCACGCGTGCACGTATCTGGCAAGTTGAACCGCGCGAAAACACCCCCTAGCGTACGCCCATAAAGCCAAAACAGGAATTTGTGAGTAATTACTAAAGGTTGGCGACGGAAATAGTAACTGAGAGCAAAACGAAATCAACTTATCGGAGCTAGAAACCTACTTGCTTAACTCTTGTAATAACTTGTTCCTCAATAAGTAACTTGTTATTTAATTAATACAGTTGTAAAAAGTAAAACAAAATATTTCTGGTGAATATACAGTTTTATTTAGATCGTGGTTTAAATGAATCTTTTTCATAAGTTTACAATGCGTTAATGTAACTTTCAGCTACAACTTTTGTATATATAAGGCGTTTACCTAGGGACAAGGCATATGGAAAAACAATTTAAGTCAATTCCTAGTGAGGTCAACAAAACTTTTTATTTTAGTAATTTTTTAATTTTATAATTACAATTAATATAAACATGTATTTACGTAAGTCAGAATCACAATATTAAGTGGAAAAATAGAATGCAAATATTCTTGCAATTTTCCATTTCCCTCTCTATACAGTATATGGTGATGGACTATTATTTTTGTTTGTTACTATTTATTTGCTTTTTTCCGTTTCTAATTTATGAAGCAGATAGTGGTCTATAATTTCTCATTCTATCCATCTCTTGTATTGCTTCATTATTGCAAGAAACCTTTTCTCTTATATTTCATAATTATATTTATAGATTTAATTTATAGTTAAGGAAAGTTGGCTCAGGGCCAAGGTGCTGGATTTCGAACGTGTAGTTATTCAGTTGAAATCCAACCGATACTTCATGTTTTTAAATTTAACTAATTAGTAAATATTTGAAAAAACCCTATTAACATCAGTTGTCATCAGGTTACAGGTTACAAAAAATGTATTTGAACTTGAATGGATGAATAAAAAGTATTTTATTAACGATTGAAAATTTGTAGAAATTATAAATAAGGAGAATGTGAGCTAATAGGTTTTCCCTCTCTCCATTACCAGGGGATCGTTATGTAATTTTCCCAGGGTTACCTAACGTGATACGTGGTACCATAGATTATCCCTGTTTCCATTACCAGGGATCATTATGTAATTTTCCCAAGGTTACTTAATTCCATCTCCCTTTCTTATCATGCTTCTTACAAGAGGTTTTGACGGGTAAGACGACCTCTATAAGATCCCCTGAGAGTAGGCCTTACCTCAGACGCACGAGTAATACAATAGTTTTCCCCTGTTTCCATTACCAGTGAATCGTTAATGTTCGTAGCCTAGCCTAGCCTAGCCCTATATTCCCCTTCTAATAGTTTTTCTTAAAAGGGGTTGTATTACCTTAGAGGGCCTCTACATGATCCCCATAGAAAGAAGGTTTCCTTCAAGTACACGACCATTTCCTTCCTTTATCGTCTACCTTAGTTATCTTAATTTCATAATTCTCACCAATTTTTTCTAATCGTCAACAGTCATACTTTTGGCTCGTTCAAAGCCCTTTCCTGAAAACGCTTCTTCAGAATTCAGGTTCGATACCAGGCAATGAACCTGCTACATAACAAAAACAAAATTCTTTTTTACCCTTTAATTACTGAGATATTTTTAATACGTTTCCTGGATTATTTCCTTTAACATCTAGGTTTTCGATCAACAACATTAGTTAATACTTAATCAACACACTTTCTGAGGCGTGTAGAATATCTGATCGAGTAACTCTCGAAGCATTGCGAGAAACTGGAACTAACGTTTTAGAGTTTCATGGTCTCTTGGTGTGCCTAACTACACCTATTGGTGAACCCTAAGGGGCTCTTTATGTTATTGTAATTTTCTAACTAGATTTTTATTTGAATCTACATATTTTTGTATATAATCATAATTGGTAGCCTAAAGACTGTACTTCATAAATGCCAAAGAATTATGCTAAATCAATACAATTGAGGTTGTTATGTTCTTATTATTTTTGTCGTTTAAAACTGTTTACCATTTTTGTAGGTTGTTACACGAATAATAAAATCATTAAATATTTGAACACAATTTTAATACAGTTCTTGTAATTCTTAATACACACCTTCTCTTATGTTGGGAATATTTCTATACATTTCAGTACATTTTTCTGCCTTTCCTAACATTACAATATTTTTGTTGTTGTTGTCGCGTTTCGGAATAGCTCCATTCTCAAAAACCTTAATAATACTCTTTCCTAATATTAAACTTTAATCATTTAACGTCCGGTTGACTAAGTTGAAATTTTTAATATACATACTCATCTTTCTAAGTACTATTTAAGTTTTAAGAATGGAGTTATTCCGAAACGCGTTAACAAAGAAAAATATTGTAATGTTAGGTAAGGTAGAAAATATACTCAAATTTATATGAATACTTGTAGTTTACAATTTAAAAATATTTGACTAAAAACTAGGGATGGGCCGATTCCGATTCTCGATTCCAGGAATCGTCGATTCTAGGTGGTATCGAGGAATCGTCGATACTCGATTCTTCATTCATAAAAGTGTCGATTCCGATTCCTATTTTGTTAACTATTAAAATATGCGTGTGGAGTAATTTATTACCAAACAAAATTTATTACCAAAATTTATTATATTTGTGTGGAAAAATAATTAATTACCAACTATGCCTTATTTATGTATTAGTTGATTTGAATGAATTAAATGATTAAAGTAAACGAAAATATTATTATTTATGAAGCAACAGCAATCAAGATCGTAACCATTTCTAGTCGTTTGACATCGCTGGTTTCTCTCTCTCTCTCTCTCTCTCTCTCTCTCTTTCTCTCTCTCTCACTAAATGTCAGAACAAAACACAAAAAAGTACAGTAAAAACTCGATTAACCGTCATCGTCGGAACCGTGGCCATAACGGTTGAGCGAATAGACGGATAACAGAAACACTGTATTATTCCTCCGAAACTCAATCTTAATCAATTATATTATAGACAGATATCACTCTCATGGTTGAAGGTTTTGTGTAGCCTATTACATTAAAACAGAACTTTTAAAAGGTTTTGCCATATGACCAAGATGTTAACTAAATTAATTATTAGAGAACTAGCATGTAAGCTAATATAACTTGAAAGAATCGAGAATCGAAAGGAAAATTTTAGAATCGGAATCGGAATCGGAATCGAAAATTTTAGGAATCGGCCCATCCCTACTAAAAACCAAACTAGGTTGAAAATTTATAATTAATTTGAATTTCGAAAGGTAAAACTATTTAATAGATGATTTTTAATATTGAAACAAAATACTAATATATTGTTAGAGTAAATAACATTGTTCACATATTTTTGGTTAAATTACAAATTGTATTAAAACGTTTTTATTAACTTTCGTAGTATAAAATATGATAAATTATATCTTTACATTTTGTTGAATGTTTTACGTTGTTTTTAATTTCCCAGTTCGTAGCTGCGGAAATGGATTGTTTGACCTTTATTCACCTTGAATCTTAGCTCTAAGATTTCGACAAACGTGATTGGTTCTTTCAATGCAGACTACCGAAACAATTTCTTCCTCTCCCTTCCCCTACGTTTTAGAGCGACTATGCTACACACGATAGTTTTAATTGCAAACCATCCGCAGATACGAATGCAATGGTTTATGTCTTTAACTTTTATCTTTAGTCGGGTAAAGTGTGCGAACAAAATATATTTTCTATTGTGCGTGTGTGTAAAAGCATATATATCTTCGGTTTAAGTTTGTGTAAAATATATTCCAAACTGATTATATCTGTGGTGAGTACATTTAAAGAAACAATTACTTTTGAGGTTAAATGAAGAAGCTTTACTTGGCATAATTCTGTTCTTAGGTTTTAATAACATTAAACATATTTAGAGATTTATTATTGATCTTCATTAGTGTATTTTATTTGAGTTAGTAATTTATTTAGGCTTTGTTATTGCTAATGACTTATATTTTTGTGTAAATGTTGTTAAAATGTCAAATTTATTACCGAATATCTCTGCCGAAACTTTCATAGAAGCAAGGAAGGAATTTATTTTAAAACCTAGACAGATTTCAATTGCGCCAGTTTAACTAAAATGTTCCATAAATCTTTTCAATAACAAGTTATTTAAAGTTTAGTGAGCTTGAAGATCTGAAGTAAATGTGATTTCAACTGTTAGCGTTTAAATTTGATCTTTTAATAAAGTTTTATACAATAGTAAGAACATTCGGAATTTACACATTAGGTTACAACATAGGTTACCTTATGGGGGTTTTCAACAACATTAATTTAGTGTAATAATTATAAATGCTAAAATATAATGTAGCATTTCACCAAGATATTTGTGATTAAGGTCTCTATTTTTTGCTTTTTAAACAAAATAAAAATCATAAAAAAGGTTTTAATATTCATTATCTATCACTAATGTAATCTATATATATACAAAATGAATGTTTGTGCGTAGGTATGTATGTGTGTATGTATATATGCGTATATTTATGTATGAGTCTTTATGCATTACTAAACCACTGATCTGAACGCTATGAAACTTTGGAAAACTGTGGAGTACATTTTTGAGAATGTTTCTGGCGACATAACAATTTTTTAAAAAACTGGGGGGGGGGGCGATTCAATAAAAAGCAGTTCTTCAAATCTAGCTATCATGTAGACTTATGTAACCTACTCTAACTAACCACTTTAACTAATTGTTAAGTACCGCACATAGTGCTAATATTGTTGCATTTTGGTAACAGAATTTCACTTGATAACTAAATTATATTTATCACAATAATTAGTGACAGAAGAATTATTTACCAAGTTCCGAAAATTTATGAACGTAAGAAAAAACAATTATTGAAGTTTTTCTAATTGAATTGTGAAAAACATTTTCGATGTAAAGGACGATTCAATAGAGACTAGAAAAGCATTTTTATAATCGAATTCCACTCGGTAACTAACTTTATTCTGAAGTACAAAAATTCGCAGTGACGATTAAATTATTAATCAGTTTGGAAGAATAAATTCTTAAAATTCTTTTTGCCAAAATATAGGCACCATTTCATTGAGTATTTAAAGTATATTTATTATTTACAGTATTTTTTATGTTTCATCATTCGGTTCTTTTCACTTAGTCACAACCATTCACTAAATAACATTTTTATGGACGGTACTAGCTTTTTCAAAAACATTTACTTTTATTTATTGATAAAAAATCTTCTTTATTGCAAGAAAATATAATGAAATTGTAACAGTTTACCATAGAAAGAAGAATTGAACTTATTTCCAACCGTGGATAAATATTTTATTCATTTGGAATTTACTGAAACTTTTAAAACTAAATCATATTGTTTTCAAACCTCTATATTTACAATTTACACAATTTGTTATTTCGAGAGCTAACTTAAATGTACACATGAAGGTACATGACAATTTTCGCCATTAAAATTGCATTGATATTACATCGTTCTACCCTGTAACATTCTTAAAGAAGCAAAAGATTTACAAAATTGTAATATTGGACTGACTGGAATAGACATATGGGCATTGTATCGTAAAGGCACAAACTATCAACGCGATGTAAGGAAGGAAGGTCACAAAACTACCCCTAACCACTGACTATATGCACATTACACAATCTTTATATAATTTTAAATAATTTAGTAAAATATACTTCCGTTATACACGAAATCTCGAGTATATATATAGTGACAAGATGAGAAAGAGTCAATTAAAAAATATATATTATTGTGAAAATTAAAAAAAAAAGAATGTAGAGTACTTACTTCGACTGTAAGCTGCAAAATTAGAAAACAAAATAATTAATATGTATTTAAAATCAGGAATTTAGAAATATTAGCTTTTATTTATTGTAAATCTAAGTTTAAATAAACTAGACTATTTTATAATTAAAAATAGAAAAATTATATAGAAAGCCTTTAATTGGAGTTGCGCGTCTGTGCGTATGTATTGTGTGTGTGTGTGTGTGTGTGTGTGTGTGTGCGCGCGCGCGCGCGCGTGCGTGCAAGTACTGTTTTTGTTGTTTAGGTATCATGTTCAGTCAATAAAACATGCTCATTGAATACGTGCTAATCGATCAATTGACACAGAGGTTCATCGATTGAAACTAATTGGTTAGTGAAAACGGCTTGGCTCTTATGGCAACTCTCTAAATAGAAATCTCCAAATGATTAAATTATTTCACTGTACATTCGTACGTAGAGTAACGACCATACGTTTCTTTAGCATTGTAATGCTGACGAGAGCTTTTCCTTAGTCCAAATGTATACATAATCCTTCGTGTGTGTGCCGGTGAGGGCAGGGTAGGGGTGAACGGCAAAAATGCTCAAACTATCCCTTCATACACGCGTTGTTCGTTTTGACAGTGGCGTAATTTAACACTGTCAAACAATGTTTTTTTGCTTTAAAAACAAATTTTGCTTTCAAAACAAGCTTATCTGAAAGTAGTATGTTTTATTGCACGTTCCATCTTGTATTCATTTCGGTTTTCGAGTGGGGCGATGTTTTTACTACGGATAGTATAATTTGTTTGGTTGAGTTTAAACCATCGATACATTGATTCCATTGGTTTTAACAAAAGGACACTGTTTGTTACAAGTAAACAGTTCAATGTTTTTAATTATGTTTATTCACCAAAATAAGTTGAAATTAATATGTTGTGCTTAAGGGGTAACCATGGTATGCAATAGCTGACGGAACTGTAAAGGTATGCAAATATTTTTACTCTCTGTAAAGTAAAACCGCTGAAACACAATTTATTCTAAAATTAAGAGAAGTATTGTTTGCTTAGTAAAACTCGACTTCCTCCTGAACAAGTGAGCGACTGACTCCCCCTGTAACCCTTGAGACGCTGTACTGCTGAAACACAATCTGTTGTAAACTCGAGAGAAGTATTGGTTGCTTTAATAAAACTCGACCTCTTCCTGAACGAGTGAGCAACTATTTCTCTCTGTAGCCCTCTAGACGCTGTACTGCTGAAACCCAATCTTTTGTAAACTCGAGAGAAGTATTGGTTGCTTTAATAAAACTCGACCTCTTCCTGAACGAGTGAGCAACTATTTCTCTCTGTAGCCCTCTAGACGCTGTACTGCTGAAACCCAATCTTTTGTAAACTCGAGAGAAGTATTGGTTGCTTTAATAAAACTCGACCTCTTCCTGATGAGTGAGCAACTATTTCCCTTTGTAGCCCTCTAGACGCTGTACCTGTAATGCTACACGCAAATAGTTCTGCATACTCATGAGTTTTAAACATTTCCTACTGTCATTGTTTCACTCAGGGTGTCGATGTGAGTAGAGATGTAGCAAGAAGAGAGGTATTGCAGCTGGATCGATCCTTTTCACTTCTAAAGAGAGTCCTTGAAAACAGCTTCGTCCATGCGAGACATGATTCTGTCAACATGTAACACTAGACCCTACTGTCCTGCCTGAATAGTGTCACACACATTCCTATCTCTGTATCCCTATAAGGAAAAGTGACATGTAGACGCTTCTGTATATTTCCAGTAGAGAGTAGATATTCCTCTTGGTTGCCACCGTGCATACGTGAGAGATAACTCTCCCAAATCTAATGAACTTGTATCTTGTCCCGTCCTCGATTCTACATACAAGTATATACCAAAGTCTGCTATACTTCTACCTCTACCGAGGTGGATTAATATATAGACACTATATATATATATATATATATTTGTCTATACCACCTACACTTCTACATCTCTAACCCTATACGGAGGAGAAGGCAGATGCTCCTTCCTCTAGGCCCCTTTATGAAAAAGTGCAAACAAATACAAGCATATAAAGCTTATCTTTCTACCCTCCTATTCCTATAAGGGTTAATTGTCGAATAAATGCTCTTCCCTATTTCTTACTCGAGTAGAAACAACGACATAGCAGTATATACTGGATATGGTTTTATATTTTATCCCTTTGGGGGTAGTTGGCAAATATATGCTTTTCCATGTCTCTTACTCGAGTAGGAACAACGACATAGCAGCATATACTGGATATGGTTTTATATTTTATCCCTTTGGGGTAGTTGGCAAATATATGCTTTTCCATGTCTCTTACTCGAGTAGGAACAACGACATAGCAGCATATACTGGATATGGTTTTATATTTTATCCCTTTGGGGGTAGTTGGCAAATATATGCTTTTCCATGTCTCTTACTCGAGTAGGAACAACGACATAGCAGTATATACTGGATATGGTTTTATATTTTATCCCTTTGGGGGTAGTTGGCAAATATATGCTTTTCCATGTCTCTTACTCGAGTAGGAACAACGACATAGCAGTATATACTAGATATGGTTTTATATTTTATCCCTTTGGGGGTAGTTGGCAAATATATGCTTTTCCATGTCTCTTACTCGAGTAGGAACAACGACATAGCAGTATATACTAGATATGGTTTTATATTTTATCTCTTTGGGAGTAGTTGGCAAATATATGCTTTTCCATGTCTCTTACTCGAGTAGGAACAATGACATAGCAGCATATACTGGATATGGTTTTATATTTTATCCCTTTGGGGGTAGTTGGCAAATATATGCTTTTCCATGTCTCTTACTCGAGTAGGAACAACGACATAGCAGCATATACTGGATATGGTTTTATATTTTATCCCTTTGGGGGTAGTTGGCAAATATATGCTTTTCCATGTCTCTTACTCGAGTAGGAACAACGACATAGCAGTATATACTGGATATGGTTTTATATTTTATCCCTTTGGGGGTAGTTGGCAAATATATGCTTTTCCATATCTCTTACTCAAGTAGGAACAACGGCATAGCAGTATATACTGGATATGGTTTTATATTTTATCCCTTTGGGGTAGTTGGCAAATATATGCTTTTCCATGTCTCTTACTCGAGTAGGAACAACGACATAGCAGTATATACTGGATATGGTTTTATATTTTATCCCTTTGGGGGTAATTGGCAAATATATGCTTTTCCATGTCTCCTCTATAAGTAGGGACATATACATAGTAATCAATACCACCTCTTCTATATCTCTATCCCTGTTGGGGTGGGTGGTGGTGGTAGGTAGATGCTTCTATATGAATTTGGTAAACTGTACCTATCCCTCTAGGGTGCTACCCTGCGCACTTAATGAGTTTCATAAGCTATAAGACACCGGCAGTTCATTTCCGGTGGTGACAGGAAGTACATATAGCTGTTTAAAGGCTGGCTGGATAATTATTATATTTTATGCTAAGTTGTTACAAATTATAGAAGAGAGATTTTAATGTTACAATTTCGTCTGTAAAGAAATCTTTCAAGTCTAATCTTAATGTTTATATTGCCAATTTATCTTGTTAATTTTCTATTGACGTTTCTAGAGTAAACTTAATAAACACTGTTTTCAGTAATTTTTAAAGGAGTAATTACATATCCTGATTAAGTTGTTACAAATTATAGAAGAGAGATTTTAATGTTACAATTTCGTCTGTAAAGAAATCTTTCAAGTCTAATCTTAATGTTTATATTGCCATTTTATCTTGTATATTTTCTATTGACGTTTCTAGAGTAAACTTAATAAACATTGTTTTCAGTAATTTTTAAAGGAGTAATTACATATCCTGATTCTAATGATTTTGTTGCATTAAGTAAAGAGATTGGAATAATAATCTTAAAAAAAAAAAAAAAAAAACTGGCAGCAACTACTGAGAAAAAATACAAAAATTAATGAACTGTAATTTTTTAAAAATGGTATTAAAAAGTTGAAAATAAGTTCTCAGCATGTTTATCAGGTGTTAACCTAATTAATGTGAGGCACAATAAGAATAAATAAAAGGTGTTGTTGTGTTCAATACATTAATACATTATCCGAGATTAGTATAAACAAAGTTTTCTGAAAACCTTCTAACAGGTTTCAACAAACCTTTAACATTTGTTTTCTTTGCAGTCGGGGTTGTACTGTACGAAGTAAGCATAAGAATCTGTCTAGCTTCCGACTGAGTTAAATTTATAGATTTAAAATGTTACCAGCTAAATGTATTAGTAGGTCTACTAGTCCTTGGGGGAATAGATTAATGTACTCAACACTGAAACAATATTTATCAAACGTTTTACTTCATACGTTTGTTAAGTCTTGATAAAGTTGCTGAGATCTTAATTTTTATTGTTTACTTTTACAATTCATGTCATTATAATATTTTAAATTAATTACTTTTTATACTTTTCTCATTTGTTTTTTGCTAATCGTGTTTAAAAGAAATCAATTATAATTTAAATTTAGTTTGTTGTATTTATGTAACCTAAATTTTTTAAAAGCTGGTTGTTTTCATCTTTTGGTAATTCTTATACTTTTTTATATTTAGATAAAAATGATACTCTTTTCCAGCCAAAGATATATTCTTACAAACCGTGAATATATATTGAACATTTTGTTAAATAATAAGCAAAGGAAATGGTCTCCAAAAAGTGTATCAAGAATATTTTTTAATAAAAAAATTTCTCCATCAACCAAAGTTCATTTAATAAACTCTGTTTAAGCAAAAATGGATTTAAATTCTGTCTTATTTGCAGAAATACATTTGAATAAATCACAATAAACAATAGAATTATACAAATCACTTCGTTTGGAAGAAATATTTGATATAATTTATCATTTGGCATTAGGTGAGGAAGGTTGCATCACTAAACACAGACAGTACATTGCCTTTCAGAAAGTATTAGCAGCTACTTCAGTGACGCGGTATTAGTAACGCCCTCTGGGATGCAGTATTAGTAACGCTCTCCGTGACGTAGTGTTAGTAACGGCTTATGTGACGAGGTATTAGTTATACCCACTGTGACGCGGTATTAGCAACGCTCCCTGTGACGCAGTATTAGTAACGCCCTCTGTGACGCAATATTAGTAACACCCACTGTGATGCGGTATTAGTAACGCTCTCTGTGACGCAGTATTAGTAACGCCCTCTGTGACGCAGTATTAGTAACGGTTTATGTGACGTGGTATTAGTAACACCCACTGTAACGCGGTATTATTGACTCCCTCTGTGACACGGTATTAGTAACACCCTCCGACACGCAGTATTAGTAACACCATACGTGACGTGGTATTAGTAACACCATACGTGACGCGGAATTAGTAAAACCTCCCTGACGTGCCATTAGTAACGCCTTTGTGACGCGGTGTTAGTATTGCCCTCCGTGACGCGGTATTAGTAACACCCTACGTGACACGGTATTAGTAACACCCTCCGTGACGAGGTATTAGTAACCTCCGTGACGCGGTATTAGTAACGCTCTCCCTGACGCGGTATTAGTAACACCCACTGTGATGCGGTATTAGTAACGCTCTCTGTGACGCAGTATTAGTAACGCCCTCTGTGACGCAGTATTAGTAACGGTTTATGTGACGTGGTATTAGTAACACCCACTGTAACGCGGTATTATTGACTCCCTCTGTGACACGGTATTAGTAACACCCTCCGACACGCAGTATTAGTAACACCATACGTGACGTGGTATTAGTAACACCATACGTGACGCGGAATTAGTAAAACCTTCCTGACGCGCCATTAGTAACGCCTTTGTGACGCGGTGTTAGTATTGCCCTCCGTGACGCGGTATTAGTAACACCCTACGTGACACGGTATTAGTAACATCCTCCGTGACGAAGTATTAGTAACCTCCGTGACGCGGTATTAGTAACGCTCTCCCTGACGTGGTATTAGTAACATCCTCTATGACGCGGTATTAGTAACCTCCGTGACGCGGTATTAGTAACGCTCTCCCTGACGTGGTATTAGTAACATCCTCTATGACGCGGTATTAGTAACCTCCGTAACGCGGTATTAGTAACGCTCTCCCTGACGTGGTATTAGTAACATCCTCTATGACGCGGTATTATTAACATCCTACGTGACGAAGTATTAGTAACACCCTACGTGACGAAGTATTAGTAACACCCTATGTGACGAAGTATTAGTAACATCCTCCCTGACTCAGTATTAGTAACACCCTACGTGACGCGGTATTAGTAACTCCCTCTATGACGCGGTATGAGTAGAATGGTGCATTCTACATTTAACGAACTTTATTTTGTAATTCAAATGACCACAATGGTTAATATCTTGTGAATGGCTTTATCATGGACTACCTGCTTTACATGCTTTACCTGCACTATTTCTATGAAAACGTAAGTACAGCACAAGGAGGGCGATTTCCAAGTCACCTATGACTCGCTACGCCCTTGCTGAAATTATTACGTTTCTTGTAACAAGATATTTATTAAAATCTCCAAGCTTGTCATCTATTTAATGAATTAATATTTATTAGGATGAAGAATTGCATTCAACAGTGCTATTGCATCCACCGTCTTCTTTCATATGAAGAGGAAACACATACTTCAGTTACACATTAGAAACAGCCAGATGTCAGTCCATTTAGGCGAGTCAAGACAATTAAAACGAAGTCGCTTGGGATGTATTTTGTAACATATAAGTGCTTATATCAATATCCGAAGGCCCTACAAGTACCTGAATACAATGCCAGGTAATGACTCATCCATATTGGGGCATCCCCCCTAATATCTAATGCTTCTGTTTGGAGAATACTCGACTCGTCCCACTTCCTGTCTGACTTTTCTTGAAATATTAATAATTTGTTGGCACGGATAAATTATTGCCATTTTCAAGATATCAAAACAATAAACACATTCAACGTAAACCATTTAATAGTCAATTTCATGGCTTATCGAAGAAAGCATGAAACATTGTTAGAAAATTTTATCGGTTGTTCTTTTAACAACTTTAATATTTGTTATAAAATTGACTATTCCATATTTTCTTGTAGTAGGCACAACTGTATGACGCTCGTATGTGTCGATTGTTTTAAATTACGTCTTGAGAGTGGCCATGACGTAATGCGGATGACCGAAACGGCAACGATAAAAAGAATATATTAAATAAATACAAGTTACTATAGTATTAGCGGATCAATTAGTGTTCTGAACTTATATTCTATGTATTCTACAGGTTGGCGTTCCGTAACGTAGCCGAGATTGTGTAATGTAACGGGATACTTGGCACTATGCAATTGTATTCAGAGACACAGATATTTTATGTCCGAAGCGGATCAATTAGTGTTCTGAACTTATATTCTAATTATTCTACAGGTTGGCGTCCCGTAACGTAGCCGAGATTGTGTAATGTAACGGGTTACTTGGCACTATGCAATTGTATTCAGAGACACAGAGATTTTATGTCCGAAGCAGATCAATTAGTGTTCTGAACTTATATTCTAATTATTCTACAGGTTGGCGCCCCGTAACGTAACCGTGATTGTGTAATGTAACGGGTTACTTGGCATTATGCATTCGTATTCAGAGACACAGAGATTTTATGTCCGAAGCGGATCAATTAGTGTTCTGAACTTATATTCTATGTATTCTACAGGTTGGCGTCCCGTAACGTAGCCGAGATTGTGTAATGTAACAGGTTACTTGGCACTATGCAATCGTATTCAGAGACACAGAGAAGCGGATCAATTAGTGTGCTGAACTTATATTCTATGTATTCTACAGGTTGGCGCCCCGTAACGTAGCCGAGATTGTGTAATGTAACAGGTTACTTGGCACTATGCAATTGTATTCAGAGACACAGAGATTTTATGTCCGAAGCGGATCAATTAGTGTTCTGATCTTATATTCTAATTATTCTACAGGTTGGCGTCCCGTAACGTAGCCGAGATTGTGTAATGTAACAAGTTACTTGGCGCTATGCAATCGTATTCAGAGACACAGAGATTTTATGTCCGAAGCGGTTCCATTAGAGTTCTGAACTTATATTCTAATTATTCTACAGGTTGGCGCCCCGTAACGTAGCCGAGATTATGTAATGTAACAGGTTACTTGGCACTATGCAATCGTATTCAGAGACACAGAGATTTTATGTCCGAAGCGGATCAATTAGTGTTCTGAACTTATATTCTATGTATTCTACAGGTTGGCGTCCCGTAACGTAGCCGAGATTGTGTAATGTAACAGGTTACTTGGCACTATGCAATTGTATTCAGAGACACAGAGATTTTATGTCCGAAGCGGATCAATTAGTGTTCTGAACTTATATTCTATGTATTCTACAGGTTGGCGTCCCGTAACGTAGCCGAGATTGTGTAATGTAACAGGTTACTTGGCACTATGCAATTGTATTCAGAGACACAGAGATTTTATGTCCGAAGCGGATCAATTAGTGTTCTGAACCTATATTCTATGTATTCTACAGGTTGGCGTCCCGTAACGTAGCCGAGATTGTGTAATGTAACAGGTTACTTGGCACTATGCAATTGTATTCAGAGACACAGAGATTTTATGTCCGAAGCGGATCAATTAGAGTTCTGAACTTATATTCTATGTATTCTACAGGTTGGCGTCCCGTAACGTAGCCGAGATTGTGTAATGTAACAGGTTACTTGGCACTATGCAATTGTATTCAGAGACACAGAGATTTTATGTCCGAAGCGGATCAATTAGTGTTCTGAACTTATATTCTATGTATTCTACAGGTTGGCGTCCCGTAACGTAGCCGAGATTGTGTAATGTAACAGGTTACTTGGCACTATGCAATTGTATTCAGAGACACAGAGATTTTATGTCCGAAGTGGATCAATTAGTGTTCTGAACTTATATTCTATGTATTCTACAGTTTGGCGCCCCGTAACGTAGCCGTGATTGTGTAATGTAACACGTTACTTGGCAGTATGCAATTGTATTCAGAGACACAGAGATTTTATGTCCGAAGCGGATCAATTAGTGTTCTGAACTTATATTCTATGTATTCTACAGTTTGGCGCTCCGTAACGTAGCCGAGATTATGTAATGTAACAGGTTACTTGGCACTATGCAATCGTATTCAGAGAAACAGAGATTTTATGTCCGAAGCAGATCAATTAGTGTTCTGAACTTATATTCTATGTATTCTACAGTTTGGCGCTCCGTAACGTAGCCGAGATTATGTAATGTAACAGGTTACTTGGCACTATGCAATCGTATTCAGAGACACAGAGATTTTATGTCCGAAGCGGATCAATTAGTGTTCTGAACTTATATTCTATGTATTCTACAGTTTGGCGTCCCGTAACGTAGCCGAGATTGTGTAATGTAACAGGTTACTTGGCACTATGCAATTGTATTCAGAGACACAGAGATTTTATGTTCGAAGTGGATCAATTAGTGTTCTGAACTTATATTCTATGTATTCTACAGGTTGGCGTCCCGTAACGTAGCCGAGATTATGTAATGTAACAGGTTACTTGGCAGTATGCAATCGTATTCAGAGACACAGAGATTTTATGTCCGAAGTGAATCAATTAGTGTTCTGAACTTATATTCTAATTATTCTACAGTTTGGCGTCCCGTAACGTAACCGAGATTGTGTAATGTAACAGGTTACTTGGCACTATGCAATTGTATTCAGAGACACAGAGATTTTATGTTCGAAGTGGATCAATTAGTGTTCTGAACTTATATTCTATGTATTCTACAGTTTGGCGTCCCGTAACGTAGCCGAGATTGTCTAATGTAACAGGTTACTTGGCACTATGCAATCGTATTCAGAGACACAGAGATTTTATGTCCGAAGTGGATCAATTAGTGTTCTGAACTTATATTCTATGTATTCTACAGTTTGGCGTCCCGTAACGTAGCCGAGATTATGTAATGTAACAGGTTACTTGGCACTATGCAATCGTATTCAGAGACACAGATATTTTATGTCCGAAGCGGATCAATTAGTGTTCTGAACTTATATTCTATGTATTCTACAGTTTGGCGCTCCGTAACGTAGCCGAGATTATGTAATGTAACAGGTTACTTGGCACTATGCAATCGTATTCAGAGACACAGAGATTTTATGTCCGAAGCAGATCAATTAGTGTTCTGAACTTATATTCTATGTATTCTACAGTTTGGCGTCCCGTAACGTAGCCGAGATTATGTAATGTAACAGGTTACTTGGCAGTATGCAATCGTATTCAGAGACACAGAGATTTTATGTCCGAAGTGGATCAATTAGTGTTCTGAACTTATATTCTATGTATTCTACAGGTTGGCGTCCCGTAACGTAGCCGAGATTGTGTAATGTAACGGGTTACTTGGCACTATGCAATCGTATTCAGAGACACAGAGATTTTATGTCCGAAGTGGATCAATTAGTGTTCTGAACTTATATTCTATGTATTCTACAGGTTGGCGCCCCGTAACGTAGCCGAGATTGTGTAATGTAACGGGTTACTTGGCACTATGCAATCGTATTCACAGACACAGAGATTTTATGTCCGAAGTGGATCAATTAGTGTTCTGAACTTATATTCTATGTATTCTACAGTTTGGCGTCCCGTAACGTAGCCGAGATTGTGTAATGTAACAGGTTACTTGGCACTATGCAATTGTATTCAGAGACACAGAGATTTTATGTTCGAAGTGGATCAATTAGTGTTCTGAACTTATATTCTATGTATTCTACAGGTTGGCGTCCCGTAACGTAGCCGAGATTATGTAATGTAACAGGTTACTTGGCACTATGCAATCGTATTCAGAGACACAGAGATTTTATGTCCGAAGTGGATCAATTAGTGTTCTGAACTTATATTCTAATTATTCTACAGTTTGGCGTCCCGTAACGTAGCCGAGATTGTGTAATGTAACAGGTTACTTGGCACTATGCAATTGTATTCAGAGACACAGAGATTTTATGTTCGAAGTGGATCAATTAGTGTTCTGAACTTATATTCTATGTATTCTACAGGTTGGCGTCCCGTAACGTAGCCGAGATTATGTAATGTAACAGGTTACTTGGCAGTATGCAATCGTATTCAGAGACACAGATATTTTATGTCCGAAGTGGATCAATTAGTGTTCTGAACTTATATTCTAATTATTCTACAGGTTGGCGCCCCGTAACGTAGCCGAGATTGTGTAATGTAACGGGTTACTTGGCACTATGCAATCGTATTCAGAGACACAGAGATTTTTTGTCCGAAGTGGATCAATTAGTGCTCTGAACTTATATTCTATGTATTCTACAGGTTGGCGTCCCGTAACGTAGCCGAGATTGTGTAATGTAACGGGTTACTTGGCACTATGCAATCGTATTCAGAGACACAGAGATTTTATGTCCGAAGCGGATCAATTAGTGTTCTGAACTTATATTCTATGTATTCTACAGTTTGGCGTCCCGTAACGTAGCCGAGATTGTCTAATGTAACAGGTTACTTGGCACTATGCAATCGTATTCAGAGACACAGAGATTTTATGTCCGAAGTGGATCAATTAGTGTTCTGAACTTATATTCTATGTATTCTACTGTTTGGCGTCCCGTAACGTAGCCGAGATTGTGTAATGTAACAGGTTACTTGGCAGTATGCAATTGTATTCAGAGACACAGAGATTTTATGTTCGAAGTGGATCAATTAGTGTTCTGAACTTATATTCTATGTATTCTACAGTTTGGCGTCCCGTAACGTAGCCGAGATTATGTAATGTAACACGTTACTTGGCACTATGCAATCGTATTCAGAGACACAGAGATTTTATGTCCGAAGTGGATCAATTAGTGTTCTGAACTTATATTCTATGTATTCTACTCTTTGGCGTCCCGTAACGTAGCCGAGATTGTGTAATGTAACAAGTTACTTGGCAGTATGCAATTGTATTCAGAGACACAGAGATTTTATGTTCGAAGTGGATCAATTAGTGTTCTGAACTTATATTCTATGTATTCTACAGTTTGGCGTCCCGTAACGTAGCCGAGATTATGTAATGTAACAGGTTACTTGGCACTATGCAATAGTATTCAGAGACACAGATATTTTATGTTCGAAGTGGATCAATTAGTGTTCTGAACTTATATTCTATGTATTCTACAGGTTGGCGTCCCGTAACGTAACCGTGATTGTGTAATGTAACACGTTACTTGGCACTATGCAATCGTATTCAGAGACACAGAGATTTTATGTTCGAAGTGGATCAATTAGTGTTCTGAACTTATATTCTATGTATTCTACAGTTTGGCGTCCCGTAACGTAGCCGAGATTATGTAATGTAACAGGTTACTTGGCACTATGCAATAGTATTCAGAGACACAGATATTTTATGTTCGAAGTGGATCAATTAGTGTTCTGAACTTATATTCTATGTATTCTACAGGTTGGCGTCCCGTAACGTAACCGTGATTGTGTAATGTAACACGTTACTTGGCACTATGCAATCGTATTCAGAGACACAGAGATTTTATGTCCGAAGTGGATCAATTAGTGTTCTGAACTTATATTCTATGTATTCTACTCTTTGGCGTCCCGTAACGTAGCCGAGATTGTGTAATGTAACAAGTTACTTGGCAGTATGCAATCGTATTCAGAGACACAGAGATTTTATGTCCGAAGCGGATCAATTAGTGTTCTGAACTTATATTCTATGTATTCTACTGTTTGGCGTCCCGTAACGTAGCCGAGATTGTGTAATGTAACAAGTTACTTGGCAGTATGCAATCGTATTCAGAGACACAGAGATTTTATGTCCGAAGTGGATCAATTAGTGTTCTGAACTTATATTCTATGTATTCTACAGTTTGGCGCTCCGTAACGTAGCCGAGATTATGTAATGTAACAGGTTACTTGGCAGTATGCAATCGTATTCAGAGACACAGAGATTTTATGTCCGAAGCGGATCAATTATTGTTCTGAACTTATATTCTATGTATTCTACAGGTTGGCGCCTCGTAACGTAGCCATGATTGTGTAGTGTAACGGATTACTTGGCAGTATGCAATCGTATTCAGAGACACAGAGATTTTATGTCCGAAGCGGATCAATTAGTGTTCTGAACTTATATTCTATGTATTCTACAGGTTGGCGCCCCGTAACGTAGCCGAGATTGTGTAATGTAACGGGTTACTTGGCACTATGCAATTGTATTCAGAGACACAGAGATTTTATGTCCGAAGCGGATCAATTAGTGTTCTGAACTTATATTCTAATTATTCTACAGGTTGGCGCCCCGTAACGTAGCCGTGATTGTGTAATGTAACGGAATACTTGGCAGTATGCTGCAACCGTATTTAGAGGATCAGAGAGTTTGTGTCCGAAGCGGTTCAATTCATTATTAAACGGTGGAAAAGCGTCACGAGAAACACCCAGGGAGAACTAACAATGCCAAGAGGGTGGTTCATGTGTTGCTATAAAGTGATGTGGTATGAGCACAAGTGTAGATACCTCGTTAAATAAGCCAAATTTAGTCAAAACTACTGAAGTTGTTGCTAACAACGTAATTCGTATACAAAGTCCGTGTAAGTCAACTAGGCACTTATCGCAGCAAATTTATGTGTCGCGTAAATCTTGCCAAAGAGTTCTACACTCTTTAAAGCTGAAACTTTACAAAATCGGCGCGGTTC
This sequence comes from Prosapia bicincta, assembly GCA_036971475.1. NCBI lineage: Eukaryota > Metazoa > Arthropoda > Insecta > Hemiptera > Cercopidae > Prosapia > Prosapia bicincta. The sequence goes on along the minus strand of JBAIZL010000002.1, from coordinate 269,821,494 downwards.
GTAAACATCCACCAGCAGATAAATGTAAGAGGGGGACATACTGTAAGTGGGTACTTAGTAAAGTAGCAGACTTTGGATTGGACCCATTTATTTTCTTTTATTCTGATGAAGTATGGTTTCATGTGTCTGGTTATGTTAACGAAGACTTTGGTCTGTCATAAGCCCGCATGCATTTCATGAACGTCCACTGCATGTCACGAAAATCGGAGTTTGGGGTGCCGTTTTAGCGGAACGATTTGTTGGGTCAGTTTTCTTGGTAACACCTAATACCGATGTCTACATGCAGATTTTCGATCCATATATTTGTCAACTTGGACCACACGAAATTACATATTCTTTTTTCAACAAGAGTTGTTACATATCTTGCAAAACGTATGCGTAGTGTTTTTACGGATAAGAGGACTGTCTCTTCAGGTTATGGCCGCCGCTATTACTGGATTTGCCTCCTTGTGATAATTACTTATAGGGAAATTTAAAGAAAAACGTGTACACCAGCAAACCAAAAAGCAGTGAAGACATAAAGATACGATCACGAACGGCATACGTACCACTTCGGCTCCTGAGCTCCAGTCTGTATACCGGAACATGCTAGCCTACTCCGCGCTACCTTATATGTACAAGCAGATAGTGATCATTTGCTACATATGTAATAAGGTGACAATATTAGACTATTGAATAAAATATTATTTAGTTTAAATAAATTAACAATAATTAGTTAGATTACAGAAATTAACGATTTGCAAATTGTTACAATAATCCAAGATACGTCGTAAATAATCAGATTTCATTTAAATCGAGTAGCATTTTATTTACAGGGCTACTTTTATATGCGTTACTTTGTACTTCGTTTCTTAATCATCGAGCTCGTAGTTTTATTGGTTTTACAAAATCTATTACATTTAGGCATTTACAAGATACGTAACAATAGCACACAGCACGAATATGTGTACACACTGATGATTTTAATGTTTTACACAAAATCGTTGAATAGAGTAAACGAGAGAAAGAATTTTTTAATTACAAATGTTGGTATTGGTTCAAGTGGGGTATTAAAAGCATTCTAAACCTATTTAAGGGCTGCACAAAATTTCAAATGTGTTTCATACAAAATGCGATTTCTGTGCTTTATCTCCAATTTGTACATTTAATTATAATTATTTCACTCGGGAAAAATAATTTCTGATGTAATTCTTTTTTTAATATAAAATCCCTTTCAAATATGGAATTAAAAATGAATTTTATTCACAATGAAGGGAAAAATGCAGAGCATTAATCTGCTATTTATAAATATTTTGTTCGTTCTAATTTTATTTTAATTATTTTGCGACGTTGGAAGGCAAAAAAGGCAAACATTGGACGGATTGCGCGAGCTGTGGCGAGGTTTAGGATCAGAATGCAGATCTGCCAGGCATTGGGCGTGTAGGATTATCGCGGCTGGAATGGTCTCCTTTTCTCTCTATCGATGTAGTGGCGAGAGTACCGACTCGTGTTATATTAGTTGTAAGAAATCAAGTGACCCACGATTCGGATTCCTCTGACTCAATACTCACAATTAGTGAGTCATCTTGTATTTTTGCATTGCTATATTCGTTAAATTTCTTTGCAAATCAAATGTAACTCTAGATTCTATACAACAAATATTATTTATTTATTTATATATGAGTATATATATATATATCGCAATATGTATTCTTGTGTATTAATAAAGAACTAAGTCAAAATACAAATACAAGAATTATAATTGAATTTACAATTCAAAGCTTTTCGTTGGCTAACAGTACCAACATCATCAGGAATATTAAACAATTGAAATTATAAAAATTGAAATTGTAAATTCAATTATAATTCTTGTATTTGTATTTTGACTTAGTTCTTTATATATATATATATATATATATATATATATATATATATATATATATATATATATATATATATATATTTATGTATCAAAACCCTTACTTGGTATATAAGAGTGTCAATTTTCGAGAACTTTAATTACGGAATTCATTTTCGAGTATCATCCGGTTAGTCTCAGAAGATGTTCGAATTTGAGGACACATAATTAAAGCTCTCGAAAGTCGACACTCTTATATACCAAGTAAAATGCTTGTTTAAGGACATAAGAATGTAAGTGATATATATATATATTTAATAAAATATGTTTTCTTGTCTAATAATGATAAATACGGGAAAATACAATCACAAGTACAATTATTTATTGTATTGTATATTACAAATCAAAGTTTTTCGTTAGCAAACAGTACCAACATCATAAGGAATACTATAGAAAATCATACATACATGTGTTAGACTCAACAACAGTGTTACCAAGTCTATTAAAATAGTGGTAAATTTTGATTTGATTTATAACTGTTCATTTATTAACATCTCAACAATAATATATCTATATATTTCTTTCTAAAGCTTCAAATTTAGAGATATTGTCAATTGTAATAAAGTTTTTAGATGCCAAACCAAGTAAAAACTCAACGAAAGATATAAAGAGCATTTCAATGCTTATAAAAAACCAGAAATTTACAAATCGAATTTTCCTAATCAATATATCAACAATAACCAAACGTTTCGAAATATAGATAATATGATACATATAAAAGAAATTAAACATGGTTTAATAATGAATAGATATGAAGGTTTAGAAATGTATTAATATAACATATATTTACGTTTTCAATAGTTTAAAATATTTATTCGCGGATTTCATAAACTGATTTTAAAGGCCGCGGTTTGTGCACGCACACCTTGCAACGGGTTAAAATGACACATTTTACCGTTGCAAGTACAATTGTAAATTTCATGAATTTTGAAAAGTTTTGTAGTCAAAATGGCGAAGCGAAAACAAAATAAAAATGCCTTAGGCATAATGTAATTTTAATTTAACGAGTTTAAGGGAAATAAAGCCATTTTCGGGATAAGGGAATTTTTACATATTTGAAAGGCAGGAAAAACGTTAAAAACCACATAGAGAGACCATCGATTTTCGAGGGGATGCAAAATGATACATGCAAAATGGGATACAATGTGAAGAGACGAAAAACCAGATACGGAGCCTCCCGAGGGAGTTAAATGAAAATTAAGAAATTTGTGGATGTTTCGACAACAAGCAGAGAGATCATGGAAATCGCAAGGCGGACATAAGCTAGACAAAGCGTCCGGTCACACAATGATTTGGTGACTTGTTATTGGTCTAAAGCAGCCGGGAGGTGTTTACATTGCCTGACTCATACAGTGTTTCAAACCGATAAGTTAACTGAAAAAATGCAGGGCTAAGAGCGAGAGTGATATCGCTGAGATGTAATGCCGTGTGTTTTAGAACCCTTTTGGGGAGAAAACTGCCCAAAGGTGGTTTTCGTCGTTAAACAGCAATATCGTAGCATCCTCAAGAAAATTTGTTGCAGAAAAGTAGGTCGAATAAAAACTTGAGTCAGTGTTAATATAAAAAATGAACAGTTCCTAAAATTATGTAAACAGTTCAGAGTTAAAAGTAACTAAATTCACTTATAAAAATTAAATTTGAACAGTGTAATGTAAAACAAAGAGTAGATCAAAACCGAAATAATTTCGAAAAGTTTAGAAACAGTGTTAATAGATTATTAAAAGACTATATCCAAGAGTTTAGATAAAAAACGTAAATAAAGATGTATAATTTCGCACAAATAAGCATCGTTTTGTTTCGGTAAGACTGCAACATAGGAACAATGAAGCCGAGGTGACGCCACTTTTGAATGAGTCCGACATCCAAGATGGCCAGCGTCAAAAGAGAGGAGAGATGATATCAAGCCAACGACGGACCAAGAAGAACTTAACTCGAAAAGGTCAGATTTTAGCTTCTCTCTCTCTTGAATAAATTAAAAATTTTATTTTGAATATTTGGGAAACTTTGAAATTTTAAAGTTTAAATTTAAATAAACTTTGCAAAAGTTGAAAATGCGTTTAAGAGAAGAGGCTTTTTTCAGAAAGAAAGTGGAGGGGATAGCGTTAGTTGATGGTATCTACTTCAAATTGAAATGGCGAACTCTCCCTTTGTAGATTGAAAAGGTAGAAATCAAAATGTTTGGAAATAAATTTTGAAAGTTAAAAATAATGTAAGACAGTTTTGAACATAAAATAAATAAATAAGTAAATTTAAATGTAGTAAATGCAAGTGAATAATTAATAAAAAAAAATTTAATTTTTGGTCAAATAAATTCAAATTGATTATTACTTTGTGCTGAAACATGGCTGTTTTGTAACGTAACTGGTGTAGAGTAGAGGTTGACCCGGAAAAACGTTAGATGATTAAGTAGAGCTTTAAAGATATAAAAATGTTTACAAACTTTGCTCTAACGTAACTTAAATTTAAAATAATAAAAACCGAAGTTTTTAGTAAATTGTAACAAAATAGTGATTATATATTTATTAGCACAAATTTCTTACACAATCCTAAACCAAAATAGTCAGCCATAATATGCCTTTAAATGAACCCATTCCCCGGGAATGGATACCCAAAGGGTTAAATCTCAGCAAGTTAGGTTTTTAAATGAATTCTAGTGACTGGTTCTCTGGCAGATTTTGGTGAGCATTACACAGCGTTCTGGCCGTAGGCCGGACCAGCTCGTATCAAAGTTTTTACGTAGCAGCGGACGGTAAAGGGCTGGCGGCAGCGCTTGGCAAAAGCGTTGAGTCGTTGGGTCGGTCCGGTGCAACCTGTTCTACGAAAATATAGAAACAATAAAATCCTCTAAGAAAGATATTCGTTAGACAAGAGCTCTTGTAAAGAAGAAGGGATCGCATAGACAAGCTACAGAAGATGGGTAATAGTAAGATAGAGCAGAAACTTTAAAGGGACAATAGCTTAGACAGCATTAGTATCATGAAGATAAGAGAAGAGTAAACCCAGAAAAAGAAGATAAAGAGCCAGAGAATGTATTGGACTAACAGAGAGATAGTAAAGTAACGTTTTAATAGCTGTGGGCTTTTTGGCTAGTTTAAGGCGTTCAGGCAGTAAGTTAAGCTGGCTATTGCCAGTGACGTATATGAAAGGAATTTAAACACAGATAGGATTAAAGTAGTAGGGAATAGAACCATAACCTCCTGGTAGGGGATGTAGAGAGAATCGTGGCAATCAGTGCAGGTATAAGTCATCACTCTTCAGTGGGGTCAAGATGAATCTATCCGTGACATTACAATGTAAGAAGGATGTATGGAAAGGTAGACGGATTAAAGTAGTAGGGAATAGAACCGTAACCTCCTGGTAGGGGATGTAGAGAGAATCGTGGCAATCAGTGCGGGCCTAAGTCATCACTCTTCAGTGGGGTCAAGATGAATCTATCCGTGACATTACAATGTAAGAAGGATATATGGAAAGGTAGACGGATTAAAGTAGTAGGGAATAGAACCGTAACCTCCTGGTGGAGGATGTAGAGAGAATCGTGGCAATCAGTGCGGGCCTAAGTCATCACTCTTCACTGGGGTCAAGATGAGTCTATCTGTGACATTACAATGTAAGAAGGATGTATGGAAAGGTAGACGGATTAAAGTAGTAGGGAATAGAACCGTAACCTCCTGGTAGGGGATGTAGAGAGAATCGTGGCAATCAGTGCAGGCCTAAGTCATCACTCTTCACTGGCGTCAAGATGAGTCTATTTGTGACATTACAATGTAAGAAGGATGTATGGAAAGGTAGACGGATTAAAGTAGTAGGGAATAGAACCGTAACCTCCTGGTAGGGGATGTAGAGAGAATCGTGGCAATCAGTGCGGGCCTAAGTCATCACTCTTCAGTGGGGTCAAGATGAATCTATCCGTGACATTACAATGTAAGAAGGATATATGGAAAGGTAGACGGATTAAAGTAGTAGGGAATAGAACCGTAACCTCCTGGTGGAGGATGTAGAGAGAATCGTGGCAATCAGTGCGGGCCTAAGTCATCACTCTTCACTGGGGTCAAGATGAGTCTATCCGTGACATTACAATGTAAGAAGGATATATGGAAAGGTAGACGGATTAAAGTAGTAGGGAATAGAACCGTAACCTCCTGGTAGGGGATGTAGAGAGAATCGTGGCAATCAGTGCAGGCCTAAGTCATCACTCTCCAGTGGGGTCAAGATGAATCTATCCGTGACATTACAATGTAAGAAGGATGTATGGAAAGGTAGACGGATTAAAGTAGTAGGGAATAGAACCGTAACCTCCTGGTAGGGGATGTAGAGAGAATCGTGGCAATCAGTGCGGGCCTAAGTCATCACTCTTCAGTGGGGTCAAGATGAATCTATCCGTGACATTACAATGTAAGAAGGATATATGGAAAGGTAGACGGATTAAAGTAGTAGGGAATAGAACCGTAACCTCCTGGTGGAGGATGTAGAGAGAATCGTGGCAATCAGTGCGGGCCTAAGTCATCACTCTTCACTGGGGTCAAGATGAGTCTATCTGTGACATTACAATGTAAGAAGGATGTATGGAAAGGTAGACGGATTAAAGTAGTAGGGAATAGAACCGTAACCTCCTGGTAGGGGATGTAGAGAGAATCGTGGCAATCAGTGCAGGCCTAAGTCATCACTCTTCACTGGCGTCAAGATGAGTCTATCTGTGACATTACAATGTAAGAAGGATGTATGGAAAGGTAGACGGATTAAAGTAGTAGGGAATAGAACCGTAACCTCCTGGTAGGGGATGTAGAGAGAATCGTGGCAATCAGTGCGGGCCTAAGTCATCACTCTTCAGTGGGGTCAAGATGAATCTATCCGTGACATTACAATGTAAGAAGGGTATATGGAAAGGTAGACGGATTAAAGTAGTAGGGAATAGAACCGTAACCTCCTGGTGGAGGATGTAGAGAGAATCGTGGCAATCAGTGCGGGCCTAAGTCATCACTCTTCACTGGGGTCAAGATGAGTCTATCCGTGACATTACAATGTAAGATGGATATATGGAAAGGTAGACGGATTAAAGTAGTAGGGAATAGAACCGTAACCTCCTGGTAGGGGATGTAGAGAGAATCGTGGCAATCAGTGCAGGCCTAAGTCATCACTCTTCAGTGGGGTCAAGATGAATCTATCCGTGACATTACAATGTAAGAAGGATATATGGAAAGGTAGACGGATTAAAGTAGTAGGGAATAGAACCGTAACCTCCTGGTGGAGGATGTAGAGAGAATCGTGGCAATCAGTGCGGGCCTAAGTCATCACTCTTCACTGGGGTCAAGATGAGTCTATCCGTGACATTACAATGTAAGAAGGATATATGGAAAGGTAGACGGATTAAAGTAGTAGGGAATAGAACCGTAACCTCCTGGTAGGGGATGTAGAGAGAATCGTGGCAATCAGTGCAGGCCTAAGTCATCACTCTTCAGTGGGGTCAAGATGAATCTATCCGTGACATTACAATGTAAGAAGGATGTATGGAAAGGTAGACGGATTAAAGTAGTAGGGAATAGAACCGTAACCTCCTGGTAGGGGATGTAGAGAGAATCGTGGCAATCAGTGCGGGCCTAAGTCATCACTCTTCAGTGGGGTCAAGATGAATCTATCCGTGACATTACAATGTAAGAAGGATATATGGAAAGGTAGACGGATTAAAGTAGTAGGGAATAGAACCGTAACCTCCTGGTGGAGGATGTAGAGAGAATCGTGGCAATCAGTGCGGGCCTAAGTCATCACTCTTCACTGGGGTCAAGATGAGTCTATCTGTGACATTACAATGTAAGAAGGATGTATGGAAAGGTAGACGGATTAAAGTAGTAGGGAATAGAACCGTAACCTCCTGGTAGGGGATGTAGAGAGAATCGTGGCAATCAGTGCAGGCCTAAGTCATCACTCTTCACTGGCGTCAAGATGAGTCTATCTGTGACATTACAATGTAAGAAGGATGTATGGAAAGGTAGACGGATTAAAGTAGTAGGGAATAGAACCGTAACCTCCTGGTAGGGGATGTAGAGAGAATCGTGGCAATCAGTGCGGGCCTAAGTCATCACTCTTCAGTGGGGTCAAGATGAATCTATCCGTGAAATTACAATGTAAGAAGGGTATATGGAAAGGTAGACGGATTAAAGTAGTAGGGAATAGAACCGTAACCTCCTGGTGGAGGATGTAGAGAGAATCGTGGCAATCAGTACGGGCCTAAGTCATCACTCTTCACTGGGGTCAAGATGAGTCTATCCGTGACATTACAATGTAAGAAGGATATATGGAAAGGTAGACGGATTAAGTAGTAGGGAATAGAACCGTAACCTCCTGGTAGGGGATGTAGAGAGAATCGTGGCAATCAGTGCAGGTATAAGTCATCACTCTTCAGTGGGGTCAAGATGAATCTATCCGTGACATTACAATGTAAGAAGGATGTATGGAAAGGTAGACGGATTAAAGTAGTAGGGAATAGAACCGTAACCTCCTGGTAGGGGATGTAGAGAGAATCGTGGCAATCAGTGCGGGCCTAAGTCATCACTCTTCAGTGGGGTCAAGATGAATCTATCCGTGACATTACAATGTAAGAAGGATATATGGAAAGGTAGACGGATTAAAGTAGTAGGGAATAGAACCGTAACCTCCTGGTGGAGGATGTAGAGAGAATCGTGGCAATCAGTGCGGGCCTAAGTCATCACTCTTCACTGGGGTCAAGATGAGTCTATCTGTGACATTACAATGTAAGAAGGATGTATGGAAAGGTAGACGGATTAAAGTAGTAGGGAATAGAACCGTAACCTCCTGGTAGGGGATGTAGAGAGAATCGTGGCAATCAGTGCAGGCCTAAGTCATCACTCTTCACTGGCGTCAAGATGAGTCTATTTGTGACATTACAATGTAAGAAGGATGTATGGAAAGGTAGACGGATTAAAGTAGTAGGGAATAGAACCGTAACCTCCTGGTAGGGGATGTAGAGAGAATCGTGGCAATCAGTGCGGGCCTAAGTCATCACTCTTCAGTGGGGTCAAGATGAATCTATCCGTGACATTACAATGTAAGAAGGATATATGGAAAGGTAGACGGATTAAAGTAGTAGGGAATAGAACCGTAACCTCCTGGTGGAGGATGTAGAGAGAATCGTGGCAATCAGTGCGGGCCTAAGTCATCACTCTTCACTGGGGTCAAGATGAGTCTATCCGTGACATTACAATGTAAGAAGGATATATGGAAAGGTAGACGGATTAAAGTAGTAGGGAATAGAACCGTAACCTCCTGGTAGGGGATGTAGAGAGAATCGTGGCAATCAGTGCAGGCCTAAGTCATCACTCTCCAGTGGGGTCAAGATGAATCTATCCGTGACATTACAATGTAAGAAGGATATATGGAAAGGTAGACGGATTAAAGTAGTAGGGAATAGAACCGTAACCTCCTGGTGGAGGATGTAGAGAGAATCGTGGCAATCAGTGCGGGCCTAAGTCATCACTCTTCACTGGGGTCAAGATGAGTCTATCTGTGACATTACAATGTAAGAAGGATGTATGGAAAGGTAGACGGATTAAAGTAGTAGGGAATAGAACCGTAACCTCCTGGTAGGGGATGTAGAGAGAATCGTGGCAATCAGTGCAGGCCTAAGTCATCACTCTTCACTGGCGTCAAGATGAGTCTATCTGTGACATTACAATGTAAGAAGGATGTATGGAAAGGTAGACGGATTAAAGTAGTAGGGAATAGAACCGTAACCTCCTGGTAGGGGATGTAGAGAGAATCGTGGCAATCAGTGCGGGCCTAAGTCATCACTCTTCAGTGGGGTCAAGATGAATCTATCCGTGACATTACAATGTAAGAAGGGTATATGGAAAGGTAGACGGATTAAAGTAGTAGGGAATAGAACCGTAACCTCCTGGTGGAGGATGTAGAGAGAATCGTGGCAATCAGTGCGGGCCTAAGTCATCACTCTTCACTGGGGTCAAGATGAGTCTATCCGTGACATTACAATGTAAGATGGATATATGGAAAGGTAGACGGATTAAAGTAGTAGGATATAGAAACGTAACCTCCTGGTAGGGGATGTAGAGAGAATCGTGGCAATCAGTGCAGGCCTAAGTCATCACTCTTCAGTGGGGTCAAGATGAATCTATCCGTGACATTACAATGTAAGAAGGATATATGGAAAGGTAGACGGATTAAAGTAGTAGGGAATAGAACCGTAACCTCCTGGTGGAGGATGTAGAGAGAATCGTGGCAATCAGTGCGGGCCTAAGTCATCACTCTTCACTGGGGTCAAGATGAGTCTATCCGTGACATTACAATGTAAGAAGGATATATGGAAAGGTAGACGGATTAAAGTAGTAGGGAATAGAACCGTAACCTCCTGGTAGGGGATGTAGAGAGAATCGTGGCAATCAGTGCAGGCCTAAGTCATCACTCTTCAGTGGGGTCAAGATGAATCTATCCGTGACATTACAATGTAAGAAGGATGTATGGAAAGGTAGACGGATTAAAGTAGTAGGGAATAGAACCGTAACCTCCTGGTAGGGGATGTAGAGAGAATCGTGGCAATCAGTGCGGGCCTAAGTCATCACTCTTCAGTGGGGTCAAGATGAATCTATCCGTGACATTACAATGTAAGAAGGATATATGGAAAGGTAGACGGATTAAAGTAGTAGGGAATAGAACCGTAACCTCCTGGTGGAGGATGTAGAGAGAATCGTGGCAATCAGTGCGGGCCTAAGTCATCACTCTTCACTGGGGTCAAGATGAGTCTATCTGTGACATTACAATGTAAGAAGGATGTATGGAAAGGTAGACGGATTAAAGTAGTAGGGAATAGAACCGTAACCTCCTGGTAGGGGATGTAGAGAGAATCGTGGCAATCAGTGCAGGCCTAAGTCATCACTCTTCACTGGCGTCAAGATGAGTCTATCTGTGACATTACAATGTAAGAAGGATGTATGGAAAGGTAGACGGATTAAAGTAGTAGGGAATAGAACCGTAACCTCCTGGTAGGGGATGTAGAGAGAATCGTGGCAATCAGTGCGGGCCTAAGTCATCACTCTTCAGTGGGGTCAAGATGAATCTATCCGTGACATTACAATGTAAGAAGGGTATATGGAAAGGTAGACGGATTAAAGTAGTAGGGAATAGAACCGTAACCTCCTGGTGGAGGATGTAGAGAGAATCGTGGCAATCAGTGCGGGCCTAAGTCATCACTCTTCACTGGGGTCAAGATGAGTCTATCCGTGACATTACAATGTAAGAAGGATATATGGAAAGGTAGACGGATTAAAGTAGTAGGGAATAGAACCGTAACCTCCTGGTAGGGGATGTAGAGAGAATCGTGGCAATCAGTGCAGGCCTAAGTCATCACTCTTCACTGGGGTCAAGATGAATCTATCCGTGACATTACAATGTAAGAAGGATATATGGAAAGGTAGACGGATTAAAGTAGTAGGGAATAGAACCGTAACCTCCTGGTGGAGGATGTAGAGAGAATCGTGGCAATCAGTGCGGGCCTAAGTCATCACTCTTCACTGGGGTCAAGATGAGTCTATCCGTGACATTACAATGTAAGAAGGATATATGGAAAGGTAGACGGATTAAAGTAGTAGGGAATAGAACCGTAACCTCCTGGTAGGGGATGTAGAGAGAATCGTGGCAATCAGTGCAGGCCTAAGTCATCACTCTTCACTGGGGTCAAGATGAATCTATCCGTGACATTACAATGTAAGAAGGATATATGGAAAGGTAGACGGATTAAAGTAGTAGGGAATAGAACCGTAACCTCCTGGTAGGGGATGTAGAGAGAATCGTGGCAATCAGTGCAGGCCTAAGTCATCACTCTTCAGTGGGGTCAAGATGAATCTATCCGTGACATTACATTGTAAGAAGGATGTATGGAAAGGTAGACGGATTAAAGTAGTAGGGAATAGAACCGTAACCTCCTGGTAGGGGATGTAGAGAGAATCGTGGCAATCAGTGCGGGCCTAAGTCATCACTCTTCAGTGGGGTCAAGATGAATCTATCCGTGACATTACAATGTAAGAAGGATATATGGAAAGGTAGACGGATTAAAGTAGTAGGGAATAGAACCGTAACCTCCTGGTGGAGGATGTAGAGAGAATCGTGGCAATCAGTGCGGGCCTAAGTCATCACTCTTCACTGGGGTCAAGATGAGTCTATCTGTGACATTACAATGTAAGAAGGATGTATGGAAAGGTAGACGGATTAAAGTAGTAGGGAATAGAACCGTAACCTCCTGGTAGGGGATGTAGAGAGAATCGTGGCAATCAGTGCAGGCCTAAGTCATCACTCTTCACTGGCGTCAAGATGAGTCTATCTGTGACATTACAATGTAAGAAGGATGTATGGAAAGGTAGACGGATTAAAGTAGTAGGGAATAGAACCGTAACCTCCTGGTAGGGGATGTAGAGAGAATCGTGGCAATCAGTGCGGGCCTAAGTCATCACTCTTCACTGGGGTCAAGATGAGTCTATCCGTGACATTACAATGTAAGAAGGATATATGGAAAGGTAGACGGATTAAAGTAGTAGGGAATAGAACCGTAACCTCCTGGTAGGGGATGTAGAGAGAATCGTGGCAATCAGTGCAGGCCTAAGTCATCACTCTTCACTGGGGTCAAGATGAATCTATCCGTGACATTACAATGTAAGAAGGATATATGGAAAGGTAGACGGATTAAAGTAGTAGGGAATAGAACCGTAACCTCCTGGTAGGGGATGTAGAGAGAATCGTGGCAATCAGTGCGGGCCTAAGTCATCACTCTTCAGTGGGGTCAAGATGAATCTATCCGTGACATTACAATGTAAGAAGGATATATGGAAAGGTAGACGGATTAAAGTAGTAGGGAATAGAACCGTAACCTCCTGGTGGAGGATGTAGAGAGAATCGTGGCAATCAGTGCGGGCCTAAGTCATCACTCTTCAGTGGGGTCAAGATGAATCTATCCGTGACATTACAATGTAAGAAGGATATATGGAAAGGTAGACGGATTAAAGTAGTAGGGAATAGAACCGTAACCTCCTGGTAGGGGATGTAGAGAGAATCGTGGCAATCAGTGCGGGCCTAAGTCATCACTCTTCACTGGGGTCAAGATGAGTCTATCCGTGACATTACAATGTAAGAAGGATATATGGAAAGGTAGACGGATTAAAGTAGTAGGGAATAGAACCGTAACCTCCTGGTAGGGGATGTAGAGAGAATCGTGGCAATCAGTGCGGGCCTAAGTCATCACTCTTCACTGGGGTCAAGATGAGTCTATCCGTGACATTACAATGTAAGAAGGATATATGGAAAGGTAGACGGATTAAAGTAGTAGGGAATAGAACCGTAACCTCCTGGTGGAGGATGTAGAGAGAATCGTGGCAATCAGTGCAGGCCTAAGTCATCACTCTTCACTGGGGTCAAGATGAGTCTATCCGTGACATTACAATGTAAGAAGGATATATGGAAAGGTAGACGGATTAAAGTAGTAGGGAATAGAACCGTAACCTCCTGGTAGGGGATGTAGAGAGAATCGTGGCAATCAGTGCAGGCCTAAGTCATCACTCTTCACTGGGGTCAAGATGAATCTATCCGTGACATTACAATGTAAGAAGGATATATGGAAAGGTAGACGGATTAAAGTAGTAGGGAATAGAACCGTAACCTCCTGGTGGAGGATGTAGAGAGAATCGTGGCAATCAGTGCAGGCCTAAGTCATCACTCTTCACTGGGGTCAAGATGAGTCTATCCGTGACATTACAATGTAAGAAGGATATATGGAAAGGTAGACGGATTAAAGTAGTAGGGAATAGAACCGTAACCTCCTGGTGGAGGATGTAGAGAGAATCGTGGCAATCAGTGCGGGCCTAAGTCATCACTCTTCACTGGGGTCAAGATGAGTCTATCCGTGACATTACAATGTAAGAAGGATATATGGAAAGGTAGACGGATTAAAGTAGTAGGGAATAGAACCGTAACCTCCTGGTAGGGGATGTAGAGAGAATCGTGGCAATCAGTGCAGGCCTAAGTCATCACTCTTCACTGGGGTCAAGATGAATCTATCCGTGACATTACAATGTAAGAAGGATATATGGAAAGGTAGACGGATTAAAGTAGTAGGGAATAGAACCGTAACCTCCTGGTGGAGGATGTAGAGAGAATCGTGGCAATCAGTGCAGGCCTAAGTCATCACTCTTCACTGGGGTCAAGATGAGTCTATCCGTGACATTACAATGTAAGAAGGATATATGGAAAGGTAGACGGATTAAAGTAGTAGGGAATAGAACCGTAACCTCCTGGTGGAGGATGTAGAGAGAATCGTGGCAATCAGTGCGGGCCTAAGTCATCACTCTTCACTGGGGTCAAGATGAGTCTATCCGTGACATTACAATGTAAAGAAGGATATATGGAAAGGTAGACGGATTAAAGTAGTAGGGAATAGAACCGTAACCTCCTGGTGGAGGATGTAGAGAGAATCGTGGCAATCAGTGCGGGCCTAAGTCATCACTCTTCACTGGGGTCAAGATGAGTCTATCCGTGACATTACAATGTAAGAAGGATGTATGGAAAGGTAGACGGATTAAAGCATGAAGTGAACTAATGGTCCCCTGGTAGTGGGATCACATTACCATAGATAGGGGAAGCTTATAGCATCGCTTGAGTGGAGCCTGAATTAGATCTAATGCCAACTGAAGTGAAGAGTCGGGGAAGGGGGATAGACATACATTGAAGATATGTTGAAAAGGGATTTAAATAAACACGCAAATATCTGACCATAAGGGCTGAATTAAAGCGGTCTGTTGTGAAAAATTAAATGAGAGCATAATGTTATATATGTCAGTGTTTCACAAGGACACGATCGACGGCTTTGCAAACAGCGTTAAGATTGGCTTGGCGCACCACCAGATTTCACGATTGGGAATAAAACATGAATTAATGGCGAAGGAAACACAGCGTGGACTTGAGAGCTGGAATTATAGTTTGTACACCGAACGTGCTCAGTAAACTGTCTGTAAACTTAGACTAGTTGGTAAGTGCTAGAAGGGTGGTTTAGTTGTTAAATCATTTCTGGTAAACTTGTTTTTATCAGAATTTTTAAGAATTCAATGAAGATGCGAAGGTGTACTTCTATTTAGTGTTTAAGTGCGTTGCATTTATTTTAAAGCGATTGTAAACGTGTTTTGTTCTGCACAGCTACACCACAACCGACCACTTTTATATGATCAAGTTTAGTGCATATTCTGGGTTTTCCTTAAAATCAAATGTATATTGCGATAGACCGTCAGTGTTATGGATCCATAACTTCCTCGCATTTGTAACTGCACAGTTTCCTTGAATGTGTAATTGCATAACCTCAATATATTTGTAGCTGCATAGGTTCCTTGAATTTGTAACTGCATAGCCTCCTTGAATTGGTAAGTGCATAGCCTCTTTGAGTTTGTAACTGCATAGCTTCCTTGCATTTGTAGTTAGATAGCTTCGTTCAATAAGCTCATTGCATTCGTAACTGCATAGCTTCACTGCATTTGTAGCTGTATACGTTCCTTGGATTCGTAACTGCATAGCTTCCTTGAATTTGTAGCTGCATAGCTTGCTTGTATTTGTAGTTGCATAGATTCATTGAATTTGTAACTGCAAAACTTCCTTGTATCTTTAACTGCATAGCCGAATTACCTTTGTAACTGCATAACCTCTTTAAATTTGTAACTGCATAGCCCCATTAATTTTGTAACTGCATAAACTCCGTGTACTTGTTCTGTTCATGAATTTGTAACTAGATATAATTCTTGGGTTTGTTACTGCTAGCCTTTTTGCATTTGAAAATGCATAGCTCCCTTGCATTTGTAACTGCATAGCCTCCTTGCAATTGTAACTGCATAGCCTCCTTGCAATTGTAACTATATTGTATCCTTGGATTTGTAACTGTATAGCCTCCT
>JBAIZL010000002.1:269580654-269800654 GCA_036971475.1 Prosapia bicincta | reverse complement strand
TACGTTTTCTTGTTAATAATTTAAAACAACATAGGTTATTCAAATACAAGAATATTTATTATTTTATATCCAAAGCTTTTCGTTGGCAAACGGTACCAACATCATCAGGAATCTGGTATTTTCTTGTAAGCTTGTATTTAGTTTACTAATAGCTAGCTCTGTATCTATTATAATATTATTAATATTATTATTTATGTCTGTTTTTATATTGGTTTTATTGTTTTCAAGTAGTTTTATTTCATTATTATTAAATCCAGTATTTGATAGATTAACTACATTAGGGTGAAATTTATGATATTTAATTTCAAATAAATTAATGTCTTTTGTTAAGGCAACATTACTATTAGTAATAGAAATCATTTTAAAATATATTAGTATAAAATAGACTGTATTATATTGGAAATATTTGCTTCTAGTTGTATATTATAAAATATTTGTTTGATCCAGTATCAACTTGTAAAGATGAAAATCTTCAGTATAATTACTTTAGAAATGATAAAAATTAAATATCTTGAGTTGTTTAAATATCTTTTTCAAATATATGTAATAATACACACAATTCTAGATATTTGATGAATTAATCAGTATGTTAAATATTAAATATGTTATCAAAATGTTTTTGAATTAATAATCAAGTCTCAAATCTAACCTACAATTATAACACTTACATTGATTGCACAACACTTTTTATATAACCCTGTAAGGTTAATTTTATATAAATATAAAATACGTTTTCCTGTTTAATAATTTAAAACAACATAGCTTATTCAAATACAAGAATATTTATTATTTCATATCCAAAGCTTTTCGTTGGCAAACAGTACCAACATCATCAGGAAGTTTTATATTAAGTTTTTAATATCTATCTATCTATCTATCTATCTATCTATCTATCTATCTATCTATCTATATATATATATATATATATATATATATATATATATATATATAATATGATTGTATAACAGTATGGGGATTAAATATAGTTTAATATAAACACATTTATCAATTAATTCATTAAAACTTATTTATAGCAGTAATTGTGTCTCATAAGACTTTTCGCAAAAAATAACTCAGTGAAGACTTTACTCAACCCGGTCGCACGCCCTTCATTAACAATTAAAAAAAAACAATATTTTAAAACAAAATAAGTTCAAAAACGCATCGGGACCTTATACAGATAGGTTTGAACTATAATTTAGGAACTTAGTAACTTGAAATTTAATAATCTTCGCCTGTGTATTCGAGCCTTGAAAATTGCCATGTTTGCGTTTTTCAATTTTAAATCGTTTATATCTCAAAAACGATCAACTCTGAAGAACAACTCCGAGAGACGTTTTTTTTGTTAAGAATGAGCCAAAACACCTAAAAATAATTTGCTCAGTCCTAAAAAGTGAATTTTCGTTATTTGTTAAAAAAAATTGTTTAAACAAATCCGGAATATTTTCCTCAACCAACCTGAGGTTTTCACCTTGTCTAGTAATTCTGGCGGTAATAGTAAAACTAATCTAAGGTTTAAATCATTAAAAGACCCTAACATTTTAAACGGCTTCGTCCTTCACTTGATCTATAAATAATACAAACATGTTAACCTGTGTTTGCTAGTTGGGGTAAAGAACTGAGAACAGCCCTCTCCACTTGACAGTAACGCCCTCTCATCTCTGTAGAGCCCTACACAGATTTTACTACTGCTTTGTCATTAGTTGAGCTGTAAAGATTCTCCGGTGTATATAGCGGTTACGATTGTAGAATATAATATCTAACGTTTGGTTTAAAAAGTATTTTGCATCTAGAAATAGGAAAGAGGATTCTGAAGTAATTAAAGTAACTCTCCTTTTCTCTATTCCTTTCTTTCTTACTGCCTCTATTATTATTAATATCATTTTCTTTTTGGTTTTTCTCTTTTCTTGTTTATCTCTGTGTCTATATGTCTGTCCTCATTATGTGTGTACCTGTCTTTCTCTTTCTGTCTGTCGGTCTCTCTTTCTCTTTCTTTCAATGTGTTTATATATCACTCTATGTTGCTGTTTGTGACTGACTCTTTTTGTGGCTGTCTGTCTCTTTACCTTCCTGGCTGGCTGTCCCCTGCTTTCTCTTTCTCTGTGTCCCCGTATCTCTTCCTGACCTTGTATCTCTCTCTCTCTCTCCGCGTGTCACTGTTTCTGCTTACGTCTTTCTTTGTGAGTTTCTGTCTCCCTAATTATCTATCTGTCCATCTCTCTACCGTTCTGGCAGTCTGTCTCTCACTCTCCCTCTTTTTGTCGCTAAGCCTATCTACATGTCTCTGCCTCTCTCTCGCCTTAGGTCTTTCTACTTGTCTGTCTTTCTTTAAGGTTATTTGGTGTTTTAACGTGAACAACGAAAAAACTATTATAATTTCAAGCTTAGGGATTAGGAAGATTAAAGTTAAGGTAAACAGGATTCATGTAGGTACACAGATTTCCCCTCCTACTCAAAGTCATAGCTGGAGTGAGATTTATTACTTTGCGAGGTAGACCTGTTCTCTCAATTTTTAAAACAAAATATCCCTTAGAAAGGTTTCGCTTGTACAAAGGTTATGCGTAAAAAAGGACTTTTGACAGAATTTCCGTAACGTACTTTAGTCTTACGGAAGATCGAGCTACGATGCTCCTCATGGAATCAAAGTCTATATCCAAACACTCTTTATATGTTTCAAGATTTTTAAATATTAATCATTAAATTGTTCCAGAGAGTGTACAATAATAAACTTGGAGCATTAGTTTGTTTATTACCTAGGCTTGGGTTTACAAAAGGCTTTGGTTTTTGTGTTTGAAGGAGGGGGTGGAGTGTGCACCGTTAAATAATCGAGAGAAAGAGCAGGACTACTTCTCATAATTGGATTAATGGCATTGGCCATGCTCTCCTGTATCTCCCATTAGGAGAGATTCGTGTTCCTTTGTTAGTCCTGTCTATAATTAGCCCTTTCTTCCGAAAATGGGATTTTCGCAATAAAAACATTTGTTTAACTGAAGCCGTATCTACTATAGCTGTTTTTGACCCACTTTTGCAGATTGCTAGAAAAATGTACGTAATATGTATGTCATAAAAGTGTTAAAAATATCAAAAATCTGGTTATATAAAATTAAAAATAACAAAAAAATGAAACTCAAACCAATTAGAGACCCTAAAACCCAATAACACTATAAAAATATCTTCAAATAAGAAAAATAATATTTTTATGTTGTACTTTTAACAAGAATGATGACAGTAATTTTATTTACCTTGGTGTTCCGGTGACCTGCCCATGAGAGCGTCCTTTTCCTCCTGCGGTAAGGTATCCAGGCTGTCCAAGTTGTCCCTTAGGTTCTCAAAGAACTGTTGCATGTCGCTCAAGACACCTGTTGACAGACCTATCATTACTCAATAAACAAACCTCTTTGGTGAAAATATTAATATAATAAATAAACAAGCACAGAAAGTTTAAAAACATGTTTGCTAATAAATTGTCTAAGACAAGTCGTGGGCTATATTAGCATTACTGGGTCATATTGTCCACCTCAGATACGTTGTGTATGGGTTCGGTGCACGCTGGTATTAAGAGCTTAAAAGGCGGCTGTATCCAGGCAGTGTTCACGACCCCTTTATATCTTAGGATGTTGGTTGGAGCCAGTCAGATCATGAAACCGACCATTTAATATCCAGGATGTTGGTTCGATTAAGAAATAACCAACAGCTATTCATGATTGGATCAGGATAATTACTACTGATAATATATACACTGGTAGCTCTTTTTTTTAGAGCTAATCATAGTATGAAATCGATCTCGTGCAGTACAAGAATGTGATTAGAGCAAGTCAGATCACGATACTAGCGTCTTGCAGGAGGTTTTAGAACTAGTTTTGTATAAAATTGTCCTCAATTTCTGAACCGGATTTTTGTAAAATCTGTTCATGTTATAATTCTGATTTCTGACTGAACAAGAGTTGTGTTAAAGCTACTACTCATGTTATAAAACTATATTCCTGCTGTACAGGTTTTTGTTAGACCTAGTTATGTGATAAAAACAGACCTCTTGTAATACAGGATTTCTAAAGGTAGTTATGTTATGAAATGGATCTCTTACTTTACGGAATGTTTGGTAGAGATAGTTATGTTATGAAACTGATCTCTTGCTGAAAACGATTTTTGGTAGAGCTAGTCATGTTATGAAACTGATCTCTTACTTTATAGGATTTTTGGTAGAGCTGTTCAAGTTATGAAACTGATCTCTTACTTTACAGGATTTTTGGTAGAGCTACTCATGTTATGAAACTGATCTCTTGCTGAAAAGGATTTTTAGTAGAGATAGTCATGTTATGAAACTGACCTGTTGCTGTACAAGATTTTTGGTAGAGCTACTCATGTTATGAAACTGATCTCTTGCTGTACAGGATTTTTGGTTGAGCTAATCATACTATGAAACATGTACAGGATGTTTGTAACCAGTCAGATCATGAGACTGGTCTCTCTTAATTATCCTGGATGTTTTTCTGAAGTGAGTCAGAATACGTAACTGACTGTTTGCAACTGATTGATACACTGATAGCATGAAAACGGCCGATTTTTATCCAGGCTTTTGTTTGAATCCAATCATATTATGGACTTAATTTCTTGTTATTTAATGTTACTCCTCTTAATGCTACCGTATGCCTATTCTACTTAGTTAAGCGTAAAGGTGTTGCGCAATTTTAAATCTTAAAAATTGGATGTTTTAAATATTAAAACATGAAAATTTCCCCGTGAATATGCTAGTGAGCGTGCAAATACTGCTGATTATGTGTGGCAACAAATTGAAAATTTTCTTAAACTTTTTTCAACCCGTCAGGCTAATCGGTTGTCTCGGGAAATTAAAGTAAAGCCATATAGATGCGATATAGTTTACGACGCTGTTAAAAGACGCTGTCCGGCACGTGTTTTCAATTCCACATTTCTTAAGGCGCCTACATAAACCATTTGAGCTGCTGTAAATAATGTCCAGACAAAGCGAGATGGGCGTATTGTATCAAGCGCCTAACACTTGTCACTTCTGACGGGTGAGCTTCGGCTCGTAATTTATCGCAGGATTATAATCAAATATCAAGCTTTAGGCTTTTTTCCAAATGAAAACTGTAATGTTGGTTTCGTAATAAAAAGCCTACGGTTAAATTAGAAGGACCATCATGGCCGGAGTTGTTAGTTCTATCAGTTACCCTAGATATAATCTAAAAATAATGTTTTCTGATGTTAAAAATGTTCTCCTTATATATAGCAATTCGAACATCAGATAAAATCCAATGCCTAATACACTGTAACCTATTTAACTAATATAGTTTTCCTGGATTATTCTTAAACAATAAATATTCTTAAAGAAATGAATTTCAAAGTTGAAAGCGTAGAAGACTTGTTAAAGTTGAAGCAGTTTCTGTTATACGTTTTATTCAATAGTTTTAATGGAACAGTCTGCGTCCAGAATAAAACGTAGTTGCTAGATAAAGAATATACTTATTATGTTATTTTACTATTATAAAATTTCAAAATTAAATGATTTTCCAGAATAAAAAAAATTAAAAATTTTTCTAGAGCACAAACTATTGTCTTTTCAAGAATAAAATTTCCTTGTTTTTCCAATAAAAAACTTAAAAATTCCTTTCAGCTTCTAATAAAAATTCATCCCTCAATAAAGAGGAAATCGTGCATTTCTTGGAATAAAAATATGGACATCTTAAATAGAATTAAAATTCAAACTTCTTTTTTTAATGTTGATATACACAAGTCTAGAATACAATTCTTACGTCTTTTCGCCGAATTTAAAATAATTCTCCTTCTATCATAAAAACGTATTTTTCCTAAAATATATAAGATTTACTTGTAGCCCAGAATACAAATTCCTGCTTTAAGAATTGTAGACATCTTAATAGAATTATTATTAAAATAGAAAAATCTTTTCTATTGTAAGTATTCACGTGTTTGTATATACTACAATTCTTATAGTATAATACAATTTACGTATTATTCGAGAACGTAAATCGGTATTTCATCGTCTCTTCACAAATATATAAACTTTCTGAATAAATGTTGTTTTATTCTTTAAAATATCAAATTTACGTATTTTACAGAATAAAAATGTAGACGTTTTAATAAAAATTAAAGCGTCTTATTCTGTATAGAGAAAACGGTTGCTAAAATAAAATTATACTTTCTTTTAATGAAAAATTAGAAGTTTTTTAAAGAATAAAAATTTTCTTGTCTTGTATATAATATGTAAATATTAATTTCAGAATTAAATTCATAAGAGTTTTACTGGAATAAAAAAAACATTAATTTTTATTCCATAGCTTTATATAATTAAATATACAAATGTATAGGGTTTTCTTTCTTAAAAACAATTTAAAAAAAACATGTAAGTTAAATGGCAGTAGACTTGAAGACGCGTCGTATGACGCAGGTTTGACGAGACACGAGCTCTGTGCGTTACGTATTTAAATTCAACACAGCCGACTTTTTGTGAAGGAGGAGGCAAACTCGAACCTGGAATATAAAACTAAATTGCTTCCTAAACAGACTTTACATTGTTACCCAGAAGTGAAATGTTAAGCATTACATTTTTAACTGTTCATCCCTTCCTCAGTTCCGATCAAGAAATTGAAAAGCGGTTCTCATCTCCGGGGAGCGTGACGCGCCCTCTAGCGGCCAATATCTCGCAATGTTTTACTCTTTTCCCGCACTAACGATTTCACGATGCTGTGTCTATCGTAAACAGTCTCTCAAGATGTTATCTATTTAGCTTGCGTCTGTTCACACAATGAAAAAAATGAAATATGTAACCATTCGAATTCCCCTTTCTGGTATTCGTAACATTAAAATGTTTTATCTTAAGTGGACAATTAAATGTATACCTACAGTGACTGTACGTCCCGGAATAATCGTGACTGATGTAGTAGCCAACCACTGATGAAGGCGAAATCATAGTCGAAACTTGTCTGTTTTAATAAACTAGTATATTTGTTGTAATAAACTAATGTGTAGTGAGATTTAGAGTTGTACAGTAAACTGATTTATTTACTCTTTGCCAAATTTAAAATTTGAATCAATAAATTAGGTTAAATAGATATTACTAACTCTTTTAGAAATTTGAAAGTCTACTGCTTTTCAACTTTCGAAGGTCTAAGCGATTTTTACGTTCTACTAATGTACATCCGAAAGTAGACCATTAAAAATATGATCCCCGAATGTATATCAATGTCCCTAATAGTAACAAAACTATTTATATTAAATTTGTCACTGAAAACATTCTTCTTAAATAAAGTATGTTAAACGAGCAAAGTGACAGAAAGCCCTTCAACCTTAAAGACAATTTATGCGTATGGAAAGCTGGTTGGGTAGTTGATAACATAACCTGTTAGAGACAACAGAAGAGATACTGCATTGTCAGCGAGAGTAATATTTTTTTATACCTTTAGACAAGGGGTCCCTACCTCAATCTTTAATTTTACATATGCTTAGCCCATCCTAAGCCATGTCTTTTTAAAACGAACAAAGTATAGACTGCCCTGTTGGATTTCTGTTTTTAATGTTTTTCAATTCCTTCTATCAGGCCACACTTTCCTTATATATATATATATCTTGCTGAAATTTTCAACCGTTAATACAATATTTTTTATTTATCAACTCAAGTTTAAATACATTTTTTTTTAATTGTTTGGGATGAAACATATTATTAATACAGTTTTTTCAAATATAAATTCATTAATTAAATTAAAAATGAATTAATTTAAGTTTTATTTGTGAGATAAACTTTCCACAAAAGATTCAAGCTATGCATTCTAGTTATTATGTCCTATTTGGCTTAAAATAAGCGATAACATTTGATTTCATAAAACAGCTGATTTTATGTTATAGGTTATGTGATAGTTTTTACATAAAGGTTATATTATTCTATTTTTATTACCTGTAATTATTTAATAAAAAGTAACTTAAAATAAAATCTTTCTTTGTTGGCCGAATAATGAATTGATAGCGAACATTTTTGTTTATATAACTTGTTTTAATTTTTAAGAGGATCAACCAGGATGGATATTGTCGCCTACGAAGGATACTACGGGATTGGGAGGATTAGGTGGGTACATAAAGCAGTCGAGGGGCTGCGGTGCAAGTAACTGAAGTGGACCGACTCTCTATAGGAGTCAGAAACAGGTATCTACTAGTTTTATTCCCGTGTAAGAAGGATAAAGGAGGAAGAGTTTAAAGGCATAAGGGAAGGATGTAATTACTTCTTGGTAGTGGATGAGTTATGGTATCGCATTGGTAGAGGCATATACCTGAAGGAGAGGAGCCTACCCTATTCGGGGCATGGAGCAATACCTGCATGCAATGATACAAGATATGTGGATCTATCGTGAACCGAACGGCTAGCACGTGGCCTCTCACAACACAGAAATGCACAGCCGCATTGGTAAGCATTCCAGGTCTGTGTATATATATATATAAAGATATCACTAGATGTGTGAGGTCGTCAAGGAACTAAAACTTGGCAACGATGAACAATCGCTTGGACGAAGGGCGTAACCAGGACAACGTATTGAGAGGGGCCGGGCCCTGGGGGGATTTTGAACATTTTGATTTCTAGAAATCGTATTTTATGCTATGTTGGCACATAAAACTACACAATTGTTGCGTCGTCGGGAAGCTGTTTAGCTAAAAAAAATACATTTTGTAAAAATGTGGTATTTTAGTAATCTAATCACCAACAATCAATAACTTTTATTCAGAGAAAAATTTAACTTTTACTCAAAGTAAATAATAAAGGAATTTAGATAAATTTATCAAAGCTTTAATTTCAGTATAAATCTGTATGGTGGGCAAGTGCCCCCTGTGCCACCTTGCTACTCTCCTGGCTCGGACTATCACATGTAAGATTGGCACCATTGGTAGATTTAGGTATCTACGAGCACTCAAGGAAATGAAATAAGCCAGGATAGGTGGGGGAATATTAGCAGGCAATTGAGGGCTTCTTGCCCTTAGAGAAAATACCATAGCTTTCCGCTTAGAACTGTAATGGGGAAAAACAGTAATAAGCGGGGTGGTGGTAATTGATATTTGGGAAGCGAAAATTATGGAAAGGGAAATGAAAATAAACAATGATTGCTATACTAGCTGACGTAGCGTAGATTAGAAAGTGGTAACAAAGACAACTTGGCGTTGCCGTATTGAAAGTGTGCCATAAAACGTGCTTCATAAATCCCAGACTTTATGTAGATGCAGCTACTTTATTTCAAATTAGTGTTGTTTCAAAATTCGTATTCATTTCAAACTCTCAGGAGGAAATTTTCAATATAGGTAATATGTGTAACAGCGTTATATTGACAAATATTTCGGGGGTGCTCCAACAAAGATATAATGATAGTTTAAATATATAAAGTAATGGAATATATATTCCATTACTTTATATATTTAAATTATCATTATATATATATATATATATATATATATATATATATATATATTTAGAAATAATGGAAACTCGGCTTATAGAAAATAATAAATGGTCGTGTATCTACTATTTTTCGTTTTTATGTTTGATATTTCAAGGGTGCCTCAAAACCCCCCTGAGTCTCTTCTTTTGTACGCCCTTATCATGTAGTATTTTTCCTATAGCGAGTGCACCTATCTCCACCAAGGTACTTCTGGTAAGCGACTTGCCCACGCTATTCTATAATGTTTCCCTATTCCCCGTATCGGTGATCAATGCCCTTTTCCTAGTACAACCTAATCCCATCGGTGTAACTAGCCCTTATGGGCCTTGTGGGACTTTCAATAGAAGTTAGTCCCACGAGTCACATGGGTCTGTAAAACGTAATGAATGGTTTTTAATTACCATTAAAACAAGAATTAAATTTATGTTTAGGATCAAATTCGACCACAGCCTGCCTTTGCGAAAGCTGAACCTCAGCGCTATTCCACATGTAATTACTCTACGTAATTCGATACCCACGGGAATTATAGAGTTTAATAATTAAAAACAAAAATATTTGCGTAAAAATATACTGTTTGAAATACGTGTTAATTTGAGCCAAATCAATGCCGTTGAAATCAATCTGGATTTTTGAAAAGATATTTCGAATTTATTCTAAATATCTCGTACTCTAGTCCTAACCGTGTGTTGAAGAGTGTTTAATGTTTGTGTTGCTAGAGACCTGACTGCCACTGGAGCAGGTGTCAAGGTTTTAGCGCAATTCACGGTACCTGTTTGACTCTGAAAGATAGTATGTGTGTATAAGCAATGCAAGCCCTCACACGTATTGCCGTGATCCCTCTCTATAGATTGCCCAGGGTGGGTTTCATTTCTCCAACCTAATCAATAATCTTGTTCTGTAGTAATATTACTGACCGAGTTCCTATAAAAGTATACAAAAAAATATCGCTTTCATTGGACTGAAAAGGTTAAACTCATAGTAAAAATTTTAACTTTTTATAGATCCAGGAAATGAAATTGTGCGAACAATAACAAAAATGATGATTGTTGCAATCTAATCGAAATGTACTACAGGAACGTTATACAAAAATATTAGGCTATTGCACCCAGAATGTGTTAGGGCATTGTTGACAGGTTTTACGGTGTTGCTGTCAGAACATATTAGGGCATTTCACCCAGAACGTATTAGGATATTACACCCAGAACGTATTTGGTCTTTCAGTCAGAACATATTAGGGTATTACACCCAGAACGTATTAGGATATTACACCCAGAACGTATTTGGTCTTTCAGTCAGAACATATTAGGGTATTACACCCAGAACGTATTAGGATATTACACCCAGAACGTATTTGGTCTTTCAGTCAGAACATATTAGGGTATTACACCCAGAACGTATTAGGATATTTCACCCAGAAAGTACTAATTCATTGCTCAACTTATTATGGTCTTTCAGTCAGAATATATTAGGGTATTAGGCCCAGAACGTACTAAGATTTTTGTAGGGTAATACTTTAGTAATATTATTACATTACATTTTTTGTCTAAAAATAGTTTTATTTTATTATTATTTATGCCGTCCACCGTTAGTTACAACTCTTTTTATTACTTTAAAATAATTTAATGATGAGATTAAAAATAAAACCTGATAGAAAAAATAAGAAGAGATTTAGCTTTTATACCAAAATAGATTTACGTTAAAACTTGTAGCATTTTGATAATATGGTGGGCGAGTTTCACAGTTCACTGAGCATTCTTGTCAACCAATAACCGTGTACATAAAATTTGAAATGGGTTCCGTCATTGATTCGTGCTGAAGCCAATCTACCGGACAAAGTTTAGTTATAGATGTTATAAAAGTTAAGTTGTTTTAAGGAATGTTGAGAAATAGGCAGCACTAAGACAGTACACGATTGTAGTAGTGAGAGAATCTTAGATGACCAAGTATTCAACGCAGACGAACAAGAATAATGTGTAAAGTAATTTCTATTCCTTTAATTATATTTGTGTATTCCTATACAACTCCGGTATTCTAACTATAATACCGCGTACATAGTGAGTTCCTTCAAGTTGACTTGCTCTTTACCTCACAACAGCGGTGTGTACTCGCGATCAGGCTATACGGTATAACTTCCATGCCAAGCGCTGAGTTCAATCCAGGCAGAAAATGTAGCATGTATGTAAGATATAAAAAAAATATGACTCTGTAGGAAGAGTAAAAATATAACTGTATTCATATATTGCCTGTTTGTAGAAGACGATTACATCCAATGGCAACCAATTATAAATTGTAGTCGTTCATGTATTGAATATTTATAAATTAAAATTACATAACAGGGAAAGATTCAGATGACCAAAAATAAAATATCAACATTCAAGTATGACCTGTTTGTATAAGACTATTACAGAACAGCGAAAGAAACAGACAACCAATTATCAAATGTAGTGATTCTAGTATTACCTGTTTGTATATGACAATTACAGAACAGCGAAATATTCAGTCAACCAATTATCAAAAGTAGTGATTCAAGTATGGCCTGTTTGTATATGGCAATTACAGAACAGCGAAAGATTCAGACAACCAATTATCAAATGTAGAGATTCAAGTATTGCCTGTTTGTACATGATGGTTACAGAACAGGAAAGATTCAGACAACCAATTATCAAAAGTAGTGATTCAAGTGTTGCCTGTTTGTACATGATGGTTACAGAACAGGAAAGATTCAGACAACCAATTATCAAAAGTAGTGATTCAAGTGTTGCCTGTTTGTACATGATGGTTACAGAACAGGAAAGATTCAGACAACCAATTATCAAAAGTAGTGATTCAAGTGTTGCCTGTTTGTACATGATGGTTACAGAACAGGAAAGATTCAGACAACGAATTATCAAAAGTAGTGATTCAAGTGTTGCCTGTTTGTACATGATGGTTACGGAACAGGAAAGATTCAGACAACCAATTATCAAATGCAGAGATTCAAGTATTGCCTGTTTGTATATGGCGATTACAGATCAGGTAAAGATTCAGGCGACAAAATATAAAACGTGGACATTCAAGTAGGCCTATTGCCAGACTGTAGAAGATAATGAAAGTAAAAATAAGTTATTCGGGCCAAATAAAGATGAAGACATCTATGTATGCCTGTCTAGAGATAACGATTATATAATTGGAAGCGTATCTGGTGACGAAATACCAAACGCATACGTTCAAGCACTTCCTGGTTAGATACAAAGTTTTCAGTTCAGGACGAGGGTTTAATGTATGACGAATATCTAGATTGGCTGCAAAGTGAAAGTTTCACTTGCATCTGGTTTGTTTTTTGTAGGCATTATCATTTTGTGACAATGTTTCTGCTCCACAAGATTCCGTATTCGCAAAGTCAAGTCGGAACAATGGGCGGGGAAACATCGATTAAGATGCAAATCAAACACCGTATTGGAAATGTTTGTCTTGACTGAAGTTGAGAGGTTTCTGACGGCTTCACACAGTTCGTAACTCTCTATTGAAATGTTTTAACTAATTTAGTTGTTACTACGTTACGGCTGTCGTAGCCACGTTTGCCACCATCATAATCACGAGAAGCTTTTTTCGTGTAGTTTTTGTGGTGCGTTCTGTGTAACTTCTATTTTACTCCAGTTTATAACTGCACCTCGTAAAGGAATGTTTGTAATAAATTAAACATAGAAAATATATATATATATATATATATATATATATATTAAATATGGTGATATGTTTTTTTGTAATATAGTAATAAATAAATAATTTTTGTACTTGTATTTTGACTTAGTTCTTTATATATATATATATATATGCTACTTATGTGAACAAAGAAAAATTTATTTTAGCTACTTTTATTAAATAATTGCAATTAATAAAATTTAATTAACATAACCTATGCATTAAAACAGCAGTTCCACCACCCAACCTACAACATAAAATCAGCTGTAGACCCAAGTCACCAGATAATACGCCGTTTAATGTTTTTAATATGGGGATGGATGAAAAAAAAGTTTTTTAGGTCAAAGTTAATTCTCCTGAGGCGCTACTTAGGCGTATTAATGAAGCTTTTATGCAGTTCAAGGATCTATATTTTATGTTATAGATTATGTGGTAGAACAGCTGTTGTAACGCATCAGTTATGTTACTTTATTTGTATTATTTGTAATTTTTAATAAAAAGAAACTAAAATAAAAATTGTCTTTGTTGACCCAAGTAGAAATTGACTTTAGTTTTTTTTTGTATTTTGTTTTTATTACTTGTTTTTTAAGTATTATAGGCCAACAAATTATTAAAATTTCATATTTATTTCAAACTCTTGTGAGATGATTCGAGCATTACAACTTGAAGAAGGATTTCATACGCATGGAAACGCATGGAGAGAAAGTCGAGAGGTAACTATGCTGTGCAATGCCTGTAACGGTTCCTTCATGGTGTCCTCATGTTGGGAAATAGGGCTTCTGTAGTCCACCTAACTGATGTTGTACCCGTGACAGAATCGCTGTAACAGAGGGGGAGCGCTAAAGATCACTCCAGACTCATTGTTTTTTCAGACAATTGTATTTCACGAACAATTTTAATATTTGCTTTTAAGATCTTGGTATTTTTTGAAAGCCTAATTTCCTAAATAAATAGCATTTGTTTATGAATTTGAATTTATGTTCATTTTTAAATTTGTAGTGTAATTAAATTTAAAAAAATTGGGTTCTGGCATTCGGGAAGTACCGACGGAAGTGATAACAAAATAGAGCTGATAGTTTCGCAAAATGTTCTACAAACGTCTCGAAAATATGAATTTATACCCTTTTCAATCAATTTTTACGTATCTATTTAAGGAATGTATTTAATAGACTATTTTTTATTGTAGTTAATGAAAAAATAATGTGAGTAATAACAAAATATTTTTTAACTAAATAAATAAAACCCACTAACCACAGTAAGAAAATCTTTAATACAATCACTTTATGTACATTTCACATGATAATAATCTTCAGAAGTACTTTTGAAGATGATTACCATGTAATAGAAATGTACATAAAGTAAATGTTATAAAGATTTTTGTTAGTGGGTTTTATTTATTCAGTTAAACAATTAGTCCACAGTGTTTAACAAATTTATTAATTAAATACAAATATTTAATAAATATATACTGAATACAAATATTTTTAACAACAATTCAAATAAGTTCATTAAAACGTATGAGTGGCCTAAAATTTTTTTCCTTTCAAAAATTGAATAAATAATACATAACTTGTTATTATATAAAATCATTTGAATCTAGATTTATTAATTAATATATTTAATAACCGATTATAACTATTTAATAATATTATAATCTACGTGTAAAATGGCTTCTCTAGAACATAAAATATAATACAAAAATCAGCTGTTACATGAAATCATATGTTGTAAGGTATTTGCTGTAATGTATGCGTTTCAGAAATAGCGTGACGCGAAAAAAAGTATTTAATCTTATGTTTTGTTCACCACGCGTAAAGAGGTTATCACTTCAAAAATTAACTTTTTTAGTGTTGAGCATTAGAAAATCTTAAAATTCCAATAAATTAAAAAAAAACCTTTCCTCATGCTATAATATGCTCCCGGCCCTACCGGAATGTCAAAACCCAAATGCCTTCCCAGAGGGAATTTCTGGCTGCGTAGCGGTTTTGGTTTAAACATTTACAAAAATCTTTTCTATAATAGAGGATAATGATATGCAAGGTAGAATCTCAGAAAGCAATTCATTTTCTCAACTGATAATGTTATCTTCGGAAATTAAATACTTGGTTATATTCAAATCGTAGTCACTTGATATTGAAAGCTGACGAGATTATGGATTGTTAAGCATCCAAATTGTGGGATAAAGAACCAAAAAATGGGTCTCTTTATGAACGTAATTAGTTTATTCATGTCCAAGCACTCAAATTAGGTATTAAATAAATAGAAAACGGTTGATCATCCAGCCAAAGATATTTATTTTGAGAATGCAACGTTTCGGCACTAATTTGTTGCCCTTAACAACCGGATTCTTAGAGAAGTAAGGGGTATGATATTTTACCTCCTCAATTTACACATTTGAATGTTAAATGTAAAGACGTTTTATAGCAAAACAGGCTTGATAAGGGCAACGAACTAGTTGCCGAAACGTTGCATTATTAAGCTAAACATCGTTGACTCGATGATTAACCGTTTCCTGTTTTTATCTAATTATGTTATGAAAATTTTAGTCAAAACCAAAAAGCCTAGTAGTTCAATTGAACATAAATCCTAGTAGACTACATATGTTCCCTACGGAGTGGGATGTCATGTAATATCTATTAAACAAGCCTCAGTAGGTTAACTTGAATTAAGAAATATAGTCCAAGTATAACAGGTCAATATATTAGCTATATTTGCAGTTAAATTATTAAGAAATATTGTAATATAACTAAGTACTAATGTACTACAGATAATGTCGCAACCTATAATTTTTGAATAAAAAAAAGGAAATTAAATCATACTCTATGACTAAATTTTAAATAAATGCGCGATATTAATAAATATTAAAACAATTCCATTAAACAATATTTTAAACATAACCTCCAAGTAATCTCTAAAGCCTAGGAAAACTACTGTTAATAGCTGCAGCTGTGTTTGGCTGTCGGGAATTATTAAAGATAGAAAAAGAGCTTGTGTAAAAGCTGTATCTAGTGAGATGAAAAAAGGGGAGGGGGAGTTTTGATGCATTCTCACTAGACGTTTTAAATGATAATTTCACTTTCTATAGACTCACATCCATGTAAAGTTTTTTTTTACATGCTCGACGATAAGGAGTTTCACTTTAAAAATTCTTGACTATTCTAGACTAATCTAGATTCAAATGATTTTATATAATAACAAGTTTCGTATTTTTTATTCAATTTTTAAAAGGGAAACGTTTTAATGAACTTATTTGAATTGTTGTTAAAAATATTTGTATTCATTAAATATTAATTAAATATTTGTATTTAATTAATAAATTTGTTAAACACTGTGGACTAATTGTTTAACTGAATAAATAAAACCCACTAGCAAAAATCTTTATAACATTTACTTTATGTACATTTCTATTACATGGTAATCATCTTCAAAAGTACTTCTGAAGATTATTACCATGTGAAATGTACATAAAGCGATTGTATTAAAGATTTTTTTTACTGTGGTTAGTGGGTTTTATTTATTTAGTTAAAAAATATTTTGTTATTACTCACATAATGTTTTCATTAACTACAATATAAAGTAGTCTATTAAATAGATTCCTTAAATAGAGACGTAAAAATTGATTGAAAAGGGTATAAATTCATATTTTCGAGACGTTTGTAGAACATTTTGCGAAACTATTAGCTCTATTTTGTTATCACTTCCGTCGGTACTTCCCGAATGCCAGAACCCAATCTTTTTAAATTTAATTACACTACAAATTTAAAAATGAACATAAATTCAAATTCATGTACAAATGCTATTTATTTAGGAAATCAGGCTTTCAAAAAATACCAAGATCTTAAAAGCAAATATTAAAATTGTTCGTGAAATACAATTGTCTGAAAAAACAGTGAGTCTGGAGTGATCTTTAGCGCTCCCCCTCTGTTACAGCGATTCTGTCACGGGTACAACATCAGTTAGGTGGACTACAGAAGCCCTATTTCCCAACATGAGGACACCATGAAGGAACCGTTACAGGCATTGCACAGCATAGTTACCTCTCGACTTTCTCTCCATGCGTTTCCATGCGTATGAAATCCTTCTTCAAGTTGTAATGCTCGAATCATCTCACAAGAGTTTGAAATAAATATGAAATTTTAATAATTTGTTGGCCTATAATACTTAAAAAACAAGTAATAAAAACAAAATACAAAAAAAAACTAAAGTCAATTTCTACTTGGGTCAACAAAGACAATTTTTATTTTAGTTTCTTTTTATTAAAAATTACAAATAATACAAATAAAGTAACATAACCGATGCGTTACAACAGCTGTTCTAGCATATAACCTATAACATATAATATAGGTCAACAGGGCTATCCTTGAACAGCATAAAAGCTTCATTAATACGCCTAATTAGCGCCTCAAGAGAATTAACTTTGACCTAAAAAACATTATTTTTCATCCATCCCCATATTAAAAACATTAAACTGCGTATTATCTGGTGACTTGGGTCTCCAGTGTATACGACCTCCACTACGTGCATTTGATTTTGCATATAAAACAGCTGATTTTATGTTGTAGGTTGGGTGGTAGAACTGCTGTTTTAATGGATAGGTTATGTTAATTAAATTTTATTAATTGTAATTATTTAATAAAAAATAGCTAAAATAAATTTTTCTTTGTTCACATAAGTAGGAATTGACTTTATATATATATATATATATATATATATATATATATATATATATATATATATATATATATATATAAAGAACTAAGTAAAAATAGAAGTACAAGAATTATAATTGAATTTAGAATTCAAATCTTTTCGTTGGCTAACAGTACCAACATCATCAGGAATATTAAACAATTGTTTAATTAACAATTGTTACTGTTAGCCAACGAAAAGCTTTGAATTGTAAATTCAATTATAATTCTTGTATTTGTATTTTGACTTAGTTCTTTATTAATACACAAGAATACATATTGTGATATATATATATATATATATATAATTAATAAATTAAAAATATTTCAAAAACAAGAATACTTTTAACGAATATATTTATTCCAAGCTTTTCGCAGATAAAATAGTACCAGCATCTTCAGGAAAATAATTATCTAATAAAATATTTTTACAAACCTTTTACAAATTTGTAAAAATATTTTATTAGATAATTATTTTCCTGAAGATGCTGGTACTATTTTATCGGCGAAAAGCTTTGAATAAATATATTCGTTAAAAGTATTCTTGTTTTTGAAATTTTTTTAATTTATTAACTATATTACAAGAAAACATATCACCATATTTAATATATATAAGTTGAAACTGAAATTCTGAAGATAGATTTCCATTCTATACACTTTTTACGACCAGAATCACATAATTTGGATGAACAATAAATTGTTATGAATACTTTCACAAAAATAAATAAACAGTAATGCACAAGTTCACTCAATATGGGATACGTGCACTGGAAATAAACGACAGCCTAGCCAAACTACTAGACGTAAATTTCCCACTAAATTCAGCCAGCAACAAAAGTGCTACAATCCTGTGAGGCAAGTCTAAACGTTTCAATTCAATCTCATTTGTTTATGTTTGGTTGATTTTAGTGTCTTGTTTAAAATAAATGTTGAAGTGAATCGTAATCGAGGAAGACCACGAGTTCATATTCGAGTATTTAGAATGGTGCACAGCAGATAGAAAGGTTAAGGGTTATTTACAATGCAGGAGGATGGGCTGATCAACATAGCCACTACTTTAGGCGCCCTCTTAATACTGATAATTATGTGATTCGATATCTCAAAAGTTTGTATGTGAAAACTCCATAACTAATCATGTTTATGGAAATGATTTCAATAGTGAAAATATTAATGCATTACCAACAAAGGCAAATAACTGCTCACTCAACGACAACCGGATAAAACTCAACACTCAAGTTCTTCACATGATTCCTGGATAAGTAAAATCTTACTTGAATATAGAATCCATAATATCTGATAATGAAACTGAAAGTTTAAACATACCACTTGAATATTTAAATTCAAAAACACCATTTGGAACACCTCCAATCAATTTAAAATTTGTGTTGTGTTAGAAATGTGAAAATGTCTTCTGGACTGGTAAATGGAGTAAGACTAATTGTGAATATAATTGAAAAATCTTAGTTGGAAATAGCTACTGTCAAAAACCAAGTCCAAACAGTATTCCTTCCAAGAATAAAACTAATAGCAACTGATAGGCTACAAATATGCCTTTTTCATTCGTTAGAACTCAATGTCCAATAACGCTAATCTTTGCAATGATAATAAACAAAGCTCTAGGGAAAACATTTGACAAAGTTTTGTATCTATTTGGGAAACAGAGTATTCAACCATGGACAGTTATATAAAGCTTTTACTAGAGCAAAATCACCTACAGGCATTAAAGTTCATGTAGAAAACCGGAGCACACAAGGGAAAATAAACGATGATTAAATAGTTACACCAAAAACTTTGTTTACCAAGAAATACTATTGTTATTCTAGCATAAAATGTATTTCAATAAAAATATTGAAAAGAACCCCAATACCACAAAAATAATCGTAATAGTAAAATAATAATAATAGTTACAAACTAGAATGATGGTTTGTAACTTCTTGTGTGCTAGATTGTGTTTTGTAACAATACCCTCTGATGATGATGACATGGTCATCGAAATGTACATAAGGGTTTAATCTTAAGTAACTTGTCTTATTTGTTATTTTTGATTATTTTTGTGGTATTGGGGTTCTTTTCAATATTTTTATTGTAATATATTGTACCACTGTGCTCTTGATATTGTGTATAAAATGTATTGGTTTTTAAATAAATCACGTTATTAATATAACTTTTAAACTTTTTAAACTACTAAAAATTATTTAACAGTAAGAACATCATTTTATTGTAATAAATAAGAAGCAGCGATTGCTGCTGCGAGCCCCTAGTTAATATATTTATTAACTGATAAAAAATGTTTAATAACAGGTCTTTAATAAACAGCTGATCTACAATATAAAATCGGCTTCTGTTTTAAATAATACTTTATCACTTAATTTCAGCTAAAATGTGAAGCGTGTCTCGTGATGGAATGAGGCGTGACGGTTTAAATGATTTCTCCCGTGCAAAACATAGTCATTCCAAGCGACAAGAAGTAATTACTTCAAAAACACTCATTTCTGGCTTAATAC
This sequence comes from Prosapia bicincta, assembly GCA_036971475.1. Taxonomy (NCBI): domain Eukaryota; kingdom Metazoa; phylum Arthropoda; class Insecta; order Hemiptera; family Cercopidae; genus Prosapia; species Prosapia bicincta. The sequence continues at coordinate 269,780,329 of JBAIZL010000002.1, read as the reverse complement.
TTCCTTAATATCTCCCAGAGTAACCACCTTATTTTTTTAGAAATTATTCTACAGTTATATGGTTACATAGTTACATAACCAAAGATATTAGTTGTTTCTACCATTTTGTGCTTTGGACACATACAGTGTTCTGCATTGGGTTTAAAAAATAAAGAGATTAGCAAAGATTAGCGTTATTGGACATTGCGTTCTAACGAATGAAAAAGGCATATTTGTAGCCTATCAGTTGCTATTAGTTTTATTCTTTGGAATACTGGAAGGAATACTGTTTGGACTTGGTTTTTGACAGTAGCTATTTCCAACTAAGATTTTTCAATTTTATTCACAATTAGTCTTACTCCATTTACCAGTCCAGAAGACATTTTCACATTTCTAACACAACACAATTTTTAAATTGATTGGAGGTGTTCCACATGGTGTTTTTGAATTTAAATATTCAAGTGGTATGTTTAAACTTTCAGTTTCATCATCAGATATTATGGATTCTATATTCAAGTAAGATTTTACCTATCCAGGAATCATGTGAAGAACTTGAGTGTTGAGTTTTATCCGGTTGTCGTTGAGTGAACAGTTATTTGCCTTTGTTGGTAATGCATTAATATTTTCACTATTGAAATCATTTCCATAAACATGATTAGTTATGGAGTTTTCACATACAAACTTTTGAGATATCGAATCACATAATTATCAGTATTAAGAGGGCGCCTAAAGTAGTGGCTATGTTGATCAGCCCATCCTCCTGCATTGTAAATAACCCTTAACCTTTCTATCTGCTGTGCACCATTCTAAATACTCGAATATGAACTCGTGGTCTTCCACGATTACGATTCATTTCAACATTTATTTTAAACAAGACACTAAAATCAACCAAACATAAACAAATGAGATTGAATCGAAACGTTTAGACTTGCCTCACAGGATTGTAGCACTTTTGTTGCTGGCTGAATTTAGTGGGAAATTTACGTCTAGTAGTTTGGCTAGGCTGTTGTTTATTTCCAGTGCACGTATCCCATATTGAGTGAACTTGTGCAGTACTGTTTATTTATTTTTGTGAAATATTCATAACAATTTATTGTTCATCCAAATTATGTGATTCTGGTCGTAAAAAGCGTATAGAATGGAAATCTATCTTCAGAATTTCAGTTTCATAAAATTTATTGGATTTGGTTTATTAGTTTTTAAATAACTATCACATTTGGAGCTAAACTCACTTTAGATAGTAGCATCACGTTTGTGTTTTTGCATTTTAAGTTGCAAATAAACTATGACTAACTATTTTCCACTTAATGGAGATGAAATACTTGAGCAATTATTAGTTTTTGATTTAGAAGATTTCGCTGGTTATGACGAAAATACAAAAATCAATCCAACTAACAATCAATGATGTAGCCAACAATATTGATGGAGATGGTTGCGTCAGTGGTAACCAAGAAGATCTAGCAACAAATCCGCAGCAATCAAGTGATGATCAACCTTAATGATCAGAGAACAAGTAAGCGTACATAATGGGATCCAGAAGTACAGGGTCAGAACCTATTGACAATGTTAACCGTTGGGAAGAGAAAGGAAAGCAATACATTAAAATTACTTGTCCATCAACTGTTAAAAAATATAATAAGGACATTAGAGGTGTTATAGATAAAATGGTGGAATATTTTAGATCATTTAACCCCACCAAAAGCTGGCCACTAAAAGTTACCCTGCACGTTTTTGATCAAGCAATTGTTAACTCCTGATTTGAGTGCAGATTGGATTGCAAAGCACACAAAATAAAAAATACGGAACAAATGGATCTACTGGAATTCAGACAGTCCATTTGAGAGTTTCTAATGCAGGGCCAACAAGGTAACGACGAAGTCCCTCCAGTCAAATGGAACGAAAAATTCGTGTTTCTACAGCGAAGCTATCTTAGGACAAACGGTATCATGGCTACACTCACCTACTGTCGACATCTTCAAAAACTCACATCTGTGCTTATTAGAAGGCTCTTCTTACAAATAAAGAACCAGATGCACTAAGTTCAATGTGTATTTATGCTTGAAATACACTGAGTGTTTCATTAAATTCCATACAGATGAAAAGTAATATGTAATAAACATTTTGGAGAGAATCCAATTCCAATTAATTTATTTTGTTGAATATAATTTTCAATATATTACCTCTTTTATTATCATGTGTATCTGTATATTTTTCATTATTATTACTTTAAAATTAATAAAATATAGACGGTCACAATTGTAGCACATTTTTATAAGATGTATTGAGACCGAACTGTGACGCACCTACAGACGGAGAGACGAGTTAGCAGAGCTGTAGCTCAAAGAAAGTTTTTGGTAAAGTGTAAGGGGTTTGATGTTTTGCCTCCTCATATCACCCATTTGAACTCTAAATGTAAGGACTTTGTTTTCCGTAGCACTGCAGGGCAACGCATTAGTTGCCGAAACGTTGCAATAAATAAATAAACTTGACTCGATACTCAACCACCTCGTCAATAAATCACTTTCAGCTTAGCTTTAGGTCTGAAAGGTGAGTTTGACTTTTTTAAAGAACAGATTTCAATTAAAATCGTTAAATAAAATTAGTATTCAGTAAATGTTTGAAAATCTAAAAACATTAGGACTTTCTATTTCCTACATTAGCTAGATGCTTATAAAACTTCTAATGACGACAATCTTGAAACGATGTATGTGTTCTCTTTTATCGGGCAGGTCCACTGACTTTTGCTATTGTAATTTATTTTATTTAACCAGTATGTACTCTTAGTTTTATTTAATCATTGGAATAAATTTTATTATTATATTTAAAATGAGATTATTTCGTTTTTGTTTGGGTGTTGTGTTTCAGATTTATTGGTTGTATAGTAACGCGGTATTTTCAAGCTTGTCAACATTTTTGGTAAAATACTTTAATGTACGTCAATAGTTAAGTTAAAGAGTTTATATTTTCATTTCCTTCTATTAGTTCACATTCTCCTTATATATATATATAATCTTCTATTATATATACTTATATATATATATATATATATATATATATATATATATATATATATATTATCTTCTTTTACATATACTTATATATATATATATATATATATATATATATATATAAATAAAATTTTATTAGATAATTTTTTTCCTGAAGATGGTGATACTATTTAATCGGCGAAAAGCTTTGAATAAATATATTCATTAAAAGTATTCTTGTTTTTAAAATACTTTTAATTTATTAAATATATATATATATACAAATCGTTCAAATTTTCAATCGCTGATAAAATACTTTTTATTCATCCACTCAAGTTCAAATACATTTTTGGAAAACTTGTGGTGGATGACACTTGATGTTAAAACAGTTAAACAAAATTAAATTCAATGTATTAGTTTTGGTTTTATAAGGGAGAACAAATACCACAAATGGGACAAGGTATGCAATATAGTTATTTCTTCCCATTTGCCTTAAAATAAGTGATAACATGATTTCATAAAATATTTAATTTTATCTTATATATTACATGTGGCAGAACAGCTGTTTTAATGATAAGGTTATGTTACTTCATTTAAAATAATTGTAATTATTTAATAAAAAGTAACTAAAATATTTTTTTTGTTGTCGAAGTAGGAATCGACTTTTAGGTCTACTTGTTTGAATAATATGCAAGTTTTATATATATCCCTACCGTTCTTTGAACTGGGAAAAATACTAAACCATAGCAAAGCTACAAAATTATTATAATATTTATATTTAAAAATATTCCCAATAAATGAACATACGCTCATACTAATTACCGTTTGCATACTTGGTGTCCCCCAGCAAGTAAGTGGACAGGAATAAAGTAGCCGCTAAAAGCAAGTTGGAGCTTCAATTAAAACAATTTAAATTGAAATATAGGCCTACCCTACGCGTCGAATAGGTTGCAGCCCCGAAGGGACGCTTTATACTGCGCCAATCATTCCTAAACAAAACATTTTGTTTTGGCCAAGCAGAGAAGACAATAAACATTGAAGACTAGATGGCCTGCCCCTAGGGAAGCATATGCTGCCTACAAGTTAGCCATGAAACCAGTGTTTAACTGAAAATAGTTAAATAAATATTATATTTTATGTAACTGTTTTTACGAAACAACGATATTGCAAAGACAAATCATTTTAAATTTATATATTTTACTAAAATTTTTAGTAACAATTGTGTGATTTATGTCTTCGTTACAACACCGCCACCAATAAAATGTGAAGCCTGGATCTAGTTACTATTTTAAAATAAAATGTGGTGCATTTTTAATAAATAACACAAAACACTCAGTAACCACAATAAACTTTCATTAACCTTATGCAACATAACTCAGTTGTAAAGCAATCATCCTCAGGGAATTAAAAAACAAACTATAAAGAGAATTTCTTGCTCCTGAGGATGGTTACTATGCAACTGAGTTATGTTACATAAGGTTAATTATTATAGTTAGAGAGCGTTTTTTATTATTGATTAGCGGTAAGTCGGACCATTGTTGTTACAAGATTTAGAACGCATTTCCTTGAAACTACGTCTTCAAGTGACGTCATCTTTGTACAAAATGGAGACATTGATGCAGAGGTTGTATAAAGACGCAGGAAATCGCAAACCCATTCTAAGGATGCTCGCTGAGCTGGCCAAGACAAACATCCGGCGACCGTATCTTAGTTTCCATCCAGCCTCACGGCGAAAGCAACCTCCGAGCAGTCCTAACGTTAAGTTTGTAACCTTACCGTGTACGCCGGAGGTCAAATCAATTATTTTTTTTAACTGGAGGAAACACAAGCTTCCCTTAGCCGCAGCTTCCCCTCGCGATAATTAACGCCTCTGGCAATCCACATCAAAATAAGTCGATCAAGACGTTTGAAAGCAATATCGCGGCGTAATATTACCCCCACGGGCCGTTCCGTTTAATCAATATCGGTCGAGATGTTTCTTATCTCGTGTCACGTGTACTTAACACAATGGATTTGACAAAACGACATTTAGGCGTTTATTTTCAATTTTCAAAAAGATATTTGTAAACGCTTTGCTTTACGGGTGTAGCAAGCACCAGATATGCGCGGCTTTTTACTGTAGAACAGGCATAACCTGAGCCTTGGCATTTGAATTGAGAATGGTCCGCTTGTCACTTTCAGAAGTGATTTAGGTGGAAGTTTCACCCTGTGTTTTAGAAAGCAATTTTGCTCAATAATGTATATCCTGCTTTGGCCCACTGCTTTACCCTGACTGACTAAAGTCTGCTACTTGCCTTCCAGGGACGTACACGTTATGCGGTTACTACTATGGATACACGCATTTTAAAGAGAATAAAGCTTATTATCGCGTAGCACGTTTACAGAGACAACATCGCGCATACGTATTTCACAGACAATAACTGGTATTATTGCTTATCAAGTGTGCAGAGACAATACCGTTGCTACTGGAACTTCACAGATAATAACGTGCATTATCGCGTAACATTTTTGTAGAGACAATAACTTGCATACATGATTTTCACAGATAATAAATCGCGCATTATCGTGATACATGTGTATAGGGATATTTTCGTGGAATCGCGAATTTCACTCACAGTTACGTGCATAGACGCACACAGAGACAACATCGCGCATACGTATTTCACTGACAATAACTGGCATTATTGCGAAACTTGTGTGCAGAGATATTACCGTAGAGTAATTTCATAGACATTAAGGTCTACAATTGCGTTAGACCAAGAGAGAGCGAGAAACGTTAATAGACGGATTTCACAGACTATCACGCGTCAAAGGAGTGTAGAGACAATAGCGTCGATACCCTCAGTTCATGGTCAATAAAGTGCATTATTGCGTAACGGATGTGCAGAGATATTACCGTGAATAGAATAATTTCACAGTCATTACGTTCACTATCGCGTTAGACGGAGGGAGAGCGAGAAACGTGGATAGACGGATTTCACATACTATCTCTTCAAAGGAATGTAGAGACAATAGCGTCGATATCCTCAGTTCATGGTCAATAAAGTGCATTATTGCTTAACGGGTGTGCAGAGATATTACCGTGGATAGAATAATTTCACAGACATTACGTTCACTATCGCGTTAGACGGAGGGAGAGCGAGAAACGTGGATAGACGGATTTCACAGACTATCACGCGTCAAAGGAGTGTAGAGATAATAGTGTCGATATCGTCAGTTCATGGTCAATAAAGTGTATTATTGCTTAACGGGTGTGCAGAGATATTACCGTGGATAGAATAATTTCACAGTCATTACGTTCACTATCGCGTTAGACGGAGGGAGAGCGAGAAATGTGGATAGACGGATTTCACATACTATCTCGTCAAAGGAGTGTAGAGATAATAGCGTCGATATCCTCAGTTCATGGTCAATAAAGTGCATTATTGCGTAACGGGTGTGCAGAGATATTACCGTGAATAGAATAATTTCACAGACATTACGTTCGCTATCGCGTTAATCGGAGGGAGAGCGAGAAACGTGGATAGACAGATTTCACATACTATCCCGTCAAAGGAGTGTAGAGATAATAGCGTCGATATCCTCAGTTCATGGTCAATAAAGTGCATAATTGTGTAACGGGTGTGCAGAGACATTACCGTAGATAGAATAATTTCACAGTCATTACGTTCACTATCGCGTTAGACGGAGGGAAAGCGAGAAACGTGGATAGACGGATTTCACATACTATCGCGTCAAAGGAGTGTAGAGATAATAGCGTCGATATCCTCAGTTCACAATCAATAACTGGCATTATTGCTCAACGGGTGTGCAGAGATATTACCGTGGATAGAATAATTTCACAGACGTTACGTCTACTATTGCGTTAGACGGAGAGAGAGCGAGAAACGTGCATAAACGGATTTCACAGACTATCGCGCATCAAAGGTGTGTAGAGACAATAGCGTCGATATCCACAGTTCATGGTCAATAACGTGAATTACCACGTAAAAAGTGTATAGAGACAATATTAATAGTTTTAATACAACTGATAGAAATGTGTTAACCGTAGAAGTCGGATGTGCAAATAATTGTTAGGTTGCAAAATTGCACAAGGAAATAAATATTATATACTAGTTGAAGGTTCAACTTTAGAGGTTTATAAGTGACATGGTGCAGTATGGTTTGTTTTTAGACAGTGAGGTTATCAACAAAATGGTAATGATGTATAGCTCTGCTTTCTTGACGTCGTCAGCTTCCGAAGAATCTAACAGTAACTAGGGACATACTACGCAGGTTTTCTTTTCTCATATAAACTTTACAATTAGTGCAGTTCTATAAAAGCTGTACGTAAACCATTTGACATTCAGCTGGTTTATGGAAAAACGGAACTTGTGGGTAGTACGAGTTTTTCAGGGGGGGGGGGGTGTATCAATAGGATAGAGCAAGAAAATGGTCGGACATTTTTAATAATAACGAAAAATATCAAGATGCGAGATCTCATTAGTTGTAGGTTAAACGTGATTATCTCAAGGAGGCATATGAACGGGCATTATCCGCAAAGGTGCTCGGGTCTGGGACAACTATAGTCCGACCCACTTTCAGATATCGGAAGTAACTTTCCGTAAAAAATACACTCCGTTTTTACACGGTTTTAGTCCAAAATGATCCTCCTCGTTTTTAACAATATTTTGAGGGCATTGCTAATACCAACCCGTGTTAGGACGGGACAGCGACTTACCTTCCTACTGGTCGCCGATGAGTCGCCTAATAGGCTCTACAAAATTAATATTTACAAAATTGTAATTTTTTTAAATTCTGTTTATTCTACAAATTATTCCTTAGAAATAGAGACCATACACGGCGTAATTATAACACTCCTGAATGTAATAGAAAAAATGAGTAATTAAATATCGATTTCCCAATTTTATTAAACAACATTACAGATGTAAATAATTACGCTGTGTTTGGCCTGAATTTCCAATAGTAAAAATAATTCAAATATTTCATTAAAAATGTCTTAAATACAGCAGTTTAAAATTTTAGTTTGTAGACCACGGCCTAGTAGGCGCGTGTGTGTATGTCTTGGGGTAGAGATACTATACGGGTAGGGTAGCCTATTTCTCTCGGGTGCTTCCTAGTCATGAAAACCTAATAACAATACTACACGTAAAGTCTTTATGGGTCTTTGTAATACGTCTTTAAAAATAAAATGTTGATCAGGAATGCTGCCCCCTGGGAGATGTTACTGGTCTCGACATTTTTAGTGATCGAAACAAGTGTTAGAGTTGCCTTTTTATTTTAAGGCGATCATTCAGTAAGCCTATTATTAATAATGGTAAACCCTATTTTTTGAAGGTGTAAAGTGGGAAGTTCTGTTAACCAAGCGTGAAAAATCTTGAGACTCGATCTGTTCTGCGCCTTCAGCGAAGAAGACCGTGGCTTACAATCTTAGATAGATGGCTTATTTCAACTTTTAATAGCGTACATTTTAAAATTAATAGTTTTCTAAATTTGAATATGGTAAAAGGGTAAGCCACGAAATGTTTCGATTTGGTTAAGACAGGTTCAAGAGATTGCCGACGTCTGTTCTAAACTAATTTTTTAAAAAGTAATTTCATAAAATCTATAATTATACTAAAAGTGACAGGTATGTATCCAAGCAAATGTTTTCTAATGAAATAATTTGTAAAGATATAATCTTTAAAGTTATAGAAGATATAAACTTTTAAAAATTTAAAGTAATATTGTCAAAAAACTTAAAGTGTAATTTATAAATAATTTTTTTAAAAAAATTCAAACGAGATCTTTAATGAAACCTATCTTTCTACAGAACAATTTAATAGACAGCGAGACTGTTTAAGTCAAATTGTTAGATACAGTTGTTTAATGTAAACAATTGACCCTATAAGGCTTTTTAAGTAATAATTTGTGTGTGAAAACATTTTTTTTAAAATTAACTAAAGCCGTTACAAAAAACGGAGGGGTTAGAATATATTGTAAGAAATATGTTAGTGCCTTTTGCAGTACTCCAGTAAAATAACTTTCTGAATCACAGAGCCCAAAGCTGAACGGCCGAGTGCAGCCAAAAGTTGGGCAGTAGTTCTGGCAGAAGTTGCGCTATATCTGTCAGGGATATATAAGTCAGGGACAGTCTGTCTGCTTGGAGTTATTTCCATATCATGCCTTACAGTTAAGTGTATATAGTTATAGATTTTGGATTTTGGGAAATCCAGTCATGATATCGACTTTGCAACAACGAAACCTCTGTGCGTCACCTAGAATACAGACGTATATGTTTCACTGAATGCAATATGTATGATTCCGACGTCAGCCTCTTAAATTGACAGTTATTCCCAAGGGACTTGTTTTAAATGAGTTTCGCGTGATAATTATCAACTCAATCCTAACTTGGCTGCATTTACTGTTGATTGCTCGTGATACGTATTGATAGAGTGTAGTTTGCATTAACGGTTGGTTAATTTCTGTATTAAACAGAATTCATGTCTGCTTTAAAAGTCGTTTGATTCGAATAGTCAAAGAAACTACTGTGTGAAAACTGTGCAGTTATTTGTATCTACGTTCAGCGCTATACATTGTCCATGGAAAGATGAAACCACACATTGCTTAAAATAACGGCAATGCTTTGGGAGACGAAAACTGAAGCAAAATAATGTTAATGTCTGAATAACAACTAAATAGAAAGGGGAAGACGAATATCAATTTATCATATGAGTTATTAAATCAGACATGACATTTGTTAACTAGAGGATAGATATGAAAACAGAAGAAGGATACTGAAGGATACTAAAGTGATAATTAAAAAGATGAGTATGACAAAAAGAAAAATGGAGGAGCAGAACAAAGAGGAAAGAGGATGTAAGAATTACAATATGTGTAAATCTAAGAGTAAGAGAACGAGGGAAGGGACGTGGCAAAGGGAAAGAAGACAAGCGAGAAGAAAAAAGAACAAGAAAACGTTGATGAGATAAGATAGAAAAAATACAAGAGTGTATTTGGTGTAAAGTTCTTTTAAGGGCACAAAAAGAAGAAAGGAGAGAGAAGAAGAGAGAGATCAAGAGATGAAGAGAAATAGCAATCATTAGTAAAATAAGTGAAGAAAGAAGAAGGAAAAGGGAAATGAGTATCGCAACAAAAACGGTCGGCCACAACCAATGTTTATTGATGCAAGAGGGGTTAAAAGTTGATTAACCTTTCAACTCTTACAGTCTTCCATACTTCCCTCCTGAAGATAATAAGGTTCTTACTACATCTAGCCACTTGTACGTTTCTAATGACTCCAATTTATACTTCTGATTGCAGTCATTAACTCATCCTTAAGTACCGTGTTTGTGATTATCTCTATAGTGCTTAAAAAACCTTAAGAATTTGTCTATTCTTTGATAAACAGCTACTAGCGTCAAAGACTGAACACGGCATCACAAAACATGAACAGTTTAAATTGCCAATAACCAATCAACATTGCTCCCGCGTTTTCCCACCTAGACTAATCAAATATTATCAACACAGGTTCAGCCTATCGTGACTCAGATTTCACGAAAGATTTGACTTCTTGTCAGTTAACTGTAGTTGTACAATAACTGCAGATTAAATGTCAACCTGGATGAGATTACATTAGCACTGGTTTTTGATTACGTCATTTTCAATTACTGTCGTTTCTGGAAATTACTTTGGAAAGCTGGAAATTGAATTTATATAACTGATCCAATGGGCTATATGTATTCCAAGTATTTATTGAAATTGGAAAAAGTTTTGAGTTTTATAAGAAGCAGATTGAATGGTGGTGGCTAAAGTGTAATGGATTCTGGAAAACGGTTTTAGAAGGTATAAATGGCAATATCATATGGCAAAATGTATTGTTAAAGTATTTAGAATTCAGTTTCGGATTTGCTATGACGGAATTACACCTGTATGAAAGAACAGATGTGGTAGGTTACCAATCTCTGACTATAATAATATTAAACACTACCTTTTGTATCAAGATTTAGGTTCTTATTTAGACTTTAAGTATTTGACGAGGGTAAAGAAGCCCTTGTTTAAACATAAGGTTTTCTAGGGAGGTAGTGAGGCCTTCGGTTAACCTTCCGTTGTTACTCTGGAGGTTCTTAACCTTTTACCATTGCGGCCCTCTCTTTTAGGGTTGAGGATTTAGCTATTGAGATATTACCAGACCAAAGCAGCTTTGGAAATATTGATTCCATTTCACAGATCCTACAATTGTAAATAACATTTTTCATAATGGTGAATTTGAAAGACAAAAAAAATCATTTTATATAGTTTTGCGTGTTACGAAAATTAATCTAGAGGTTACAAAAATGTTTTGATTCAACAAAATAGTTTGGCATTAATTGAATTGAAAAACATTGTAAACCTATTCTAAAATGTTTAGTCACTTTTCTAGGTAAATAACTATTGTAACAATTGTCTTATAATTCTTCCCCTATTTCACGTCCGACCTTAGAAAAGATCGCTAATTGAACCCTTATGTTTTACAATCAGGATGTTACTTTCATCCATTTTCGATAACAAATGTGGGATTTTTAACCACATCTTTAATACCGTACCATTTTAAATCTAATGTGATACAGATTTAAAAATAAGAACTTCTTCACGATTTGAAATAATGTTTAGTGCTTCGACATATATTCAAAGAGAAGCATGTGAAATTTTAAACAGCTACTTAAAAATCTTGACTTTAATTTTCTGTCAATTACGAATTCGCATAGAAGTAAGTGACAAAAGATGTTTGTTGCAAACACTGCGAGTATTCCTTAAATAAATTGTCAAACCTAACGGCGTATGCAAATGATTTATATTTTAATAACACAAAAAGGAAACAAAACCTGTAGAACTGTAATATGTCTTAACAGTTTTGTCCTTCATCCAACCAATGATCGGAAAGTTACAGAATCTGACGAAACCGTTTACGATGTATCAAAAATAAATTGAATAAAGATAAAGAAGAAAATCTTGTTAGTTTAGCCAGCTAGATTGGAAGAAATCTTGTTAGTTTAGCCAGCTAGATTGGAAGAAATCTTGTTAGTTTAGGCAGCTAGATTGGAAGAAATCTTTTAGTTTAGCCAGCTAAATTGGAAGAAATCTTGTTAGTTTAGCCAGCTAGATTGGAAGAAATCTTGTTAATTTAGCCAGCTAGATTGGAAGAAATCTTGTTAGTTTAGACAGCTAGATTGGAAGAAATCTTGTTAGTTTAGCCAGCTAGATTGGAAGAAATCTTGTTAGTTTAGCCAGCTAGATTGGAAGAAATCTTGTTAGTTTAGCCAGCTAGATTGGAAGAAATCTTGTTAGTTTAGCCAGCTAGATTGGAAGAAATCTTTTAGTTTAGCCAGCTAAATTGGAAGAAATCTTGTTAGTTTAGCCAGCTAGATTGGAAGAAATCTTGTTAGTTTAGCCAGCTAGATTGGAAGAAATCTTGCTAGTTTAGCCAGCTAGATTGGAAGAAATCTTGTTAGTTTAGCCAGCTAGATTGGAAGGAATCGTTTAGTTTAGCCAGCTAAATTGGAAGAAATCTTGTTAGTTTAGCCAGATAGATTGGAAGAAATCTTGTTAGTTTAGCCAGCTAGATTGGAAGAAATCTTGTTAGTTTAGCCAGCTAGATTGGAAGAAATCTTGTTAGTTTAGCCAGCTAGATTGGAAGAAATCTTGTTAATTTGGCCAGCTAGATTGGAAGAAATCTTGTTAGTTTAGCCACCTAGATTGGAAGAAATCTTGTTAGTTTAGCCAGCTAGATTGGAAGAAATCTTGTTAGTTTAGCCAGCTAGATTGGAAGAAATCTTGTTAGTTTAGCCACCTAGATTGGAAGAAATCCTGTTAGTTTAGCCAGCTAGATTGGAAGAAATCTTGTTAGTTTATCCAGCTAGATTGGAAGAAATCTTGTTAGTTTAGCCAGCTAGATTGGAAGAAATCTTGTTAGTTTAGCCAGCTAGATTGGAAGAAATCTTGTTAGTTTAGCCAGCTAGATTGGAAGAAATCTTGTTAGTTTAGCCAGCTAGATTGGAAGAAATCTTGTTAGTTTAGCCAGCTAGATTGGAAGAAATCTTGTTAGTTTAGCCAGCTAGATTGGAAGAAATCTTGTTAGTTTAGCCAGCTAGATTGGAAGAAATCTTGTTAGTTTAGCCAGCTAGATTGGAAGAAATCTTGTTAGTTTAGCCAGCTAGATTGGAAGAAATCTTGTTAGTTTAGCCAGCTAGATTGGAAGAAATCTTGTTAGTTTAGCCAGCTAGATTGGAAGAAATCTTGTTAGTTTAGCCAGCTAGATTGGAAGAAATCTTGTTAGTTTAGCCAGCTAGATTGGAAGAAATCTTGTTAGTTTAGCCAGCTAGATTGGAAGAAATCTTGTTAGTTTATCCAGCTAGATTGGAAGAAATCTTGTTAGTTTAGCCAGCTAGATTGGAAGAAATCTTGTTAGTTTAGCCAGCTAGATTGGAAGAAATCTTGTTAGTTTAGCCAGCTAGATTGGAAGAAATCTTGTTAGTTTAGCCAGCTAAATTGGAAGAAATCTTGTTAGTTTAGCCAGCTAGATTGGAAGAAATCTTGTTAGTTTAGCCAGCTAGATTGGAAGAAATCTTGTTAGTTTAGCCAGCTAGATTGGAAGAAATCTGGTTAGTTTAGCCAGCTAGATTGGAAGAAATCTTGTTAGTTTAGCCAGCTAGATTGGAAGAAATCTTGTTAGTTTAGCCAGCTAGATTGGAAGAAATCTTGTTAGTTTAGCCACCTAGATTGGAAGAAATCCTGTTAGTTTAGCCAGCTAGATTGGAAGAAATCTTGTTAGTTTAGCCAGCTAGATTGGAAGAAATCTTGTTAGTTTAGCCAGCTAGATTGGAAGAAATCTTGTTAGTTTAGCCAGCTAGATTGGAAGAAATCTTGTTAGTTTAGCCAGCTAGATTGGAAGAAATCTTGTTAGTTTAGCCAGCTAGATTGGAAGAAATCTTGTTAGTTTAGCCAGCTAGATTGGAAGAAATCTTGTTAGTTTAGCCAGCTAGATTGGAAGAAATCTTGTTAGTTTAGCCAGCTAGATTGGAAGAAATCTTGTTAGTTTAGCCAGCTAGATTGGAAGAAATCTTGTTAGTTTAGCCAGCTAGATTGGAAGAAATCTTGTTAGTTTAGCCAGCTAGATTGGAAGAAATCTTGTTAGTTTAGCCGGCTAGATTGGAAGAAATCTTGTTAGTTTAGCCAGCTAGATTGGAAGAAATCTTGTTAGTTTAGCCAGCTAGATTGGAAGAAATCTTGTTAGTTTAGCCAGCTAGATTGGAAGAAATCTTGTTAGTTTAGCCAGCTAGATTGGAAGAAATCTTGTTAGTTTAGCCAGCTAGATTGGAAGAAATCTTGTTAGTTTAGCCAGCTAGATTGGAAGAAATCTTGTTAGTTTAGCCAGCTAGATTGGAAGAAATCTTGTTAGTTTAGCCAGCTAGATTGGAAGAAATCTTGTTAGTTTAGCCAGCTAGATTGGAAGAAATCTTGTTAGTTTAGCCAGCTAGATTGGAAGAAATCTTGTTAGTTTAGCCAGCTAGATTGGAAGAAATCTTGTTAGTTTAGCCAGCTAGATTGGAAGAAATCTTGTTAGTTTAGCCAGCTAGATTGGAAGAAATCTTGTTAGTTTAGCCAGCTAGATTGGAAGAAATCTTGTTAGTTTAGCCAGCTAGATTGGAAGAAATCTTGTTAGTTTAGCCAGCTAGATTGGAAGAAATCTTGTTAGTTTAGCCAGCTAGATTGGAAGAAATCTTGTTAGTTTAGCCAGCTAGATTGGAAGAAATCTTGTTAGTTTAGCCAGCTAGATTGGAAGAAATCTTGTTAGTTTAGCCAGCTAGATTGGAAGAAATCTTGTTAGTTTAGCCAGCTAGATTGGAAGAAATTTTGTTAGTTTAGCCAGCTAGATTGGAAGAAATTTTGTTAGTTTAGCCAGCTAGATTGGAAGAAATCTTGTTAGTTTAGCCAGCTAGATTGGAAGAAATCTTGTTAGTTTAGCCAGCTAGATTGGAAGAAATCTTGTTAGTTTAGCCAGCTAGATTGGAAGAAATCTTGTTAGTTTAGCCAGCTAGATTGGAAGAAATCTTGTTAGTTTAGCCAGCTAGATTGGAAGAAATCTTGTTAGTTTAGCCAGCTAGATTGGAAGAAATCTTGTTAGTTTAGCCAGCTAGATTGGAAGAAATCTTGTTAGTTTAGCCAGCTAGATTGGAAGAAATCTTGTTAGTTTAGCCAGCTAGATTGGAAGAAATCTTGTTAGTTTAGCCAGCTAGATTGGAAGAAATCTTGTTAGTTTAGCCAGCTAGATTGGAAGAAATCTTGTTAGTTTAGCCAGCTAGATTGGAAGAAATCTTGTTAGTTTAGCCAGCTAGATTGGAAGAAATCTTGTTAGTTTAGCCAGCTAGATTGGAAGAAATCTTGTTAGTTTAGCCAGCTAGATTGGAAGAAATCTTGTTAGTTTAGCCAGCTAGATTGGAAGAAATCTTGTTAGTTTAGCCAGCTAGATTGGAAGAAATCTTGTTAGTTTAGCCAGCTAGATTGGAAGAAATCTTGTTAGTTTAGCCAGCTAGATTGGAAGAAATCTTGTTAGTTTAGCCAGCTAGATTGGAAGAAATCTTGTTAGTTTAGCCAGCTAGATTGGAAGAAATCTTGTTAGTTTAGCCAGCTAGATTGGAAGAAATCTTGTTGGTTTAGCCAGCTAGATTGGAAGAAATCCTGTTAGTTTAGCCAGCTAGATTGGAAGAAATCTTGTTAGTTTAGCCAGCTAGATTGGAAGAAATCTTGTTAGTTTAGCCAGCTAGATTGGAAGAAATCTTGTTAGTTTAGCCAGCTAGATTGGAAGAAATCTTGTTAGTTTAGCCAGCTAGATTGGAAGAAATCTTGTTAGTTTAGCCAGCTAGATTGGAAGAAATCTTGTTAGTTTAGCCAGCTAGATTGGAAGAAATCTTGTTAGTTTAGCCAGCTAGATTGGAAGAAATCTTGTTAGTTTAGCCAGCTAGATTGGAAGAAATCTTGTTAGTTTAGCCAGCTAGATTGGAAGAAATCTTGTTAGTTTAGCCAGATAGATTGGAAGAAATCTTGTTAGTTTAGCCAGCTAGATTGGAAGAAATCTTGTTAGTTTAGCCAGCTAGATTGGAAGAAATCTTGTTAGTTTAGCCAGCTAGATTGTAAGAAATCTTGTTAGTTTAGCCAGCTAGATTGGAAGAAATCTTGTTAGTTTAGCCAGATAGATTGGAAGAAATCTTGTTAGTTTAGCCAGCTAGATTGGAAGAAATCTTGTTAGTTTAGCCAGCTAGATTGGAAGAAATCTTGTTAGTTTAGCCAGCTAGATTGGAAGAAATCTTGTTAGTTTAGCCAGCTAGATTGGAAGAAATCTTGTTAGTTTAGCCAGCTAGATTGGAAGAAATCTTGTTAGTTTAGCCAGCTAGATTGGAAGAAATCTTGTTAGTTTAGCCAGCTAGATTGGAAGAAATCTTGTTAGTTTAGCCAGCTAGATTGGAAGAAATCTTGTTAGTTTAGCCAGCTAGATTGGAAGAAATTTTGTTAGTTTAGCCAGCTAGATTGGAAGAAATCTTGTTAGTTTAGCCAGCTAGATTGGAAGAAATCTTGTTAGTTTAGCCAGCTAGATTGGAAGAAATCTTGTTAGTTTAGCCAGCTAGATTGGAAGAAATCTTGTTAGTTTAGCCAGCTAGATTGGAAGAAATCTTGTTAGTTTAGCCAGCTAGATTGGAAGAAATCTTGTTAGTTTAGCCAGCTAGATTGGAAGAAATCTTGTTAGTTTAGCCAGCTAGATTGGAAGAAATCTTGTTAGTTTAGCCAGCTAGATTGGAAGAAATCTTGTTAGTTTAGCCAGCTAGATTGGAAGAAATCTTGTTAGTTTAGCCAGCTAGATTGGAAGAAATCTTGTTAGTTTAGCCAGCTAGATTGGAAGAAATCTTGTTAGTTTAGCCAGCTAGATTGGAAGAAATCTTGTTAGTGTAGCCAGCTAGATTGGAAGAAATCTTGTTAGTTTAGCCAGCTAGATTGGAAGAAATCTTGTTAGTTTAGCCAGCTAGATTGGAAGAAATCTTGTTAGTTTAGCCAGCTAGATTGGAAGAAATCTTGTTAGTTTAGCCAGCTAGATTGGAAGAAATCTTGTTAGTTTAGCCAGCTAGATTGGAAGAAATCTTGTTAGTTTAGCCAGCTAGATTGGAAGAAATCTTGTTAGTTTAGCCAGCTAGATTGGAAGAAATCTTGTTAGTTTAGCCAGCTAGATTGGAAGAAATCTTGTTAGTTTAGCCAGCTAGATTGGAAGAAATCTTGTTAGTTTAGCCAGCTAGATTGGAAGAAATCTTGTTAGTTTAGCCAGCTAGATTGGAAGAAATCTTGTTAGTTTAGCCAGCTAGATTGGAAGAAATCTTGTTAGTTTAGCCAGCTAGATTGGAAGAAATCTTGTTAGTTTAGCCAGCTAGATTGGAAGAAATCTTGTTAGTTTAGCCAGCTAGATTGGAAGAAATCTTGTTAGTTTAGCCAGCTAGATTGGTAGAAATCTTGTTAGTTTAGCCAGCTAGATTGGACGAAATCTTGTTAGTTTAGCCAGCTAGATTGGAAGAAATCTTGTTAGTTTAGCCAGCTAGATTGGAAGAAATCTTGTTAGTTTAGCCAGCTAGATTGGAAGAAATCTTGTTAGTTTAGCCAGCTAGATTGGAAGAAATCTTGTTAGTTTAGCCAGCTAGATTGGAAGAAATCTTGTTAGTTTAGCCAGCTAGATTGGAAGAAATCTTGTTAGTTTAGCCAGCTAGATTGGAAGAAATCTTGTTAGTTTAGCCAGCTAGATTGGAAGAAATCTTGTTAGTTTAGCCAGCTAGATTGGAAGAAATCTTGTTGGTTTAGCCAGCTAGATTGGAAGAAATCTTGTTAGTTTAGCCAGCTAGATTGGAAGAAATCTTGTTAGTTTAGCCAGCTAGATTGGAAGAAATCTTGTTAGTTTAGCCAGCTAGATTGGAAGAAATCTTGTTAGTTTAGCCAGCTAGATTGGAAGAAATCTTGTTAGTTTAGCCAGCTAGATTGGAAGAAATCTTGTTAGTTTAGCCAGCTAGATTGGAAGAAATCTTGTTAGTTTAGCCAGCTAGATTGGAAGAAATCTTGTTAGTTTAGCCAGCTAGATTGGAAGAAATCTTGTTAGTTTAGCCAGCTAGATTGGAAGAAATCTTGTTAGTTTAGCCAGCTAGATTGGAAGAAATCTTGTTAGTTTAGCCAGATAGATTGGAAGAAATCTTGTTAGTTTAGCCAGCTAGATTGGAAGAAATCTTGTTAGTTTAGCCAGCTAGATTGGAAGAAATCTTGTTAGTTTAGCCAGCTAGATTGTAAGAAATCTTGTTAGTTTAGCCAGCTAGATTGGAAGAAATCTTGTTAGTTTAGCCAGATAGATTGGAAGAAATCTTGTTAGTTTAGCCAGCTAGATTGGAAGAAATCTTGTTAGTTTAGCCAGCTAGATTGGAAGAAATCTTGTTAGTTTAGCCAGCTAGATTGGAAGAAATCTTGTTAGTTTAGCCAGCTAGATTGGAAGAAATCTTGTTAGTTTAGCCAGCTAGATTGGAAGAAATTTTGTTAGTTTAGCCAGCTAGATTGGAAGAAATCTTGTTAGTTTAGCCAGCTAGATTGGAAGAAATCTTGTTAGTTTAGCCATCTAGATTGGAAGAAATCTTGTTAGTTTAGCCAGCTAGATTGGAAGAAATCTTGTTAGTTTAGCCAGCTAGATTGGAAGAAATCTTGTTAGTTTAGCCAGCTAGATTGGAAGAAATCTTGTTAGTTTAGCCAGCTAGATTGGAAGAAATCTTGTTAGTTTAGCCAGCTAGATTGGAAGAAATCTTGTTAGTTTAGCCAGCTAGATTGGAAGAAATCTTGTTAGTTTAGCCAGCTAGATTGGAAGAAATCTTGTTAGTTTAGCCAGCTAGATTGGAAGAAATCTTGTTAGTTTAGCCAGCTAGATTGGAAGAAATCTTGTTAGTTTAGCCAGCTAGATTGGAAGAAATCTTGTTAGTTTATCCAGCTAGATTGGAAGAAATCTTGTTAGTTTAGCCAGCTAGATTGGAAGAAATCTTGTTAGTTTAGCCAGCTAGATTGGAAGAAATCTTGTTAGTTTAGCCAGCTAGATTGGAAGAAATCTTGTTAGTTTAGCCAGCTAGATTGGAAGAAATCTTGTTAGTTTAGCCAGCTAGATTGGAAGAAATCTTGTTAGTTTAGCCAGCTAGATTGGAAGAAATCTTGTTAGTTTAGCCAGCTAGATTGGAAGAAATCTTGTTAGTTTAGCCAGCTAGATTGGAAGAAATCTTGTTAGTTTAGCCAGCTAGATTGGAAGAAATCTTGTTAGTTTAGCCAGCTAGATTGGAAGAAATCTTGTTAGTTTAGCCAGCTAGATTGGAAGAAATCTTGTTAGTTTAGCCAGCTAGATTGGAAGAAATCTTGTTAGTTTAGCCAGCTAGATTGGAAGAAATCTTGTTAGTTTAGCCAGCTAGATTGGAAGAAATCTTGTTAGTTTAGCCAGCTAGATTGGAAGAAATCTTGTTAGTTTAGCCAGCTAGATTGGAAGAAATCTTGTTAGTTTAGCCAGCTAGATTGGAAGAAATCTTGTTAGTTTAGCCAGCTAGATTGGAAGAAATGTTGTTAGTTTAGCCAGATAGATTGAAGAAAATTATATTGGATAAAAAAGGAGAAAATCTTTTTATTGTTATGCAGTTAGTTTGAGCAAAACTACTTTGGACAAAGAAAGGTGGAAATCTTGTTATTGTTGGGGAAATATTTTGAGAAAAATTAAATTGCTTAAAGAAAAGAGAAAATCGTGTTATTGTTAATCAGATAGGTTGAGTAAAATTACATTGCATAAAGAAAGGAGAAAATCGTGTTATGGTTAGCCAGGTAGATTGAAGAAAATTACATTTCATAAAGAAAGGAGAAAATGTTTTTATAGTTAGCCAGATAGATTGAGGAAAATTACATTTCATAAAAAAAGGAGGAAATCTTGTTATTGTTAGGCACATATATTAAGAAAAGTTAAATTGCATAAAGAAAAGTGAAAATCGTGTTCTGGTTAGCCAGATAGATTGAAGAAAATTACTTTATATAAAGAGAGGAGAAAACCTTTTTATGGTTTGGCAGATAGATTGAGGAAAATTACTTTGGATAAAGAGAGGAGAAAACCTTTTTATGGTTTGGCAGATAGATTGAGGAAAATTACTTTGGATAAAGAGAGGAGAAAATCTTTTCATGGTTATCCAGATAGATTGAAGAAAATTACTTTGGATAAAAAGAGGAGGAAACCTTTTTATGGTTTGGCAGATAGATTAAGGAAAATTACTTTGGATAAAGAGAGGAGAAAACCTTTTTATGGTTTGGCAGATAGATTGAGGAAAATTACTTTGGATAAAGAGAGGATAAAACCTTTTTATGGTTTGGCAGATAGATGGAGGAAAATTACTTTGGATAAAGAGAGGAGAAAACCTTTTTATGGTTTGGCAGATAGATGGAGGAAAATTACTTTGGATAAAGAGAGGAGAATATCTTGTTATTGTTAGCCAGATAGATTGAATGGATAGTGTCTTACATAAAGCGTGAGCCGTTTATCTCGCTCGTGTGTAAACTTAATTTATTTAACCCTATCCTGACCTTTATATAGCTTAGTGTCTGTCTTAAGGAAAAAACTTTGATTTTATAAAGTTTCGTTTTTATTGATAGTAAGGTAAAGCGTTCCTTTTTCCGAAATATTTAATTGGTAGGCCATCGTCAGAAAGTTTTATTATTTTTTTGTGTACCTACTGACTTTCTACATAAAGAGAGACTATAGTTAGCCGTTTTATTAGCTTTCTTTTTAAAAGCTTTTCAGGTAAGTCTAAACCCGTTCTGGTTTTTAAATCAGCAGTCCGTCTGAACTAACTAAGTTTTCACCTACGTCAGGTGGCAAAAAGGATTTTCTAGATGTCAACATTTATGTAGCGTTTAAAAAACTGTAAATTAAAATATATGTCGAAAACGTATTTAAATTTGGATTTTGAAATTCATTTGCAAGGGAAATTTTATATTGTGAAAGCTAACTACTTTTGAAACTGCTGATATATTTTAAAAACATATTTTAAACCAACAGTAACATGAAATATTTGTTTCTAGAACTTGCATATATATGAATTCTAAATTTTTATTTCAGTGTTCGTAAAGCCATTACATTTACCATTTAATTTCTAAATAAGAATAAAACACCATTCTCAACGTACATGTCATTAAATAATGTATGACTGAAATGTTATATGAAGTTCAAGTGGTATATTGTTTGAAAAAGTTCTGCTATTGTACAAGCAGCTTCAAAAACTAAAAATTTAAAATAAAATGCTATTACCATTGTTATATTTCCGAGACTGTACAATACGCTAATTTTCCTTTTTACTAAGGGGGTGTAACGGGTTTATAAAGTTTCACAATATATATCCACAGAGTGAGCTTACGTCAGGTAGCCACGCGGGATGTGTGCGTTCGCTGACCTACCCAAGTCCAACATTAGGATACTATGTCTTAGGTGAGACTCTTTGGGGATAGTTTCACTGCTGTGCGCCTTTAAACTGAATAAATCCAAACAATATTTACATAAAATCAATTTATTCTCTGTTTTCACTCATTCGCTTCTTTTCAACACACACAGACATACTTATTTGCAAATGAACATTCACATGACAACACATTATCGTTTGAGTATGTAATGAATTCACTATTACTAAATTCAAGGTAAATACTTAAAGAAGAGTTTGTTCAGTAAAATCAGAGTTCAAACAGGCAGGGATCTACAAGCTACAGTGCATGGAATCCTCAGTGCGTCTAGTTTAGCAGAGACGTTATTTGTTGTGACACGTTTGATATTTTTAATGTACATAGTATATTGTGTACAATGTATATTCTGATAGCAACAGTGTTTGTGTTTACTTCATGTTTTATAATTATTGAATTTATAAGTTTAATAAAACATTTTACAAAACTTCTTTAATAATATCCATAGTAGATGTAACACTTCAAAAACTTATTAATTATTATAAATTTACTTGGAATTTGAATTTAAAAAATAACCTGTTTATATAGTAAAAACAACTGTCTAAAAGGAAATGTTCACCTTCAGGTACATGCTTTTCAATTCAAATCCTTTTCCTGTTCAGAGTTTCAATTGTATGCATGGTGGCAAATTGCCTACACTGAGCCGTGTCTTGTCTGACGAGTCAGCAAGACGCATCAAGGTCATTAAAACGTATTTGTTTTCTATCAATTTATATAGCAAAACCGTAGCAGTATTTTATGTAATAATTTACAAACTCTTTCCGTTGATCAATCTTCAATATTCTAAACATTGAATTTATAACAAGCACTCTTTTAAATGTTAAAAAAAATACCGATGTTAGATTGTGGCTACTGACAATTTTTCCCACATATGTGACTCAAAAATACATTCTCATTTTACGAATCTCAAGTTATTTGATTACATTTAAATACATGAAACATATATTAAATGTACTAACTCACATAAAACTGTTTGCTGAATTAATACATTTCTTGAGCACTGTGGATTAGTTTTAACTAAATAAATAAAAACAAAAAAAAAAAAACAATACAAAAATCTTTTATTTTAGTGGGTTTTTAATTATGCGCTGAATGTTCCTTTTAAAATGATATCGCGATTTTATACAGGTGATACAATAACATAAAGCTATTTTACAAAATGGGCTCAAGGATGAGTTGATTTATAAAAAGATTCAAGTTGAACAAGGATAACATTTACTTCAGAAAACGGTCGAACTTGGCACAAGTTATTGTATAGCTTATGGGAAGTACTGTAAAAACTAGACGTTTTCTCCTATTGATTCACAGCTTTATAATGTAGTACATTGCTATGTAGCTATGCCAGGCACATCTACAAACTATCCGGTTAGAATGCAACATATTTACAACTCGAGCTATGTTCTTGCAAAACAACGTCACTCAGTCGATACTACTTTGGTTTACTCTACTTAGAAAACTTCATTTGTTTACAACCAAGTTTCTCTTAGCCATATATTTCAAGAGTGTATATAAATATAGCTGCATAACTATGCAGTACAAAAGCAAGGCAATTCATGGAGTGTGGTTTAACAGTAAATTTAAGTTTGCAACACAATAATTAAAGAATCTCATTATTTATATTTTGTAACGCTTAGAATTATTCTGTTCAATTCCAGTTAGTTCAGACTCCTCCAATATATATTTCGAATTTTCAATCGGTAATCATACTTTTTATTCATCCACTCAAGTTCAAATACATTTTTAAAACTTGTAGTGGATTATACTTGAGTTTTATTTTCAAATATTAATTCATAAATTAAATTATTTAATTTTATTAATAAAATAATTTCGTTTTTTATTTTGCCATTTGATATTGTGACTCTATCACATGAATAAAATTATTTATATTAATTGTTACTATTTAATAAAAAGTAACTAAAATCAAATGTTTTCGGCGTAAGTAGGAATTGACTTAAATGTAATTTTTTCATATCTCTTGTTAACAGGTTTGGACGATTTTAAGGATACCCAAAAGCAAAAATATGTTTAATATTCATGTAATTAATTAAGTTTCAGTCATAGATCGGTTAAAAGCCCATTCATTGTCTTAAAACATAAAATTAATGAGAACTTTAAAAAGTCAATTAATGTGGATTATAAAATCTATGCATTACATTATAGATACTGTATATTGAATAGAAGTTTGTTTCATTTATTTGTATACCCAAGTAGGACAATTGGGTTTTCATTTAAAATTTATATGATTGAAACTTATTAATGAATTATATAAATTGTAAAGATATTTTGGGTCATGAGTTTTGATAAAGCAACCTAGCTTAAGAAATTGTTTTAACTTGCCAGTAAAACATATTCTACAAATAATTTGGTTTTGGTTTAGAATGTGTCTGAGTATCATATGTGAGAAAAATCAGATATATATATCTTATATATATAGAAAAAAATGTCAGATATATATATATATATATATATATATATATATATATATATATATATATAAGTTACGTGTTATATTAAGCTCGAAAGGTTTTTAAAAATGATTTTATTTTTAGAAACCTTTGTTAATTAAGAAACATTTAATTTTGAAATGGTTACAATAATTTAGCTTAATAAAAACATAAATTCAAATACAACTGATGTACATTCAGCTGGAGCGGAAAACGTCTGTGCGATACAGAGGCGACTTACACACTGCCGGGGCTCTGTTCTCACCACCTATATAATACAAAAGCTGTGTAAGCAGGAATTTTCCTAAAACGCATTTAATTAGGAAATGTTCACATAAATTGTTCATATAACTCCTCCATCCCTAAAGAAAACTTCGGGGGTTGGCGAAGTTTCGGCATAGGTTGAAGTCCTCTTCTTCTTCTTGATGAGGGCGAAGTATATAAGGCTGCTGAATACGCCTCCGTAAAGGACAATAGTCCAGATACTGATGTGGTGGGTTATTTCCATAGTTGGGTCAATTCTTGAGATGGTTTCCGTGTTTATTTTGTCCAACTCTAGGCGTTTAACGTTTACTGAGAATTCTGGCATTTTACTCATTGAAAATTGTAGTTTGGACGTGTCCATGAAAATAGGATGGCCTCCCGAAGTTGTTGATGTATGGCTCAGTTTCATGTTGTTGAAAAAGACTGAATCATTATTAGTTTTTATCAAATATATGCCTTGAAGGGTGACGGTGGTAGTTGCCTTGCGATTGGTAATTTCCAGAGTCTGCTTGTTGGGGAAGGTCGCCAGGTAAAGGTTGATTTCTGGGATCCAGTTAATTAAGTTGTCTGTAACTTCCAATGCAGTATATTCACAGTTGCTGGCATCGTTGTTCCTGATGATGGACACTTCACAGTCTAATTTATGGTGTGTTAGAATGTCGAATGAGCAAAAGTATATGGAATCGGTTTTACAGTTACATTCATTGTCTAAACCTAATATTACAGAGTTAGACACTAATATGTACCTTACTTTTGGTATAATTGTTACATAATCTGTTTCATATTTTGTGGGTATAGAATGTAATTTATACAATTTAAATTGAGTTTTGTCTACAATGGGTAAATTTATAAAGTATACAATCCTTTCAGAATCTAGTTTACAATTAACTTTAATCAGGTTCTCTAATTCCCACATATTTTCCATTTTAGGTTCTAAAGGTAACCTCTCATTATAATATTTATAAATTTTGTTTAATTCTTCATATAATTCTTGGGTTGAGATAACACTAGGGTGTACAACACCTAGTTTACAAAATGTAAGAGAATTTTCTAAATCTGTGATTACCTGTAACATTATGTCATATAAAATGTTCAATTGGTTTAGAATACTTCTAAATTTTTCTAGTTCAACAAAGTCATTTACATTACGATTCACAATACTTAACTTATTTTTTAATTCTACAAAATTTTCATCAATTACAATAAAAGTTTTATTTAATTCTTTCATAATATTATTACTAAAGGAGTATTGAGATTCAATTTGATAACTAATTTTAATTTGCTCATTTTCAATATCTTTAATTATTTTGTCATATTTTGTACCATCATATGCATCTAAATTGCCTGTTAAAGATTTGATAACGGATCCTAGTCCATCTATAAGACCTCTTTTTGTTCTTTTGTTACCATTCTCTCTCAAGAGTATAATTTCTAATTTTTCTTCTATTACATTTTTACTGTGATTAACATATTTAAAATAATTAACAATATCTCTTATTCTATTACTGTTATCAGTTACATATTCATTGTTTAATAAGCTACCGTTACAATTGTAGCAACTAGTTTCAAAATTTTGCAATACATCATAATAATAAGCATCAATGTTATTTAAATGAGCAACTAAGTTTCTTACATTAAAATAGTGGACAAAGGTATGGTAGGAAGATTCTAATTTGGCCGGCCCAAGGTCTATTGGGATTATTCCGAGGTTGTTATTGATTTCTCTGATCTCTGCTGAATCGGTGGCTGTGCCAATGACGAACAAGAGGGACCTGGAAAATTATTTTGAGCATTAATTACATTTTTTATCTTCTTAGGCCTTTTAATTTTCGACAAATGTATTTTGTCTTTTGTGTTATGATGTCTAGACTTTATTTTACCAGTTTTTCTTTCCTTGTTTATTGAAGCTATCTCTTCCTTGCTATATCTGTTTTTCATTTTGCTTTATTTTGAACTGTTTTTATATAGACTTCCGGTGGTATTTCTGGAAGTGGTTCCTTGTTTATGTTTCTTTTTTCTAAAATTGTTTCTTTAATTCTTTGATTGCTATGCCTAATGTTTTCATACAGTATTTTTGTTTTTTCTTTATGGTTTAAAACGTAGTCATTTACAATTTGTTTTTCTAAATCTATATCTAATAAAGTGTTTGAATTTATGTGTCCAAATAAGACGTCGCACGGCGTTAATTTTGTGACTGAATGTATGCTATTGTTATAGGCTACTATAGCATATTTAACTTTCTTAATTATACTGTCTTTTTTAAATTCGATTTGATTATTCAACAGCCTTATGTGTTCTATTAAGGTGGAATGAAATCTTTCACATAATCCGTTTGATTGGGGGTTTTGTGTGCTGATAAAGTGAATTTTGATTTTATGCAAGTCTAATATCTCCTTTACAATTCTGTTATTAAACTCCGTTCCATTGTCTGAGATAATAACTGTTGGTAAGCAGAAATGCGTGAAGTAATCTAATAGCTTGTCTGCAATCTCTGTAGCTTGAGAGCTTCCCAAGCGATAAGCTTGAGCATATCGTGAGAACGCGTCGACTATGCTGATAAATGAATTCTTCTCCAAGGAGATTGTGTCAACGTGAATTATTTGAAATGGTCTTGCAGCTGTTGGTGTCAAGTTCATTTCTAGCTGTAAGGGAATTCTGTCGTATTTAGTTCTTTGACATATGTCACACTGATTTATGAAATTTTGAATTAGTGATTTTAAACTAGGCCAATAATATCTTCGCTTAATTTGTTCGTATATTTCCTGTATCCCGCGGTGATTGGTTTTGCTAACATGATAATTACTTATCGTTTCTAAGGTATCTTCTTCCGAAGTTAGATCTAAGAGTTTGTTATTACACTTAACTAAATTTAGTTCAGTTTGAAATTTTTGGCTATGCATGATGCGAATTTCTCATAAAAATCGTCTTCAAAATATAGATTATATTTTATTTTGGGTACCAAATATGATTTTACAAAATTAACTATGTCTTCTTTAAAATTATTTTCTGATATTTCGACTATTAAACAAATTTTTGAAGTTCCAAATAGCTTTATAATTTTTACTTTCTTCGGCTCATATTTTACTAATGATAAAAATATTTGGTTTTTTCCAAAGTTTACAGGCTCGTCGGAAATTGGTATTTCAATTTGGGTGTTCCCTTCAAAATTGGAGTGGATAGTTTGACTGTCGCTTTCTTCATTGTCCTCTAAGTTGGCGTTATCTGTTGCGTCGAGTTGTACGACCATAGATTCGCTATCGCTATCGTTCAGTTCCGGGAAGTAACGTTGAAGTAAGTCGGCTGCAGATAACTCAAGGTCTGGTTCTACCGTGTGTTGGGTGTTCGTTGACCTTTTATCAATAACGTTTAATTGTATTCTGGACAATGCGTCTGCATTTTGGTTTAGTTTGCCTTTTTTGTATCTTATGTCATAATCATATTCTTCTAATTTTAATCTCCATCTTAAAAGTTTGGAATTTGGTTCTTTAACTGAAAATAACCATTGCAAAGGTTTATGGTCTGTATAAATTTTAAATTTCCTCCCAAATAAATAAGGCCTGAAATGTTTTGTGGCCCTATACGATTGCTAATAATTCCTTTTCAATCGCGGAGTAATTAGTTTCGCTGTCGTTTAAAGTTCTGCTGGCATACGCTATAGGAAGGTCTTTTCCATTTTTGTCCTGGCTTAAAATTGCTCCTAGTGCATAATTACTAGCGTCTGTCGTTAGAGTAAATTCTTTTTCAAAGTCTGGGTATTGTAGAAGTGGCTCATTAGTCAATATATTTTTACATGTTTCAAAGCATTCTATACATTCTGGATTTTCTATATTTATTTTTGCATTTTTCTTTAAGCAGTTAGTAAACGGTTTTGTTATTTTGGCGAAGTTTTTAATAAATTTTCGATAATAACCTAATAGTCCTAAAAATCCTTTAATTTGTTTGGTGGTTTTAGGTATTGGATAGTCCTTGATTGCCAAAATCTTTGCTGGGTTGGGTTTTACGCCCTCCGGTGTCACAACATGTCCTAGATATGCTACTTCTTTTCTTAAAAATTCTGTTTTATCCAGCTGTACTTTAAAGTTGGCTTTGCGTAATCTGTCGAATACTTCTTTAAGTCTTTGTATATGTTCTTGGAGGCTAGTGGAATAAATTATAATGTCGTCTAGATAAACTAAACATGTTTCATTTTGGATGCCTCTCAGAATATTATTCATAATTCTTTGACATGTAGGGGGGCTATTCGTTAATCTAAAGGGCATTCTTAAAAATTCGTAGTGTCCTGTTTCTGTTGAAAACGCTGTTTTTTCTATGCTACTTTTATCCATTTCTACTTGGTGAAATCCTGAGGCTAAATCTAAAGTCGTAAAATACTGAGACCGTCCCAATTTGCCTAATATGTCTGTAATGTTCGGCAAAGGGAAATTTATCGTCAATTGTTTTTTTGTTTAATCCTCTAAAATCTATTACTAATCGAAATTTTCTTTTGCCAGAAGCGTCTTGTTTTTTGGGTACAATCCAGACAGGAGAGTTCCATGGAGAATTCGAGGGTCTAATAATTCCTTGTTTAAGCATGTCCTCAGTTTGTTTAATTATTTCGCTCTTGTAAATCTCTGGATATCTATAATTTCTAGAGTATACGGGAATTTTATCAGTAGTCCTAATAACATGTTTTATTTGGTTGGTAAAAGTTAAATCGTTTCCCTCAATATGGAATAAATCTGCATAATCTTCTATTAAACTTGTTATAGCGGATTTTTCTTCCAAGTTCATATGTTCCATTCTAAATTTTGATAAATCTAAATTTTTCTTCTCGATTTTTTTTTGTTT
The DNA here is from genome assembly GCA_036971475.1 of Prosapia bicincta. Lineage (NCBI taxonomy): Eukaryota > Metazoa > Arthropoda > Insecta > Hemiptera > Cercopidae > Prosapia > Prosapia bicincta. Next base: position 269,751,276 of record JBAIZL010000002.1, on the reverse strand, counting down.
ATAGTCTAATAAATTGAAATTAGCGTTCGTTTGCATTGTATCAGGTTCAAGGATATTGTATTCTTCTAAAGATTTTAATTCTAATCGTTCATTTACTGTTAATTCTACATTTACTTCTGTGTTGTTTATTATAGGGCAATAGGCTTCTCCCTTGTGTACTGAGACTATACACTGCGGAATTTCTAATCCATTTAAGTGTTTGTATGGTAAGAGTCCTTCTCCATCTTGGATATTTTTTATTCTAAATTTAATCGTTTGGCTAGTGCGGGCTTGTATAACATAACTTGTTCCCTTTTTAGCGTTTTGTTCCTGGCATTCGCCTTTATTATTATTATTATTATTTTTTCTTCTATGTTAAAATATTCAATCGGGATTTGCTTATTGCGAAATATTAATTTATCATTCACAAAATTTAAATTAATTTTTAAGTCTTTTATGTTATCTAATCCAAGGAGTAAGTCGAAATCTTTATGGAAATCAAATAAATAGAATTTGGTTGTTTCTTTTCCCAAAAGTGGTAGTGTACAACTGTGTGTTTTCTTTTGATACTCTATGAGCTGTACTCACTTCAAATTTTTCTTGTTTTAGGGTGTTTTTGAAAAATTGGAAAGCTATTGATTTTTTAATAAATGATCTCGTGCTTCCAGTGTCAATCAGCATCTTTAGGTTGGTCTTGGTATCGTGGATGTACGGTAGTTCGTTTGTGTCGTCTTCGATATGCATTATGGAAAATGTCTTTTTATTGTGGTTAGTCCTAAAAAATGATTTTGGGTATGATTGTCTTCTTGAGTGAATCCACATGCGTTTTCCTCTTGCGTTGAATCATCAAAGTCTATGTAGCTGTCAGGGTCCTCTTGCGGTTCATAATCCGTTTGTTCGGTCAGATAAGAGTTAGTCATCTGTTCAGTCAATCGATTCATAGTTTGATCGTAATTTTCTTCTTCTATTGGTTTTCCTGTCATCTGATAAAGTCTATTTTGTCTAATTGTGTTCCCTGTTTGACGTGTGGAAATGCTCATTGGTTCTGGTTCAAATTTTTGATGAACTTTTAGTGGTGTGTAATTGTTAGATTGTCTCGGTTGTTGATTTTGCTGTGAGTTAGGTTTAGTAAATTGGTTAGGATTATTTTGGTAGTTGGGCCTATAATTTTGGAAGGTTTGTTTGTTAGCAATGGGTTTGCGAATAGGCGGGTATTGTGGGGCCCTAGGTGGAACGTTCTGTTTAATATTTTGAAATAATTTGTTATTTTTAAATTGAAAGTCATTAGTAAATATGTTAAGTGTTTCGCTAAGAGAATCTGGATTTTTGGTGCGCATTAGCGATCCTACGGGTTCATGTAAACCTCTAAGGAGAACTCTTAACCCTAATTTCTGTACATATTCTATCAAAACATCTTTGGCCAATTGTCTTTGAGGCTCTTTATTAATAAAAAATGAGATCTGTAAATTTAATAGTTTTTGAATTCTCTCATAAAATTTAAAAGGTGATTCGTTATTTTCTTGTTTTAACTCAGACATTTCTAAATTTAAAGTAAAGCAATCTCTTTTGCCTGAATAGCTGGTTAATAATACTTTTTTAATCTCATACCAATTATATGAATTTGAGTTTACTACCATTTCTAATGCTTGGCCTTTCAACTTAGCTAGTATAGAAGAAAATAGATATTCATTTTGAAAATCCTCTGGATTTTCGTTTACATAAAACTTATTTACTACCTTATCGCATATTGAAACAAATCTGTGGAGCATAGTGGGCTCTCCACTATACTCAGGAATCATATCAAGATATTCCTTCTTTAATGTTGGCGTTGCCATTTTAAAATATTATTTTCTTTAAAATAATAAAATTAAAATCAATGATATAAAATTAAAAAGTATTTACTCTACTTTTTCTTAACTCTATTTCTTACGATCTACTTACAAGTGGATCCAAAATACTTTGCTCATTTGAACAATTTTCACTTTTCACTTACACGATATTCACTCGTGCTCTTAATAGATATGCGCTCTATTAAGTTGTTGTAGATATTCACTCTACTAAAGTTTTCTTGATGTCGTTACAGATATTCGCTCTGTAATGAATCGAGTTTTTGCAGTATCTCGGTTAACGATTGAAATCGATAAAAATTTTGTTCATTAATTCTCCCGAGATGTCCTACCGACTGCGCCAGTTACGTGTTATATTAAGCTCGAAAGGTTTTTAAAAATGATTTTATTTTTACAAACCTTTGTTAATTAAGAAACATTTAATTTTGAAATGGTTACAATAATTTAGCTTAATAAAAACATAAATTCAAATACAACTGATGTACATTCAGCTGGAGCGGAAAACGTCTGTGCGATACAGAGGCGACTTACACACTGCCGGGGCTCTGTTCTCACCACCTATATAATACAAAAGCTGCGTAAGCAGGAATTTTCCTAGCACGCATTTAATTATGAAATGTTCACATAAATTGTTCATATAACTTATATATATATATATATATATATATATATATATATATATATATATATATATATTTTTGTTTAAGTATTTCCTATTGTTTGTTTCAGTTTCAGAGGAACAATCCCTCTTTGAGGTTGAGTATCCATTCCGAAGTAAACATTGTTTTTTACAATGTTATTTATCCACTTAAGGTAACTCTCTGATTTTCAGATATAAAATAAAGTAATTTTAATCGTAACGTATTGAGCCACGGCAAAAGTTTTAAAATTATTTTGTTTATCTAAAATTCAATTGTTAAATATTAGTCAAGAGTTAATTGTTAAAAATTACATGTTCTTTATTTTTGTTAGAATACCTCGAAACTACTTCGGAATTCGATTAATCGGTTTTCATATAAACGGATATAAACAAGAGAAATACATAATTTAGCGTATTTTCACATCTTTTTAGTTTATAAGTATGAAAATGTGTTTAGTAAAATATTCAGGGTTGGTGTGGTAGCCGTCATTGTCACAGTCATCGCTGATACGATTCAGGTAGCATTGTCAGAAATGGACCAAATTTTTATTAACAGCTGCCACTCATAGTTATGCTTATATTAATGCTTGCAGTTGGAAAACCTGTTTACTGTTCATATTGTTCAAAAATAAATTGTTTATTATTTCATCACAATTGGGAGATGAAAAATCGTAATAAATGACAAATAAAATTTTCGTTGTTTAAACTTTACAATATAAGTTGCAAAAAACGAGTTCAGATATCGTGCTCTTTGTTGTTAGTAATATTGGTCCGGCAGCTAACTTTTACACGTTGTTTTAAGTTAATTAGCTTTCAACAGTCTTACAAAATTTCAGACGTTAGTAAATCTTGAAACGTAATTAAGATAAGTTACATCCAAATAGATGTAAGTGGGAAGTGGTAGAATTACGTGGCAACCCGGTGTTGAAATCTTTCCAAAATGTAAATGGAAGGCAATTGTAAACAACGGCTTTGATAGAAATTGGAAATCGTTATAGACAGAAAATTTAAAGAGTGTTTCAAAATAAAAACCATTTTAAAACATGCAAATAATGCGGGATTTTGTGTTTGTGGTTAGTTTAAGGAGGAGCCATTGTAAATAAATAGCAAATTGAGTAAATAAATTACGAGAGTTGTAGTAAATTATTATGTTATTAATTTTGGAAAGAAAATATATTATGATTATATGTAAATACTTTTTAAAAAGCGCAATACGCCCGGAAAAAGGGCCCATTCAAAATAAACGTAAACTCTGCCTCATAGAAAAACAAAAAGTAAATTTGAAATTAAATTTTTAAAAAATATTGGATATAAAGACAGATTAAAAACTTTTTGAATGTGTTGGTGTTAAACAAAAAAAGAATCTTGAATATATTGAAGCTATATGATATGTTGAAAAAAAAATGTTTTGCAGGGTTGTATTTGGACGTGAAGTGATTAAAACATTTGGGGAATTTATTGTTCCCCTCCTGGAATAAAATATAATCTCCAAATAATTTAAACTGAATCGTGACGATTTTATAGTTTTTAGTTGATTCTAGAGGAGGGGCGGGTGGTTAGAAATATGAACCTCTCTACCATTCGCTCTGTCAGTGAGGAGTTCAAGACATCAATGACAACGCTTGACGTCAGAGTCATATCCAACATAACAGCTCTTCTGGCAAATGGGCAATTCTTTAAGACCAACAAGGAACTTCAAAAAACGTCACATCCTATTTAGTTTAATTATCCGCCAGTCTTTTATAAAGTGGATGTTGGAAATGTTGTCCAAAAGGTAATCTAAATCTGTAGTCATTAACGGGGTTATGTAGAAAAGAACCATACGTGTTATTACGTCTTATTTACTTCTGCAATAAAATAGTTTTCTTACAATTAAAGATAAGAGCGCACATTTGTCTTTTATCTACTGGCTATCACAGTTTGAAAAAAGCCCTTTATGAGAACAAATGTCACGTTTTATGCCAACTAGTTCTTAAATTAAAACCTCTAAAAAATTGTGTTCAAAGGAGTTTAAACAATTGCAAGAGCGAACTATGAGTAACTCGAGTGACGTAGCTGCTTGGGTTACCAGGACGACTGTGCAAACAGCTTGTCTTTGCTAAACTCGACGCCCCGAGGAGGGGTTGTGCGTGTGCGTGAAGTCACGCAGTGTACGCACCTACGCTTACATAAGGTGTGAAGCGCGCCTGACGCTTACCAAGCCCCAACCACTGGACATCTGCCACTGGTGCTCCGTCCTCGTCCCTCCTTCTTCTCATCTCGACGTAGTCTTCGTCGCCATCGCTGATGTCAAACTCTCGCGCCATCGCAGACCTTCCATCTGTAACAGAATACCTTGAGTTAAACACTATGCATTTAGATGGTTCATGTGGACACACACACTTACTCACTCAATAATCACACACATACACACACACACACACAAATAAACACATACACAAACATATATATATATATATATATATATATATATATATATACATACACACACACACACACACACACACACACACACACACACACACACACACAAATAAACACATACACAAACACACACACACACACACACATATATATATATATATATATCGAAATCTTGTTGCTGTTCATGACGAGCTGGTTATTAATTACTTATTACACTTTTGCTATTACTTGCGGCCAGAGGTTTGTTAACTAAAGGTTATTAAATTGTTAACTTATACTTTAAAGAAACGTTTTCGTCTTACGTCTTCTTCAGCCATGTATTTTTGCCGCTAGGAATGCTGCAGTTATGCTTCCTTGGTACCATTATTTGAAAGTTAGAAGTGATGTGATCGAAGAATATGTGTGATCTGTGCCGTGTTTGATCATTTAGGATGTCATTTTCATGAATGTTGCTATGTCTATATATTTCATACTGTTCTAGTGTGTTTAATCTATGGCCTTTGTTGCATGTGTGGAGGATGCCCATGTTATTTTCCATACTTTTGCATGAGTGTTTAGTGTCCATGAGGTGGTTTGCAAAGGTGGATTCAATAGTAATGTGCAGTGCGCCTTTGTGTTCTTTATTTCTTTTGGCGAAAGATCTGGCTGTTTGTCCAATATAGTAGAACTTATTGCAGTTGTTGCATTGTAGTTTGTACATTCCTGGGTTATTGTATGTGTTGGTGTTATTATTAATGCTGTGTCTGATAGCCGTTTGACTGTTATTTTTTGTTCTGTAAGCTACATTGTATCCGGATTTTTTGAATTGGTGTGCTATTTTATTTGTGAGTTTGTTTATGTATTTGAGGGTAATGAATTTGTTTGTGTTCGTGTTTTTGTTGTTTGTGTTGTTGTTACTGTTCTTGTTGAGTATTTTTCTGTGTAGTGTGTCTATTAAATAATTGTCATATCCATTTTTGTGAGCTGAGTATTTGATTGTGTTTAGTCCCTCTGTGTAGTTAGATGTAGACATTGGTATTGTATTTAGTGTGTGTAGTAAATGTTTAAATGCTGCGTGTTTATGTTGTATTGGGTGGTTCGATGTGTTGTGTATCAGTGTGTTTGTTATGGTTGGCCTGCGGTATATTTTGAATTCATGTTTGTTTTGATTTTTTATTATGGTGATGTCTAAGAAATACAATGTTAATAACCAAAAATTTATCGTCATATCCATCTGTTATTTCAAGTTCATAGTCTAACCTGTATAGTGATGTCCAGGTAAAAAACTTTACCTCGTGAACATCTTAATCTTGGAAAGTAGCAAAATATGGAGAGCATGAATCTCACCATGCAAATGGGGAGAACCATTTCTCTCGTTTGAAGGGTTTTTTTTGCTGAAACAGACCTCCCTAACGAAAATACTAAGTAAAATTGGCTATATAAATGCTGGTCATTGGAGTACAAACCATATGAAAAGTCTAATAAACCAAAAGAAAAATTGTTTTCTGAGATCAACAACTAGCGAGGTGATAATTAAGGAATATATAGTGAGTACTACATATTTAGAGCATTTTTTGTATTCAAGGATTCAAGGATTTTATTCAGGATCATTTTCTTGTTAGTTGACGATCTGTTCAGAAATATATATTTATTTTAACAGACTGTACACACAATATTCAGCTGGAGAGAAGGAAATTGAAGCAATTCCATAGAGCTGTAAGCGTTATTCCAGTATGGGGATTAGGTGTTGGGAAGGGAAATATTGGCACTATAAAGCAAAGGTTTACATCTCAGAGTAGTGGAGGAAACTAGCCCGACATAATCTGTACTGATAAAATCTTAATGAATAATTATAATCGAACTATTCAAATTGTTTTTATGCTTTATTACTTTTATGCTTTATTACTCTTACTAACCTTAATTTGAAAGTAATAATATTATTAAAGGATATAATTAAGTATAAGTTAATTTTTATAGTATTTAATTAGTTCTTTAGGAGATTGCCCAGTATGACTTAATAGTCATATCGCGTTACGGAAATATGAATGGTTTGTAAGGTTATGAATAAAGGTGGGTCATGCACCCGGTTCAGCATATTGGGAGAAGGTGATGATAGCACCGCCTGTGCAGAGTTCCCTGACTTGGACCTGCTGTTTATTGGAGTTTTTAACAAGTGTGTATCCTTGGAAGGAGAAGGTTAAGGAAGTTTAGATCAGATTAGGCAGGACTAAGGGGAGAGCATAATGAATCCTTGATACTGAGAATATGGGAACATTATGGAATCGTATGAGTAAGTTAGCCCCCTTGAAGTAGACCTACTCTCTATGGGGGGATGGAAATACTTAGGCGCTAAAATAGTCTGCGTTTTACTGGGGACGCGTATGCATATGTTGGGTAAAGAAATCTGTTGCCTTTCCTAATGATATCACTGTGTTTTAGGTTATGTGTTTCAAATGTACGTCATTTATCGGAACCAACCATACACTGATCGACAACAAATCTAAAGTAGACAGAGCTAGTAAAAGGGTCGGAGCTAAATTGGTCCTTATAAAACGTAGTAGAGCCACGTTTTGTAGATAGCCCTTTGCATAGTCAATCAGGACATACGGAACGGGTCCAGAGGAGATGGCATCGCGTAGAAAGCAAACCTTTCGGTTTCTAGAAACTTATCATTATTTTAATTGGAAGCTATTCAAATATTAGATACAAATATGTATTATGACCAGAAGTTCATATTTTTAAGTAAAAATGTAAATGTATGGTGTTTTAATTACAGCCTTGCGCATGAGGAAGCAAAAAGGCCGCGCCTATGAGAGAGGTTTATGGCCCCCTCGGTATCATAGTAACATCACTTACATAAAAAATTACTTTAAAAAAAATACACGTAACACACATCATCATATTAAAAACATTATCTATAGCAGTCAGGTTAATTACCATGTTTTACCGTAATAATATACTTTCTTAGGCTAGTCAGTCAGCTGGTAACTAGCGTGTACACCCAGTGATTGTCTTTATCACTATGAGTAGCTAATATGAGCGATCAGGTGTTAAGGTGGTTGGGAGGGGTGTTTGTAAGGACGAAGGACTACTTGAGACGTTCTGGGGGTCTGGGGGGGGCTGTTTTTTCATACTAAAGGAGGAGGCTGACTGACTGACTGTTTTCCCTAAGACGTTTACAATGTATAAAAATAATACATGGGATTTAACCTAGTGTACGTAATAATTTAAGACCAGTTACAAAAAATAACCACTATACAACGAACTTAGAACTAGTAACGTAGCATAACAATCTAATTAAAAATGACCAACTATTGTTTACAATTTACATCAAGCTATTTACAAAGAGGCTTTGGCCTAAAGACTAATGCATAAGACCAAATGGAAAGAAATAAGGACAGTTACAGGAGGGTGAAACGATATGGGACATCCAGGACCATGTTCAGGGCGTGATATCAAAACCGGGAAAGGTGTAAAGAATTAGTCGAGACTCCGGATATAAGGTTAAAATGAGCTTTCGACACTGCTTAATGGCGTGGCGACAAACGATCGGATATATTCCGTTAGAGTGGGAAAATGAAAGGTTTGGGTAATGGTGTTGTTATAGAGTCAGCAGGAAGAATCGGACATGAGTTATCTACTCTTTATTTCTCCGTTAGATAGCAGGTCTATTCAAGTACGCGACTCTGTACACTTGAGTCTCTCCATTAGTACGTTCTCCAGTCCCGTACTAGAGTGCTTAACGTACTTACTTTAACCATACAAATCTACCACGGCTACAACGAGGGTATCTTGTTGTTTTAGTTCGCTTGAAACTTTGGGTGTTCACTTCATCAGGACGAACAATTAATACAGCATTTATTTAAATTAAAATTTAATTAACAAAAGATCATTTAGTTTCCGTGTTAATATTTGTTGTTCACTTACAATAATTTGTACATCAAAACAGTTACAAGACATCTTGACAGTAGGAACCGACATACGAACTAATAATATAAACATTAATTAAGACAGAACTGATAAGTCTCATTAACTGCAACATTGCAGAGGCGTTTGTTGTCATTTAACTCTGACGTCACTTCAGACGGGACCTGTTACTTTGACATGACGTGTAGCTGTTGGTACACAAAGGCTGTCTGATCAAATATTAAAATTAAATTATGACGTTGCATACATAGGACATGGATTTCGTAAAGGCGGGAGACTTGATGGTACCGTTTGTAGGAAAATGCTACCGATAGCGTTTACTGGAAATGATTATGTAGAGTCGGGTGGTTTTTGTAGGTCTTGTCGAATTGGGAAAATAAATTACGAGTACATAAGGCTAAAAACAACGATAATAATAGGAGTATAAGTGGGCGTATCTAGGAGTTACAAATTTATATTTAATTAATAAGAGTGATAACACCAAATCCAATAAAATTCCAGGAAATTATGATACTTGCTTCTATCCGAAACCTGCCTGTGCTTTACAAAAACGTATACATACATATTTCTATTATTTCAATTACCTTTGATTAAAATAACTTTTTTATGTATATTAGCACAAAAATATTCTGCTTTTTCTAAGGAAAACATATTCTTTATAGTTGATGCGTTTCTTCAGTCTTCCATCTGTCAGAATTACTGTATGTTACGTGAACCGATCATCCACGTGTTTACCCTTACAGTCGCATGATGGGCAGCCTCTCGTAAAATACAAAGCGATGGAGAGATCCAGGATTGATTGGCCATGTCCAAAATTGTAGAAATTTTCCATGTATAATTGGAAAGTAGGGAAAACAAACAAAGATGTAAGTGTCGCTTGAAGAGCAGGATATAAAAAGAGACTATGGCAGGAAAATCTTTTCGATAAATCATGTAGGAACTCAACGCCGATGGGATGTCTTCGTTCTGGGTAGTAGGAGCTGGTATTACTCTACAAACACCTTGTCAGTGAGTTTACCGATGGAATTTCACGTATAATTCACGTAACACTGCAATGGAGTATGCAAAGAGATTAAATCACCTGATCCTAGGAAGCTGTACTGCTGCTTATAAATAATAACTACTTTAACCAGGCATTAGTGTCGTCAATATAACTTGTTTTTACTCCTTCTTCATTGGGTGGTTTAGTACCGACCATTTCGTTAGTCCAGACCCTTCACTAGCCCCTCCCATTTCATTAAACAGCGTCTTTAATTAGCCCCGCCCCTTTTAGGCCACACCCCTTTCTTTATTATCGCTTATTTCAAGTTTATTGTCTATGAGTACATAGATAGTTATGACGGCAGGTACCAGAAACCGTCAACTTCGAAGATTGATTTCGCTAGAGAAGCAGAGTATTCTCACTGTTACTGAGGGTATTTACATAGATTCTAGCAGAAACATGTATTACTTCAACGATTATGTGTTATTATTAATGGAATGACTTTTGTTATATTAGGAGAATATAACGCCTTTGGTAATGATCAGAAGAAAGACCTAAATGAACACTTTTCGCAGCGTGAACAGACAACTATAACAGGGTTGAGTTAACAATCTGTCTCCTTAAATTTTATATAAAGCCAAGTAATAAAATATTATTTAAGAACACTTAGATTAAATGACAAATATATATTCTTTCAATAATAAATACACATGTTTCATGTCCTTTAAATTTACTCTAACCAAATCGACCACGTTAAACTGTTAAAAATGTTTGGGAGCTGTTCAACAAATTACAACTTTTCATTAACACGTAGATTACATCGATAAATAATTACCGAGCTACACATGAGCAAAATTATATTTTACCCTTAAAAGATAAGAACTTAAAAATCAAGAGTACAAAAATATGTCGAAGCACTAAAGGAAACATCCCCATATAAATGAGCGGGGATTGGTTTTGTTCCTGGAAACGATCATACAATATTAGATTATGTCCGGTAAAAATATGTGACTGCATATTTTTCGTTCAGATATACACATTGCGGACAATTGAACCTTCTTTGAATGTGATTATTTCAGATGCTAATAAATATAAGAGATATCTCCTTAAATCTTTTAAATCATACATTTTTTACGTCTATAAAATCAGTCCATTGAAGAAGTGATTGAATAGCTTGTGTGTATATCATAATTTGTCAATATACAAGCCAAATAGCTCCAACATCATGTAAAATCCTTTTATTTGTCACGTTCAGCATGTTAAATATGAGTCCAAATATGAAATTTGGCTGCGGATTCAAACTTTTCTGGGTAATAAACTTATGATAAATTATGTTTTCCTTATTGGAAATATTATTGTTGACTTTTTAGTAAGTAAAAATTGTATATTCGGGTCCTTTTTTTAAAGTTGGTTCTGATTTTAAAAAAATGTGTTATAGGTTATGTGGTAGGATAGTGGTTTTAACGCATAGTTTATGTTACTTTATTTATATTGATTGTAATTATTTAATAAAAGTCAACTAAAGTTAAATTTTTTTTGTTGCTCTAAACAGCAATTGTCTTTAAAATATTTTTGTTCATATTACTTGTTTATGTGTAATTATGTGGAGAAAAGTAAAATAGAACTTAGGGAATAGAGTCGTGTAAAGCTGTCGTTCTTCTTTCGAAATCATCTGGATTATAGCAAATACAGATAAATGCAGCTTACTGTACAAAAGTCAAGGTCTAAATGAACTGAAAGAAAATTAGGGTTCTTATGAGGTCCCTGGATGTCATAAGAGGTTATATGTCATGGAATATGGTACGCGTTTTTGAAAGATAATACACTCCACTGTGAAACCAAACGCGTTGGATGGGTTAAGCAGTTTTATTATTTCGGCGAGATATAAAACACATGTTCTGTTTCATGCTAAGCTTATGGGGGCGTTGATTTTACATTTGTTTCGGCAAGGTACAGTGGTTTTATGACGTGGCAAGTGTTATTGTCTGCAACACAAGTGAAAATCGGTTTTATTGCTTCTGTGCATGCGAGAGGATCATCGTAAAAGAATCCCCTCATAAAGGTTATCGAGATTTGTATAAACAGTAGTTAGAAAGGAGTGGGAAGTTGCGCAACCGGAAGTTATATAAGGCGGCTCCCAACACCTTATACTACTTGTTGATAGCTCCATAGTGTGTGTTGATCTGGACGTTTTATGTCGATCTTCCGACACTTGTGACGCCTTTGTGTGCATCATACTACTACAGAGGCGCAGTGGGATGTAACCCCCATGAGAGGAATTGAAAGTATTATTTTTTATTCTTAACGAATAAAAAATTATTAGGTGGGCCAATTTTGCTTTAAATGTATTAATTTTAAATTCTCACAAGGGAATTAAAACCCATTTATTTACAATAATACTTTTATAGAACATTTTCTTGTAACATTATTAAAAAAACAAAACAAAAACCGATGGAGAAATTCAAATACATTTTCAATGCTCATACAATTACAAAAATAATTATAACAAAAAAATATAATATTCTCTGTCACACTTTGTATACAACTCATATATCAGTCGTTATATATAAAGGCCCTTCCTTAACAACAGAAAAGTATATAATAAATACATGGTTCCGGAATTACTCCAAGCACTTAATCTAATACAAAATAAATAAATAAATACAATAACACGAAACACATAAACAGTAAGGTGTATTTTAGCACCAACCAAACCAAAAACAAACAACAGTTTGAAATGTATGGTGGTTGGAGCAACTCTTCCAAAAGCGTATGGAAAACGCGTCCAGCCGCAGCATACCCAGCAACACCATTGTTGCTAATATTTAGGTGTAACATGTGTTTCCCGGGACCATCTAGTTACGTCGAACATCATTATACTTTTCATTATTTTGCCGTAACAACGAGATATCCTCAACCAACGGACGACCTCCTCGTTATGTCTGGCCTACGAAACTTGGGCTTCGACCAACATGGTGTTAAGGGTAACCTCATAACCTTGTATATGGGGCTCCACCGCCAGGAGTGCGTAATTTTGAACCTTGGCACTTCGTGCCTCGATCAATGCCTGGCAGCGATTTTCGAAGGAGAGAGCCATATCAACGATCGAAACAGACTTTTCCCCTCATTCACCACTACCAAGTTGGGTCGTACAACATACCTGGCACCATTTGATAAACGCGTACATCACCGGTTCGCCACTGCACAAGCTTAGATAAACGTGCTAGATTACCATCGTAACAACCCTGCAGAGCCGCGCTGTGCTCATGCAGTTATTGAGGAAATGCGGCAGAGTCTCTGACGCTTAGCCGCATCACCTGTCTCCGGTTCCCCATCTCCACGAAGAATTAAGAGGTGCCATTACAAGCCGTGCTTTAAAAACAAACCTCCAGTCTATGAATCGAGTGTACCGGCCTGTGCGAGTGAATTGATTTGAAGTATTGTGATACCTCGCCGACACATCGACCACCTTATGCAGGCCCTATTTCCCTACTAATCGCCGACGGCAACCTGACCTAAAAGCCTTGGCGAGAGGACTTACCGCGACTTAAATTCCCTCAAAACATCGAGCTATACCGTCACGTGACCCCTCGCAGCATTCCTTGCGCCAGTCCACACCGCCTCTGCCAAACTGCTTGGCAAGTCTCATTGACAGGTACCCAGCAAGATATTTTTCGGTGGGGACTACACAGCTCAATATGGATTTAATATGTTATAACTTGAAGACAGTCCAACATACACGAGTATACAGTATACTGAGAGCTGCTAAATATACACGTACAATGATTTGCAAAAGACTCAATGGGAATGCAAAGTTATGGGAATGACCGCATAACTGAAAAATATCTCGGAAAAATTCTAAATGAAATATTTATCGTTCAAAACTATGAGAAAATCGTAATATAATAACTCTGGTAGATTAAATATGTTTTGTAGAATATTAATTTGAGAAATGAAAGTTTCAAGTTTTATAATAATTTCCATATGTGTTGCAAAGATTTATCCAGATTTCATAAATAATTACCCCATGTAGGTGTATTTTATTAAAATATTTATTAAGTAAATTTTAACCCTTACTTTAACTTATTTAGTAAGTTTTAACACGCCAATTTTCGGACTTATTGAGTAGTCGAGTTCGATCTCAACGTCCGAATCTTCGGAAGCTTAAACAATATTTTTTTAAAAGTTTAATATAATCAGTAAAATAATTCTTGTATATATTGAAGCATTCGTAATGAACTCGTTTACAAAGTTATAGTACTTTAAGGTACTTCTATTTTGATTTAGCAACTCTTGTTTTGGTTCAAACTTGATGACTGTAGCTGCTGGGCGCCAAGTGCCTCATCAGCTGTCATTTTTTATGAGTAGTGAGTGAGTGGTTTGTTTGTTACGCACAATTTTGTTGTAAAGTTGGTCTTCTTGTTTGGAAGTTTAGGTTTTACTTTGTCTACAAGTTTCTTATTTTTTGTAGTTGTTTATGTCAGTGTATATAAGTTTTAGTGATTATAACATAAAAACCTTTCTTTTGACAATAAGACAACATTAAAACATTTGATTAAAGCTAAAACAGAATTATTAATGCTTATTTTGTAATTTTACAAGTGACCTAATTAATTACTTTTATTTTTATACATTTTCATATGTTTTTCGCAATATTGTGCATATTATTGTGCAATAACTAAATGTGCACTTTATTTCTATTGTTTGTGGATATATCTAAGGGAAAATTTGAAAACAAACTCATTTTTATATGTACATAGACAAATTGCTTTTTTTTAGGATATAATTTTTATTTTATATACTTTGTATAAAATGGAAACAGAAAAGTTTGGAAAAATGTTTTTTGTAAGTAATATTTTTCTCATAATTTTCGCTTGAATGTCTATTATAATTTTAGGTAAGTGTACAGTATAGTAGAGTCTTAGAGAAGTAAATTTAAAAAAAAACATGAAAGTCCATTTATAAATAAAAATTTGGAGTAAGATTTGTCAAAGAACTACATTTTCAATAAATCATGCCCGGGACTGGAGCAGATACCCATGCAAAACGTTCCGGCATCAAAAGGGTTAAATTTGGAAAGTGTTTAAATTATTAACAAAATATTTCACTAATTCTCAACGTGTTTCTAAATTTAAGATTAAAATGGCTTAGAACTTTATGTAATTGTAAAACTTTGAATTCGGGGCATAAATTAGCTTCTAGTCTCCATGGCATGACAATAGGCTTAATTCACCCGTCAGAAAGGATTTCTAGAGGTGCTACACTACTGTGCCTCGAAGAAGGTTTTAAGAACAAAATCCAATCACTTATAATACGTGGAATTGTTTCTCGATAGTGATACTATTGTTTCGTACACTCAATTATTTTGGAACAACATTTACTAAGAGTGGGAGCTGGTCTATTTATTTTCTATACATATATATTCCGCTTAGCGATAGATTTACTTCCCTTGCAGGTAAAATTACTTCGCTTATTGGTAGATCCATTTAGCCTAAAAGAGATATTCTTCAGTTAAGGACAGATCTACATCACATGGAAACTGATATACTTAGTTTGGTGACATCTATCTATCTCGCTTAGAAATAGATATACTTCGATTAGGGATAGATTTACTTGGCCTATTGGCTAATCCATTAAGCGTAAAAACATATCTATTTCAGTTAGGTATGAAATTTGTATATATATTACTATTTATATATATATATATATATATATATATATATATATATATATATATATACTTAATAAAATTATTTCAAATACAAAAATTGTTTTTTAATTTAAATATTTTTCAAAGCTATTCGCTACATATTGTAAGTAATTTGTATATTTGTTTTTTAATAATCTTTAATTCTGTTTATTTCGTTTCTTGTACATGTTGTCCAATTTTTTTTTGTCGTTTTTTAAAAATTATTGTTGTTTTTTGTTTTTTATTATGTTATTATCTATTTTATCTATGGCCTATCTTTCGCATCCATTTTCAAATGTAATTTGGTATATTATAATTTTCTCTTTTATTTGATCATGTATTCGAATTTTATGCATTCTATATAATAAATTATATAGCACTACTATTTTTTGGTTATAAGAATGATTTGAATAATATTGTATTATTTGATTTGTCTGCGTTGGTTTTCTGTATATATTATATTCAAAATTCTTACTGTTCTGGTACTTTAATATCTAAATAATTGAGTTTATTGTATATTATTTATACAATTTTATATTTCATCAATATTTAAACCATTAATATCTGACACACACACACACACACACACACACACACACACACACACACACACACACACACACACACACACACACACACACACACACACACACACACACACACACACACACACACACACACACACACACACACACACACACACACACACACACACACACACACACACACACACACACACACACACACACACACACACACACACACACACACACACACACACACACACACACACACACACACACACACACACACACACACACACACACACACACACACACACACACACACACACACACACACACACACACACACACACACACACACACACACACACACACACACACACACACACACACACACACACACACACACACACACACACACACACACACACACACACACACACACACACACACACACACACACACACACACACACACACACACACACACACACACACACACACACACACACACACACACACACACACACACACACACACACACACACACACACACACACACACACACACACACACACACACACACACACACACACACACACACACACACACACACACACACACACACACACACACACACACACACACACACACACACACACACACACACACACACACACACACACACACACACACACACACACACACACACACACACACACACACACACACACACACACACACACACACACACACACACACACACACACACACACACACACACACACACACACACACACACACACACACACACACACACACACACACACACACACACACACACACACACACACACACACACACACACACACACACACACACACACACACACACACACACACACACACACACACACACACACACACACACACACACACACACACACACACACACACACACACACACACACACACACACACACACACACACACACACACACACACACACACACACACACACACACACACACACACACACACACACACACACACACACACACACACACACACACACACACACACACACACACACACACACACACACACACACACACACACACACACACACACACACACACACACACACACACACACACACACACACACACACACACACACACACACACACACACACACACACACACACACACACACACACACACACACACACACACACACACACACACACACACACACACACACACACACACACACACACACACACACACACACACACACACACACACACACACACACACACACACACACACACACACACACACACACACACACACACACACACACACACACACACACACACACACACACACACACACACACACACACACACACACACACACACACACACACACACACACACACACACACACACACACACACACACACACACACACACACACACACACACACACACACACACACACACACACACACACACACACACACACACACACACACACACACACACACACACACACACACACACACACACACACACACACACACACACACACACACACACACACACACACACACACACACACACACACACACACACACACACACACACACACACACACACACACACACACACACACACACACACACACACACACACACACACACACACACACACACACACACACACACACACACACACACACACACACACACACACACACACACACACACACACACACACACACACACACACACACACACACACACACACACACACACACACACACACACACACACACACACACACACACACACACACACACACACACACACACACACACACACACACACACACACACACACACACACACACACACACACACACACACACACACACACACACACACACACACACACACACACACACACACACACACACACACACACACACACACACACACACACACACACACACACACACACACACACACACACACACACACACACACACACACACACACACACACACACACACACACACACACACACACACACACACACACACACACACACACACACACACACACACACACACACACACACACACACACACACACACACACACACACACACACACACACACACACACACACACACACACACACACACACACACACACACACACACACACACACACACACACACACACACACACACACACACACACACACACACACACACACACACACACACACACACACACACACACACACACACACACACACACACACACACACACACACACACACACACACACACACACACACACACACACACACACACACACACACACACACACACACACACACACACACACACACACACACACACACACACACACACACACACACACACACACACACACACACACACACACACACACACACACACACACACACACACACACACACACACACACACACACACACACACACACACACACACACACACACACACACACACACACACACACACACACACACACACACACACACACACACACACACACACACACACACACACACACACACACACACACACACACACACACACACACACACACACACACACACACACACACACACACACACACACACACACACACACACACACACACACACACACACACACACACACACACACACACACACACACACACACACACACACACACACACACACACACACACACACACACACACACACACACACACACACACACACACACACACACACACACACACACACACACACACACACACACACACACACACACACACACACACACACACACACACACACACACACACACACACACACACACACACACACACACACACACACACACACACACACACACACACACACACACACACACACACACACACACACACACACACACACACACACACACACACACACACACACACACACACACACACACACACACACACACACACACACACACACACACACACACACACACACACACACACACACACACACACACACACACACACACACACACACACACACACACACACACACACACACACACACACACACACACACACACACACACACACACACACACACACACACACACACACACACACACACACACACACACACACACACACACACACACACACACACACACACACACACACACACACACACACACACACACACACACACACACACACACACACACACACACACACACACACACACACACACACACACACACACACACACACACACACACACACACACACACACACACACACACACACACACACACACACACACACACACACACACACACACACACACACACACACACACACACACACACACACACACACACACACACACACACACACACACACACACACACACACACACACACACACACACACACACACACACACACACACACACACACACACACACACACACACACACACACACACACACACACACACACACACACACACACACACACACACACACACACACACACACACACACACACACACACACACACACACACACACACACACACACACACACACACACACACACACACACACACACACACACACACACACACACACACACACACACACACACACACACACACACACACACACACACACACACACACACACACACACACACACACACACACACACACACACACACACACACACACACACACACACACACACACACACACACACACACACACACACACACACACACACACACACACACACACACACACACACACACACACACACACACACACACACACACACACACACACACACACACACACACACACACACACACATATATATATATATATAATCCTACATCTACATATCTAGATGTGTATATGTAATTATGACTGAAATATCAATAATTAGATGTGCATACCTATCTCTTTCTAAAATAAAAAGTATTTTATGCAAACAAAATTGTTTTTTTTTTTAATGAGTAGGCTATATAAGTGGCCTATTGTGAAGTACTTCTGCGACTCCGCCGTGCCATCCAAAGCAGACGGAGCGGATTCCTGGCCAGCGGCTTCATGCTCATTCTCTTCAATGCACGTCCCCATTGACGAAAGACTTGCCTCCAGTGATTAAAACTTATTCCCCAAATTGAAAGGAGTTTAGGTAGAACAATACGAAAATGATGATGAACCTAAAGAAGTCGCTATTCAGTTGTTGGTAACACATTAGCGGCAACAGAGTACGAAAACGCCATAGAAAAGCTGGTTAAAAAGTATCACAAGTGTGAAATTTGAACGGTACCTAGTGGAAACGTAGGTTAAGTATCAAAATGTTTGTGGAACAAGTTTTATTTCGTCAAATTGAATGCTAATCTGTAGAAGACAGCGTTCTTCACTTTCCGAACATGTTGCTTATCTTCTCCATAGTTTTATATGTTCTCTGATATCGATAACAAACCAAATGCATAGCAAATTATAGGACCAGGACAATACAAGTTATAGACGTTTCTATGAAAGATCACACTATACAATAACATAGTTTCCGCAGTCCCCAAGAGAAGTCAATCATTAACCAGCTCTAGATGCAGACTGCAGATACTGACTAACGCTTCCATTCACAAGCTCTGTACATGAATAACAGTACATAAAGTCATAATTTGACGCAAATAATGTAATGTAGCAAATTTGCTTAGGAGCTGGATAACATTGTCGTTCATGAACTTAGTTGATTATAGTTCGTCTGATAAAGTTACGTTTTTCCCACAAACAAGACTCTAAAACCCAAACACACCCAAGCTGCTTCTTCCTTTATAGTGTAACTTTTGGTGTTAGCTTTGGGAAACTTGACATGTTCGATAAATCAAAATTACAAACATTATCTGCTAAAGTATTTAATATACAGTAACTCGAGACTATTGTCGACACTCGTGACATCTGATGTGTGTCTAAGTAACTGGATTCCGAAGATTAAGTTCACTCCCCCTTCTGTGTATTTAGGAACTCATCTAAGGATATTATTGTTTAGCAACCACTTCTCAAAATAAAATAATATATCATATTGGTTTTCTACGGAATGTATAAGACTATGCATATCCATAAATTGAATACACTTAGGCTATCACATAAAATGTGAAACATTTAAAGTAAAATAATGAGTACAATGTTTTTTCAACGCATAGTACACAACAGTGAATGAACGGGAAACCTATACCAAGCTTAAAGTTACATAGGAAGCAAATGTTTGTTCAATGACCAGTACAAAACAATGAATAAATCCTAACCTTACAGAAATCTGAATGGTGCAATTACTTGTGAAACTAATGTTTTTACAAAACAAAGAATGAATTTTTAGTACACAAAATGATCAAGTTTTTATTTAAACTATGTTACACCGTATTTCGTGTTTTCTGGTTCTTTGAACAGTATCAGTTTTATTGGGAATAAATTAAAGCCACATCAGTGCCATTAAAATGTCTTATATTCGTCCTTATGACGGTATATTTGTCCATGAAGATTCATTTCTATAAATAGCGTGATACTGTTTAATTCATATTTTTATTTCGTGTCAATTACCTTCATTGCATTTATATTTGTCGGGAGTTTGTTTTTTTTAACGTAAAGAGTCTCTTTCTGTTCAATTTGTCTTCTTACGTTCGCTATATAGTTCATGCTCAATGGAATCCAAGTCTAAGCTTGTTATGCAAAAGAACTCGTTTATGTTTGTCCTGCGTCTTTAAATAGAATAAATTTAATATTTTGGGGTCCGATGCTTATAGGCTCGTAGAGATTCATCTGCGGAATGCAGAGATGTGATAAAACCCACCAATAGGGGGTACGCACGAGCCTAATAGTGTTGTAAAATTTACGACGTGTAAAGTAAAAGCATAAAAGTTATTCTTTTACCTTAAGTAATCATTAATCGAGAGAAAATAGCAAAATGTGATAAACTAAAAGGAGAAGTGAAGAGGGGGCGTATACCCCTAGATCGCCGCTGTGCCATCATAGGATACAGTTTGTACTAGGTTTTAATTTTCAATTTAACTTTTACCGTTTATGAAGGATTTAAATACGATTGTCAGATGGGATTAAGCTAGGACTTAAAACTTTCTCTATTTTTGGAGATGGTTAACAATCATGGAGGTCGCCTAAATGAAGTAGACATACTCTTTAACGGCTACTTAGGGGTGTCATGACCCATCTCGTGTAGAAGGAAGGATGTTTGTGTAACGTCGTAGCTAAGGAAGAAACATAACTATCTCTTGGGGGTAGAAACGACTCTGCCCGCGACAATTGCAATACAGGTTCTGTAGTTATATTCTGTAGACCTGTACCCAAGCGAACTATATTAGTCCCCAATTGAAGTAGATCTATAACTAATCGAAGTATATCTATTTCTAAGCGAGGTATATCCGTCTCTAATCGAAGTAGATCAGTTTCCAAAAGAAGTAGATTTGCACCTAAATGAAGTAGATATGTTTTACGCTAAATGGATCAGCCAATAGGCCAAGTAAATGTATCCGCAATCGAAGTATATCTATTTCTAAGCCAGATTGGTCTGCCCCAAGCTAAGGAGTTCAGTTTGCAAGTCTGGTAGATTTGCACCTAACTGGAATTTCTAAGCCAGATAAATGTAATTAGGTTTATATATATATATATATATATATATATATATATATATATATATATATATATATATATATATATAAGTGTCCACAAAACAATCGCATGTATAATTTAAATATTTTATTTACATAAAACCATTCATTTTAAGGGATTTTTCAGACGCATCTCAGATTGAATCGTTTTTACTATGGTTAACGAATTATTTGACTCGTGTTTTCGTTTTTGGATACATTTTCTGTATTGCAAAGTGCGATGAAGTATAAGAAAATAAAGCACAGATAGAAATTACTGCAATCTGGTCCTGTGCGGAAGTTGTTTTAGAAAGAGGAATCCGCGATACATTCAATTACTTAGCGGAGGATCTGTGGAAGCTACAAATAGCACGTTATCTGACTACAATCAGTATCTCCGAATCTCAAGGAAAGCATTGCGCACACTTCTAGCTGTACGATAAACCGATGGAGGAACATAACAGTGAAAGTGTTTGTACAATCATGAATATGCGTGATTATAGAAGTATCATTATTGTAAGTATTTCAGAGAAGGTTTTCTTGCCGTGACCATGGAATATTGACGATCAAGGAACGGCTACCGAACTGTAAAGCAGATAGTGGGGAATGTAATGTAATTGTGTTCCAGAATATTCAAATAGTGTTTTCAATGATAACCTACAAATAACTAATATTAACTAATTATTCCGAAATTACTAAACATTTCAGAAACCGCATACATTCAACGTATTCATATATGTTTTCTGAAAACCTTCCATAACATCAGTTATTCATAAAAAAGTGCAAATGAGCATATATAGGCTCTAGGCATGAGAATGTAAAAGTCATTTATATAAGACACGAAAATTCTCATATGTAACATGCGAAAGTAAATACGCGATATATGATACATATGATTTATGTCTGATACGTATGTATTTATAGTGGCCTCAGAAAGTTAACGAACGAGCACGGCTTTTGGATAGGACTGTGCCAGACAGAGCGCCAGTTTCAACCATCCAGTACCTATCTAATACTTTCACGCGTCTTACATCAGGTTCAGTCTAATAGGATATGTTATTGCGTGTAAACGATCAGTTGGGAATTTTGTACACTGATTTACTCGAGCAAAACGCTCCACTGATTTATAGTGTTTTTCTCGTCTAGGATGAACAATCACTTTTCTTCTGTTTTGTTTTGAAAATTGTCATAAAGCGAGACTAATATGACTGGTCGCGACCTTGGTTAAGCAAGTACTGTTGATTTTAAACGTTTATTTCCACAATTCCATCCGTTTTTCTCTATAAACGTACAGAACGGGGTCCAAAACGGGAACCAAATCTAAGTATGTTCTATCGACCTTGAAACGAGCGTGTGGCTGTTATGCAAAAGAGTTTCGAAGGGTGGCAACTACTTCAGTAGACAATTACCAAGTGTAGCACAAAAGCTAATCCAAGTGCTTCTCATGAAAACAGTCACAGAATTAGCAACTGAACGTTTATAGACTTACACAACCGAACCTAACCTCACGCATCAATTACACTAGGTGGACTGACTTTTACATAGTTAGTAGGCAGTCCTGTCTAGCAGGTGTGACGAGTATAGTAATGCTGATCTATATATAAATACATATGAGCACATACACTCTTGCATGTGTGTGTGTGTGCGTGCGTGCGTGCGCGTATATGTGTGTATGTGCGTGCGTGCGTGTTTGTGTGTGTGTGTGTGTGTGTGTGTGTGTGATTGTGTGTGCGTGCATGTGTGTGTGTGTGCGAGTGTGTGTGTGTGTGTGTGTGTGTGTGTGTGTGTGTGTGTGTGTGTGTGTGTGCGCGCGCGCCTTCTACTTCACATTTACAGTTCAGTTAAGTTATAACTTTAAACATAAAGTGATGGAAAATCTAAATTTAACTTTCAAACTTTAGTTTATAACGGCATAATAATACAAGTTTCTGTTTTTTGAAATGCGGGAAGTGTTAATTTGTATGATGTAATAGCAAGTTTTTTAAATGTCGAATAGCTAAATTTAAATGTATTTTAATTTATGTAAAGGCAATCTCTTGTGGATATCATGTGCCATGCCATAGTTTTTTTTAAAATAATGTAAAGTTCTTATAAAATCATATATACAATTTAATGCCAAACATAAAGTAGTGTAATTTTGTTTTTGTGTTTTATATATTTAGTGCAGTAAAACTTGATTTATTTAAATCTAATATTTGCTGATTAAATTATTTATTGAACGCACCATTCTTAAATTCGATTAAATTCTTGACATTGCAGGTCAAATAACTAATTGTGTAACGAATTACTGCAATATTTAACTTCCTAATTCATTAAGAATTTATATCATAAAATTTAATAATTACGTTACAATGTGTCCTACTGCGGATGTCCTAAGCGAAGGGGTAACGGTGTTGACATTTCGTGACGTAATGCTTTGGTCTCTTTGATCTGAAGCGTGACAATAAAGTAGGAAGTGTGCAAGGTGACGATTCAGGCAATTACTTAATGGAAATCGAGCTGATTACGTATTTATAAAGCAGTTTGTGCTGCAATCAGTCGGTCGTGTAATGCAGGATAGACAATGTTAGGGTTTTAAAACATTAGTACGACAACAAAATGCATGTGTTTTTGTCAGATAGGTAGTATAAAACTAAGGAAAAAGTAGTTTAATTTTAGGATAGAATATTTTTATAAAAATGGTTTTTTAATATATATATATTGTGAGTAGAAGGAAGGGAATTGAATATTTGAAGAGATGGAGACTTTGTTATATCGATAATTTGATTCTACACAGTTGTCATGTTTCTCAAAAGAGTTTCCAATATACGTTCCTAAGTACGTCGGATATAGCGGAGATTGCGTATAAACAGATTCAATATGCTTCTTCAGGCAGTGCTTTACCGTGCGACTGTTATTTTTCAAATATTTACGTTCTATCAAAACGTAGGAGCTTCAAAATGTCCGAGACGAAATTAGAAGTACATATATACTTTTGCGTGTAGAAGGAAGGGAAACGTATGAAGCACACGATAGTAGAAAAGCTTTATTTATCCAGTACTGCCTGAGGGCCTGGTGCGTGAGTAGAGTTTGTTTTCAAGTAGTATACGGTGGATTTTAGATATGTAGAAATATGGGATATTCTACATGGTTTAAGGTAGGAATAAACGGGATCAGGTTGAAATATTAAGAGATTATGAGGTACATTAAAGTAGGGAAATGTGTGAAATTGAATGAATGATATGTGGGGGATGAAAAATGAGACAGATAATGAAATATTAACAGAAATTTAATAGAATTGCCAATTTCTAACCAACAGGTAACACTTTGTCAATTGAAGAATTGTATTACCTTTATTACTGTAATATATCATTTTATCGACAGTTATGTTCTAGGGAACTCTTAATTTTGAGGACAAAATTTCAATCTTCGGTTCTTTTAATAAGGTTCTCTTATGCAGCGTAAATACGAAAACTACATTTGCTTTTTGTCATAAAATTTAAATGAATTTGTAGTTTGTGTACGTAAAATTGTATGTTAGTTTTGCACTCTGTGAATGGAAGTTCCATCGGCAAGTGCAAGTCATCGCCCGCCCTCTGTTCATTGTTGTATATTATCTGTCTATTGTTTACTCATTTTAAAGTGATAACCGATAACGCAGAACTGCGAGAGGACCTTAGCGTAATTTCTGTATTTTGTTTTCAATCTATGATATACGGCAAAAATAGCCACTGATAAACAGATGATAAATTCAGCGATAGTGAGTCTGGTTGTGAAAACATCTTTGCAGATTAATTTTATTGTTGCAATCAAAAGAATCAGTGAAGTAAACAAAGTTCTATCTGCAAATAGAGATGAAACAGGCTTTATAATTATTGGTAATTTAGTTTTATAATTGCAAACAAAAAGATATTAAAAGACAGATATGAAGAACACCGCAATGCATACATCGAACCTCACATTTACAACTCAAACTAAACTACACACGCCATCAAAAACAAACACACATTCCCCACATTAGAAAACATACACACCTAATAAAAAAAAGTACAAAAAGACCTCAAAATGACAATCTGGGAACAACTACAAATTTATAAACAAAAATAATATCATTAAGGAACAATTACAAATAAAAAATAAAAAAAACGATAAATTATTCAGCCTAATAGACAAAATTAACCCCAAGACAAACTAAAAAAGCTCCCGCAGTGCAGTGAATCCGAAAATAAAACAATAACGGCACACTACTATGTAAGACTATGTAAATAAAATAAAATCCTTACGACTGTTTCACTACTGTTTATTTTGGCGCACACGAAATTTCTCAAAAGTGTTTACACTTGACCAGTGCATTGCTCGTCACTGTGAGTCTTACACGCACAACACTTCAAAGAACACCAAAGCTCCACAGATTTACATGCACAAGCAGTCTTGTCCGTGACTCACAGCATCGAACAATGTACTGATCAGTTGTGATACCCGTCTGCTGAGATATATCAGTAAATAGTGTTTCTTTTCCAAGTATGTTAGTCAGAAACTTCAATATAAAAATTGCAGAATAAAATACGTTTCTAACTGTTATAGAAACCTCAAGCATAGGCGGTTTCTGTTTGTCTTTTCTTGAAAATAAAGTAACGGGTAAGTATGTCAGCTACTGACGTCAACTCATGCACAAAAGGAAGATAGCAGAGTCTTTTGCCAAGAGTCATCAAGATTGTGTTAAGTAGCTCATAACACTGAAAGAAAGGTCAAGAATACTAATAATATTGACAAATAAATTGCTGCGATATAAACTCATGATTGAAACGGAAAAGAACAGGAAAATCTAATCTCAAATCGAAGAGGAAAAACTGGACACGTTAAGGGAAAGTAGAAAACCTTTGAGGGATTAGACGTTTGAATTGCAAAAATCTTGCTTTGAATTGAAAGCTAAAGACATGGAGGCCGGATAACGTCCGATGTAACATGGGCCGGACAGGGTTCAATCTTCTTTAAATATGTCTGTTAAAGCCAGCTACCATTCCCCCGTTGCCTGCTGTAGTTTTATGCATATCACCTATTATTGTAGTTTTACCAATTATTGTAACTGAATATCCCCTACTCAATATCGTGTAATCACTGCTGTAAACATTTTTATTCAAAACTCACCGCAACACACATGTATACGACAAATGCAGTAACTAAATTACACGTTTGGTGTTACTTGGCAAAAAAACCACTACTTACTGATATTTCTCAGTACATACGTTTTGCTACTAAGTCAGTGCATTGTTCAATGCTGTGAGTCACGGGCAAGACTGTTCAAGATTGTCTCAAGAGTTCAAGTATTGGTTTCTTGTCAAGTAATACCAAAAGTGTAATGTAATAGAAAAAACCTGAAGATGTACAACACAAAAGCTGCACAGAAACTAAATTTATTAGAACACGTTCTTCAGTATGAGATAAAAAGAATGAACGCAACAAGAACAAATGGGGAATTCAGAGAGGATATGTGAGACGAAATTTAAAGCCACGTGTGGACGTTCCTTAGGGTACAGCGAGGAGGGTTTTCTAGAGTAATCCCTCTCAAGAGGATTATAGAGTTTGTATTTAATAGTTTACCACTAAAATATTACTTCAAATTGCCTTTTTTGTAACAAAGTTCATATTAATTTCAAAATGTCATGAGGAAATTTAAACGTTATAATTTGAAAATAGTTTTCATAAGTAAAAATAACAGTAAACAGAAACCTCTTAATAAGTATGCATATAGCGTATGCGCCAAAATAACAGTACTGAAGTCGTTGTAAGATTTAATTAAATTCTTTATTTTATTTCATATCCCTATATCGGCCGTTCTACTACAGCTGATTGTGTTTCAGTATTGTTTATTTTGGCGCATACGTCGCAATGCTCGTGCCTTGTTTAGGCATGGCGCGTATATGGAAAACATCACTTCGAAAAGCGTTTAAAAGATCTATCTATGACTTTTATCCATAAGTAAATTGTTATAACAGATATGACGTTTTAACGAACTCTAAAAGGCATACCTTTGTAATCCTCCAACTTGATTTTGTAATTTTGTAACTTATTCTGTAAACCTATAACTTGATATTTTGTAATCTTTTAACTGGATTTTGTAATCCTTTAACTTGATATTTTGTAATCCTTTAACTGAATTTTGTAATCCTTTAACTTGATTTCTTAATCCTTAACCTTGATTTTGTAATACTTTAATTTTTTTTCAATCCTTTAACTTGATTTTTTTACCATTAAACTTGATTTTGTAATCATTTAACCTGATTTGTTAAATAAATACTACCCTCTACGTGTAGTCTAGTTAAATTTCAATTCAGTATTTCTTAAATTTTAATGTATTTAAATAAAAATCAAATTGAATTTTTTATTGGTCTAATTTGAAGTGTTAAATGCCTTAAAATAACATTTAATTTTTTTGAAATTTAGGCTTGGGATATAAAATAGTTTCAATTTCTTCTGATAGCGTACAATCCCTTACAAATACCCTCTCTAGAAGATATTTTCTGGTATAAGTCTATATAAATAGCTCAAGCAAAGCGTAAGTTATGAAGAAATAACTTCTGTCCGACAACCTGAAGACGTTACACGTTCCTGCACCGCTTATTTCGCCAGTGAGTACTTTCATACAAACATGTGACTGTCACATGTTGTTATTCACATTATAAGTAAAATTATAAGTTTTATGATGAAATATTTCTCTAAACTAAAATCGGTCTAATTCGCCGAATCATTAACTTTTTTCTTGGCCTAAATACTAATTAAATAAAGTGCCCAATAGCTCTTTAGTTCTTGCCTAGACATTGTCAATTACATATATTAGAAGTAGCACAACACTACACTAACTCAAATGGTTTGGTTCTCTTCGATCTTCTAACCTTGTAGGCCTACTGGTTATCGAGAAGTTAAAGAACCACTATACTTGGATGAAGGTGAAGCCTCTTTTCATGTTTTTTGGCCATCTTCTGTTATCGTCGGGATATTCAGAACACGATGATAATCTTTCTTTTTTACATACCAAGGATCATTAGCCATACTTCTGAGTACCTTATTTCGGAACACTTGGAAAATTTCTATAGTTGATTCCTCTGCACATGCCCACAGTTGGCTGCCATATAACAAAACTGGTTTCAAGATCTGACTGTAGATTTTGATTTTATTACATAATGAGAGGTTTGAGTTTCTACCCAAGAGTCAATATAGGTTACGGTATTTCACTGAAATCTATAATAAATAATATTTTAAACGACCAAAGTTTCTCGATATTGAAATCACTGCAGTAAACGGATGTTTGTAGAATAGCTAGTAGTAGATGGGCCGATTTTTTTACCCTACGTTTTTGGACTGTAAAATAATTAACTAAGGGCAATTATGAAAACTTCAAAGTTAATATTGTTAATTACAGTTTATCACGAGTAGAATATACAGTAGAAAAATTACGAAATTTTGAGAAAATAGCTAATTAAATTTTTGCATTTAATAGTTCAGATCTATACATGTAGACTAGTATACAGTATACTAGGGGCTTATAGAGGCAAATGCCCCTATTCATATTGAAAAATATTAATAGTACACAATAAAATAAATATTGTAAACACAAAAACTATAAAGGCTATTAGCAAAAACATTTACACATAGCCTTTAACACTGTTAAAATATTTGTTTGTTTACCAATCACACTCAGCTGTTTTTCATTACAATATATTTCTCATGGAGATTTTTAGTAACTTTAATTTCTTCAAAAGCCTACAATTGTTGTAAATTGAGAAGCCTACATTAATTTAATTTGAGCTATCCCCAGCTCTGTACGACCTTCCAAGCTCCCACAATCTTCCTCTCGAAATTCTGTTTACGATATTATATATTAAGATTAGGCGTCCACTCCAGTGCAGTTGACGTAATACGTCAACCCCCTTCCTTATGACGTAATACGTAGATGCCCTTAACGAGTTAGAAAGTTACCCGTGGCAACACAAAGTTATATTGACGGCTGAAGTGTTCGGTCACATGGCTCCAAACAGTCCTCTTCAGTTATATTGAATATTTGAAGAGATCGAGACTCTGTTATATCGATAATTTGATTCTACACAGTTGTCATGTTTCTCAAAAGAGTTTTCAATATACGTTCCTAAGTACGTCGGATATAGCGGAGATTGCGTATAAACAGATTCAATATGCTTCTTCAGGCAGTGCTTTACCGTGCGAGTGTTATTTTTCAAATATTTACGTCATCCAAAGCGTAGGAGCTAGAAAATGTCACATATATAGAAGAAGTACATATATACTTTTGCGTGTCGAAGGAAGGAAAGCGTATGAAGCACACGATAGTAGAAAAGCTTTATCTATCCAGTACTGCCCGTGGGCCTGGTGTGTAAGTAGAGTTTGTTTTCAAGGAGTATACGGTGGATTTTAGATATGTATAAATATGGGATATTCTACATGGTTTAAGGTAGGAATAAACGGGTTCAGGTTGAAACATTAAGAGATTATGAGGTACATTAAATAGGGAAATGTGTGGAATTGAGTGAATGATATGTGGGGGATGAAAAATGAGGTGGAGTATGGTTTATTGTAGATAGAATAAACGTAGGCATGAAAGGTATTATAAATTGGATAACTTGGATTATTTAGGAAATTATAAAGAAGATTAAGGTATGGAAATAGGTGAAATTGAGTCATTAATAGAGTGGAAAATAATGAATGAGAATGGTTTAATGTAGGTAGAATAAAGATAGGCGCAATGGGTATTAGAAATGGGATCACATGGTACCTGATGTGGCAGTACTAAAATAATAACTTCATTACTTCCTAGCTCTAACAGGGGGTAGTACGTCCTGATACTAAGTCCAGCATCGGTAAAGGAAGACGAAGGTATCTGCAGAGGAAGTACTAGAATATTAACTTCATTATTTCCAACTTTAACAGGGGGTAGTAGGTGTTGATACTAAGTCCAGCATCGGTAAAGGGAGACGAAGGTATCTGCAGTGGCAGTATTAATATAATAACTTCATTTCTTCCTAGCTCTAACAGTAGTTGTAGGTCCTGATACTAAGTCCAGCATTGGTAAAGGAAGACGAAGGTACCTGATGTGGCTTTACTAAAATATTAACTTCAGGACTTCCTAGCTCTAACAAGGAGGTAGAAGGTCCTGATACTAAGTCCAGCATCGGTAAAGGGAGACTAGGGTATCTGCAGTGGCAGTAATAAAAAAATAAATTCATTACTTCCTAGCTCTAACAGGGGGTAGTAGGTTTGATACTAAGTCCAGCATCGGTAAAGGGAGACGAAGGTACCTGATGTGGCAGTACCAAAATAATAACTTTATTACTTCCTACCTCTAACAGGGGGTAGTAGGCGCTGATACTAAGTCCAGCATCGGTAAAGGGAGATGAAGGTATATGCAGTGGCAGTATTTAAAACAATAACTTCATTATTTCCTATCTCTAACAGTGGTAGTAGGTCCTGATACAACGTCCACATTCCTTAAAATGAAAAAAAGGTACCTGCAGTGGAAGTACTAAAATAATAACTTCTTTACTTCCTAACTCTAACAAGGGTTAGTAGGTCCTGATAATAATTCCAGCATCGGTTAGGGGAGATGAAGGTATCTGCAGTGGTAGTATTAAAATAATAACTTCATTACTTGTTAGCTCTAACAGGGTAATAGGTCGTGATACTAAGACCAGCATCGGTAAAGGGAGACGAAGGTACCTGATGGGGCAGTACTAAAATAATAACTTTAATAAATCCTACCTCTAACGGGGGGTAGTAGGTCCTGACACTACGTCCA
This sequence comes from Prosapia bicincta, assembly GCA_036971475.1. Lineage (NCBI taxonomy): Eukaryota > Metazoa > Arthropoda > Insecta > Hemiptera > Cercopidae > Prosapia > Prosapia bicincta. The sequence continues at coordinate 269,718,748 of JBAIZL010000002.1, read as the reverse complement.
GCATCGGTAAAGAGAGACGAAGGTACCTGATTTCGCAGTACTAACATAATAACTTCATTACTTCCTAGCTCTAAAAGAGGTAGTAGGTCCTGATACTAAGCCCAGCATCGGTAAAGAGAGACGAAGGTACCTGATTTCGCAGTACTAACATAATAACTTCATTATTTCCAACTTTAACAGGGGGTAGTAGATTTTGATACTAAGTGCAGCATCGGTAAAGGGAGACGAACATATCTGCAGTGGCAGTACTAAAATAATAACTTTATTACTTCCTACCTCTAACAGGGGGTAGTAGGTCCTGACACTAAGTCTAGCATCGGTAAAGGGAGACGAAGGTATCTGTAGTGGCAGTATTAAAATAATAACTTAATTTCTTCCTAGCTCTAACAGTAGTTGTAGGTCCTGATACTAAGTCCAGCATTGGTAAAGGGAGACGAAGGTCCCTGATGTCCCAGTACTAACATAATAACTTTATTACTTCCTAGCTCTAACAGGGGGTAGAAGGTCCTGATACTAAGTCCAGCATCCTTAAAGGGAGACGAAGGTACCTGCAGTGGAAGTACTAAAATAATAACTTCATTACTTCCTAGCTCTAACAGGGGGTAGTAGGTCCTGATACTAAGTCCAGCATCCTTAAAGGGAGACGAAGGTCCCTGATGTCCCAGTACTAACATAATAACTTTATTACTTCCTAGCTCTAACAGGGGGTAGAAGGTCCTGATACTAAGTCCAGCATCCTTAAAGGGAGACGAAGGTACCTGCAGTGGAAGTACTAAAATAATAACTTCATTACTTCCTAGCTCTAACAGGGGGTAGTAGGTCCAGCATCCTTAAAGGGAGACGAAGGTACCTGCAGTGGAAGTACTAAAATAATAACTTCATTACTTCTTAGCTCTAACAGGGGGTAGTAGGTCCTGATACTAAGTCCAGCATCCTTAAAATGAGACAAAGGTACATGCAGTGGAAGTACTAAAATAATAACTTCTTTACTTCCTATCTTTAACAAGGGTTAGTAGGTCCTGATAATAATTCCAGCATCGGTTAATGGAGACGAAGGTATCTGCAGTGGTGGTATTAAAATAATAACTTCATTACTTGTTAGCTCTAACAGGGTAATAGGTCGTGATACTAAGACCAGCATCGGTAAAGGGAGACGAAGGTACCTGCAGTGGAAGTACTAAAATAATAACTTCATTACTTCCTAGCTCTAACAGGGGGTAGTAGGTCCTGTACTAAGTCCAGCATCCTTAAAATGAGACAAAGGTACATGCAGTGGAAGTACTAAAATAATAACTTCTTTACTTCCTATCTTTAACAAGGGTTAGTAGGTCCTGATAATAATTCCAGCATCGGTTAATGGAGACGAAGGTATCTGCAGTGGTGGTATTAAAATAATAACTTCATTACTTGTTAGCTCTAACAGGGTAATAGGTCGTGATACTAAGACCAGCATCGGTAAAGGGAGACGAAGGTACCTGCAGTGGAAGTACTAAAATAATAACTTCATTACTTCCTAGCTCTAACAGGGGGTAGTAGGTCCTGATACTAAGTCCAGCATCCTTAAAATGAGACAAAGGTACATGCAGTGGAAGTACTAAAATAATAACTTCTTTACTTCCTATCTTTAACAACGGTTAGTAGGTCCTGATAATAATTCCAGCATCGGTTAATGGAGACGAAGGTATTTGCAGTGGCAGTATTAAAATAATAACTTCATTTCTTCCTAGCTCTAACAGTAGTTGTAGGTCCTGATACTAAATCCAGCATTGGTAAAGGGAGACGAAGGTACCTGATGTGGCAGTACTAAAGTATTACCTTCAGGACTTCCTAGCTCTAACAAGGGGGTAGAAGGTCCTGATACTAAGTCCAGCATCGGTAAAGGGAGACGAATGTACCTGATGTGGCAGTACGAAAATAATAACTTTATTACTTCCTACCTCTAACAGGGGGTAGTAGGTCCTGATACTAAGTCCAGCATCCTTAAAGGGAGACGAAGGTACCTGCAGTGGAAGTACTAAAATAATAACTTCTTTACTTCCTATCTTTAACAAGGGTTAGTAGGTCCTGATAATAATTCCAGCATCGGTTAATGGAGACGAAGGTATCTGCAGTGGTGGTATTAAAATAATAACTTCATTACTTGTTAGCTCTAACAGGGTAATAGGTCGTGATACTAAGACCAGCATCGGTAAAGGGAGACGAAGGTACCTGCAGTGGAAGTACTAAAATAATAACTTCATTACTTCCTAGCTCTAACAGGGGGTAGTAGGTCCTGATACTAAGTCCAGCATCCTTAAAATGAGACAAAGGTACATGCAGTGGAAGTACTAAAATAATAACTTCTTTACTTCCTATCATTAACAAGGGTTAGTAGGTCCTGATAATAATTCCAGCATCTGTTAATGGAGACGAAGGTATCTGCAGTGGCAGTATTAAAATAATAACTTCATTTCTTCCTAGCTCTAACAGTAGTTGTAGGTCCTGATACTAAATCCAGCATTGGTAAAGGGAGACGAAGGTAACTGATGTGGCAGTACTAAAGTATTACCTTCAGGACTTCCTAGCTCTAACAAGGGGGTAGAAGGTCCTGATACTAAGTCCAGCATCGGTAAAGGGAGATGAATGTACCTGATGTGGCAGTACGAAAATAATAACTTTATTACTTCCTACCTCTAACAGGGGGTAGTAGGTCCTGATACTAAGTCCAGCATCCTTAAAGGGAGACGAAGGTACCTGCAGTGGAAGTACTAAAATAATAACTTCTTTACTTCCTATCTTTAACAACGGTTAGTAGGTCCTGATAATAATTCCAGCATCGGTTAATGGAGACGAAGGTATTTGCAGTGGCAGTATTAAAATAATAACTTCATTTCTTCCTAGCTCTAACAGTAGTTGTAGGTCCTGATACTAAATCCAGCATTGGTAAAGGGAGACGAAGGTACCTGATGTGGCAGTACTAAAGTATTACCTTCAGGACTTCCTAGCTCTAACAAGGGGGTAGAAGGTCCTGATACTAAGTCCAGCATCGGTAAAGGGAGACGAATGTACCTGATGTGGCAGTACGAAAATAATAACTTTATTACTTCCTACCTCTAACAGGGGGTAGTAGGTCCTGATACTAAGTCCAGCATCCTTAAAGGGAGACGAAGGTACCTGCAGTGGAAGTACTAAAATAATAACTTCTTTACTTCCTATCTTTAACAAGGGTTAGTAGGTCCTGATAATAATTCCAGCATCGGTTAATGGAGACGAAGGTATCTGCAGTGGTGGTATTAAAATAATAACTTCATTACTTGTTAGCTCTAACAGGGTAATAGGTCGTGATACTAAGACCAGCATCGGTAAAGGGAGACGAAGGTACCTGCAGTGGAAGTACTAAAATAATAACTTCATTACTTCCTAGCTCTAACAGGGGGTAGTAGGTCCTGATACTAAGTCCAGCATCCTTAAAATGAGACAAAGGTACATGCAGTGGAAGTACTAAAATAATAACTTCTTTACTTCCTATCATTAACAAGGGTTAGTAGGTCCTGATAATAATTCCAGCATCTGTTAATGGAGACGAAGGTATCTGCAGTGGCAGTATTAAAATAATAACTTCATTTCTTCCTAGCTCTAACAGTAGTTGTAGGTCCTGATACTAAATCCAGCATTGGTAAAGGGAGACGAAGGTAACTGATGTGGCAGTACTAAAGTATTACCTTCAGGACTTCCTAGCTCTAACAAGGGGGTAGAAGGTCCTGATACTAAGTCCAGCATCGGTAAAGGGAGATGAATGTACCTGATGTGGCAGTACGAAAATAATAACTTTATTACTTCCTACCTCTAACAGGGGGTAGTAGGTCCTGATACTAAGTCCAGCATCCTTAAAGGGAGACGAAGGTACCTGCAGTGGAAGTACTAAAATAATAACTTCATTACTTCCTAGCTCTAACAGGGGGTAGTAGGTCCTGATACTAAGTCCAGCATCCTTAAAATGAGACAAAGGTACATGCAGTGGAAGTACTAAAATAATAACTTCTTTACTGCCTATCTTTAACAACGTTTAGTAGGTCCTGATAATAATTCCAGCATCGGTTAATGGAGACGAAGGTATCTGCAGTGGCAGTATTAAAATAATAACTTCATTTCTTCCTAGCTCTAACAGTAGTTGTAGGTCCTGATACTAAATCCAGCATTGGTAAAGGGAGACGAAGGTAACTGATGTGGCAGTACTAAAGTATTACCTTCAGGACTTCCTAGCTCTAACAAGGGGGTAGAAGGTCCTGATACTAAGTCCAGCATCGGTAAAGGGAGACGAATGTACCTGCAGTGGAAGTACTAAAATAATAACTTCATTACTTCCTAGCTCTAACAGGGGGTAGTAGGTCCTGATACTAAGTCCAGCATCCTTAAAATGAGACAAAGGTACATGCAGTGGAAGTACTAAAATAATAACTTCTTTACTTCCTATCTTTAACAACGGTTAGTAGGTCCTGATAATAATTCCAGCATCGGTTAATGGAGACGAAGGTATCTGCAGTGGCAGTATTAAAATAATAACTTCATTTCTTCCTAGCTCTAACAGTAGTTGAAGGTCCTGATACTAAGCCCAGCATTGATAAAGGGAGACGAAGGTACCTGATGTGGCAGTACTAAAATAATAACTTTATTACTTCCTAGCTCATAATTAAGGAATTATGAAGAAGTTTAAGGTAGGGAAATGGGTGAAATTGAGTCATTAATATGGTGGAAAATAATGAATGAGAATGGTTTAATTTAGGTAGAATAAAGATAGGCGCAATGGGTATTAGAAATGGGATCTCATAGAAATATTAAGGAACTAAGAAAGAAGATTAAGGTAAGGAAATGGGTGAAATTGAATCAATGGTTTTCGGTGAATATAAATGGAGCAGTAATGGCTTTATTTAGGTAAAATAAAGGTTGAAACAATAGGTATTCAAAATGGAACCTGTTAGAAATATTAGGAGGACTAGGGTAGGGAAATGTATGAATTTGTCTATCAGGAGGTTCTGTGACCTTACTTCAATGCACCTACATTCAGAAAGATTTCTTGTCGTCGATAATATTCAAACTGACTGATCTCCTTAGAACTAAAAAGTAAAAATCAGTTATATAACTCACCATTTAGCTCTTGAAATTTACAAAACATTCTTTATGGTTGGATGTTTCGAAAAATGGTTACCATCATCGGAGGCGGTTATACTAAAACTTTTTTATATTGTAACCTTAATGCAGCAATCCTTTGTAAATGATAATGATTTGACCAAATTGTTGAATATTAGATAAAATAATTAAGGTATTTATTGTGAAACATGAATGTAAGAACGGTGTACTAATTTTAGTATTAGGTTCGTTATTTGTGACTTTAATGCCGTCGACAAATACACTGTTGATGTGCAAAGTACTTTGTTGGGTTACAAACTAGCACCCGTGGCCAGAATAGAAATCCCGTTTTTTTGCCTCAGTGTGTCAAACGCTTTAGGAACCTCGTTGGTTAATAATAGTTGTTTCTGCTTTAGCTTGTTTATAATTCCTAGCTTGGAATGAATAGTGAATAGTGGTGCGTGTAGCGGAGGCATCTCTCTCCACGCAAGCGGGCTCGGCCTACCAGAAGCGATAACTTTCCCCCTGTCCCAGTAGCTGCGAGTCATTACATCCTCCCCAATAGCACCCACCTTTCCTTATTCTTATTACAAAGGGCTTTAACGGTTAGACACGTTTTTATAACCCAGACTAAGGCTGTTTCAGGCACGCGACTCCGCACATATAATTCCCTGATCTCCTGATACTTCTTCCAAGGATTGGTATTATCTTGTCTTAATTCGACTATATTTACAATCCTTTCCAACCCTTCGAAGCGACAATGCTTACACGCAGGGATACAACGAATATTTTAAAATCCCAAGGTCATCTACCAGTTCTTATACCTCTACGTCAATCCTACCTATATTGAATATCCTATTTTATTATTTGCCCAATGAATTCGATTAGTTAATTTTCTAAGGGTCTTCTCCAATAGAAACTCGGAGGGTAGAGCTGCATTTCAACGCTTCGAGAGATGGTTTTAGAAAAGTCTTCTCCAATAACAAATCGGAGGGTAGAGCCGCACTTCAACCCTTCGAGAGATGGTTTTATATCGGTCTTCTCCAATAACAACTCAGAGGGTAGAAGCGCACTTCAACTTTTTGAGAGATGTTTTATAAGAGTCTTCTCCAATAGCAACTCGAAGTGTAGAGCCTCATTTTAAGCCTTCGAGAGATGTCTTTATAAGGATCTTCTCCAATAACAACTCGGAGGGCAGAGCCTCACTTCAATCCTTCGAGAAATGTTTTTATAAGGATCTTCTCCAATAGTAACTCGAAGGGTAGAGCCTAATTTCAAGCCTTCGAGATATATCTTTATAAGCAGCTTCTTCAACAGCAACTCGGAGGGCAGAGCCTCACTTCAACCCTTCGCCTAAGCGACCATGTACAACTATCTGGTAATTTCCCCTGTCCCCAGAATAAGGGGTTCATCAACGTTTTCCTTTGTCCTACCTATTATCGTTTCTCCTTCTTCTTAAAAGGGAATCCAACGAGTAGACATCTCTTTCAGACCACAATAGAGAGTAGGTACATAAATCTGCAAACGTATCGCTGTGATCCATCGTATAACCACTACTTCCTTTACAACCATTTCCTGTCTTTTTTCTGCGATGCTTTATCATATTGCTTGATCGCATACAAATATAAATATTCAGAGCAGTTTGGAAGAACTCTGGTTTTGGTCCATTTAATCTAATTGAAATCTCTACAACTTACGTCGATTCACCGTGATCATTAGAATCGAATCAAAAACGCTGGCTGTAAAGATTAAAGCAGAAGAAAAATGTAATCATAAAACTATTGCAATGTTTTGAATAATAGTAAATGTTTCGGAGCTACACGTAACATAAAAAACTTACTGTGCGTTATGTGCGTGCAGTTAATGAAGAGTTTGGAAGATTAAACGGCCTTTACCTTTGAGACGACAAACTAGTGTCAGTCACACATCGTTTCTATTCGTTAATCTTTTAATAATTGCCAATAGCAATTTAGAACTCTTATTTTATAAAACCAGCAGCGCTTTGTTTATGAAAATGATAAGATAATGCGTCCCCCGGGCGTGATTGCAGTTATCAGTATCTATTAGCGTGATTACGCCGTTAGTAATTAAAAATATAGCGGAACCCACTTCATTTTTAACGACCACTTCACGTGATCGTAGTAATTCAATTCTCCAAGAATTAGCTAGCGTTACATGTGATGCGGAGCCAATGCACTTGGGAAGAAGTCTCCGCGACATTGCCTTTGTCAAACCACAAACTTGCGGGTGAGAGGTACTTGTGATGCGGATTCAATATATTTGGCGAGAAGTCGGCGCAACATTCTCTTGTCGAACCACAATTTCACTGGCCATCATTACGTGTGATGCGGATGCTATAAACGAGGCAAGACATCGAAGCGACATTTCCTTGTCGAACCAGATATTTACCGACAAGAGTTACGTGTGATGCGAAGGCAAGTCACTAGGCGTGAAGTCGCCGCGACATCCCCTTGTCGAACCACAACTTGACCGGTGAGCGTTACGTGTGATGTGGAGGTAATACACTTGGTGAGAAGTCGCAGAGTATTCCCTTGTCGAACCACAACAAGACTGGCATAAATTCCCGCCCATTCTGTCCGGTGACTTTGAATGTATCGTAAAAAAGTTCTAAGAAAAAATATGTTAATATTAAATAATGTTGAACGTCTCCAAAATCTGACCTCAATCTCTGCAAACCTTATTTGTGTTTTTGAAGCGTTTATAAACAAATATAACATTTCGATACATAAAGAATAAAATACATTTTAAGTTTCTACAAAAGTAAAATATACTATAACTGTTGTATAAAGTCATTATTTTACACGTAAATTATAAAAAATTAGAATTTCTTTAGCTTATGTAAGCCATTTCCTTTTCTAGCTTGTTGAAAATTATTTAAACTTAACCTCCAATCGTCCTCTAAGACGAAATCAGCTGTTTACGATAATCTGTGTCCAGTTTTTCATTGGTCTACGGATTTTTCTGCATTCTCTTAAACATCTCTAAGTAATGAAGTCAGGTTCTAGCTATTCACTCGCATCCAATTTTTGTAGGTACTACAAAAAAAAAAAACGTTTCTCGTTGAAAAGCTTTGAGTTCGGAAACACAGGGAATCAAGTTTCTGATAATTAAGTACAGTATTATTGTCTATAGCTTCAAATTGTTTTATTTAGTTAACACACTATTCTTATTAATATTTCTTCGAGTTTGAAACAGCTGATAGCATATGTGATCCAATGGTTAATCACTGAATTTGAATCAGCTGGTTGCGTGTATGATCCCAATCAGCTGTTTGAGAGAAATTACAATTTTCTTTAGAATACATTGATCTTGGTTTGGTGGAAAGATCTATTTATCAGTTTATTTGAAGCAATGAATAATGATTACATAGCTATTTATTTTCGAAGAATACACTCTTTATACAATAATTTAGATTTTGAATGAGCTTTTCAACCAAAAAACCTTCTTTCCATGTGGAGCATACAGGTTTTTATAGGGTCCGTAAGTGTTGACAGTTCATCCCTCAGGGGGTGGGCGGATTCACGCCACGCCCTAGTACATTGAAAGTTCACCAGAATAAGTTAATTATTGTAATAAAACTATGCAATTAAGTCCCGGTCGCACAAACAGTAGTTTTGGTTGACTGCGATTTCAGTTTAAATAGTTGACCAATCATATGACGCGTCTGACTCGACATGCATTTACTCGGGAAACGTGTATAAATAACGAACAACAACACAATGCTCGGTCTTAACGAAGACATTGTTTGCCGCGAATGACGTTTTAAACCATGAAAACAGGGTTGTCTGAAAGTCGTTGGAGTAAGTATTACACAGTATTGTGATTCATTATAAGACGCTTTCTTAATATATGATTTGGTAACTACGCCATTGCGTTGCTGTAAAATCCTTGTTTCGGTATAGAGTGTTTTACTGTGTTACATGTACTGATGTGTGTGAGAGAGAGAGAGAGAGAGAGAGAGAGAGAGAGAGAGAGAGAGAGAGAGAGAGAGAGAGAGAGAGAGAGAGAAAGAGAGAGAGGGAGGGAGTGAGGGAATTAAGGAGGGAGGGAGTTAAGGAGGGAGGGAGGGAGGTAGAGAGAGAGAGAGAGAGAGAGAGAGAGAGAGAGAGAGAGAGAAAGAAGGGGGAGGGAGTTAAGGAGGGAGGGAGGTAGAGAGAGAGAGTTAAGGAGGGAGGGAGGTAGAGAGAGAGAGAGGGAGGGAGGGAGGGAGGTAGAGAGAGAGAGCGAACGAGAGGTAACAATTTATAACACAATTTATGCCATGAATGTTTTTTTCATTTACCACAAGCTGGTCCCGTAAACATGAGAAAAGTAAAATAACGAAAACAGCCTTTATTAGTTTTACCAACTCGGACGACCTTTCTTATACCTATAATTAGTAAAATAAGTTTCAATATTTTTTAGGTAATATTAATTTTAAGTAAGTTATCACTAAGTAATATTAATTTTAAGTAAGTTATCACTAAGTAATATTAATTTTAAGTAAGTTATCACTAAGTAACATTAATTTTAAGTAAGTTATCACTAAGTAATATTAATTTTAAGTAAGTTATCCCTAAGTAATATTAATTTTAAGTAAGTTATCACTAAGTAATATTAATTTTAAGTAAGTTATCACTAAGTAATATTAATTTTAAGTAAGTTATCACTAAGTAATATTAATTTTAAGTAAGTTATCACTAAGTAATATTAATTTTAAGTAAGTTATCACTAAGTAGTATTATTAAGTAACTGTTCACTGTACTTCTGTATGAAATGATAACGAAAGACCCGCGTGTAAATGTATATTATTAATAATAATTAAAATCTATTGTTAGGCTTGGTACATGTTTGATAGACCTAAGTAAATAGGGGAAATTTTATTTTGTACCGTCTGGTTGACAATCAACGTCGTTACGTATATTTACGTGAAGCAATATGGAGACTGGAGTGTTGCATTAAGCATAAACACTCCAGACATATGCTTGGATGAAATGGAACCCTGTTACCAGAACTGAGTAACAAAGGCACTTTAGAAGCGGTTAATTAACTAACTCGTCACTCCTAAACATATGATTGCTTCACTGCGATAGTAAAGATATAGCTTGGAATGATTTAAGTTTAATAAAAGGAAGTAAAGGCAAGTGACGCAACATTGATGCCATTGTGTTTAAAAGGAACCCAGTGTATGTATTTCATCAAATAACGTTTATTTGTTGTCAATTCAACTGCGACGAATCTAAGGTTTTAGTTGTTTAAACGGTTTTTTTAATTTTATAGGTTAAAATTTTAATCAACAACTCTTAATTCTATTGCAATGAATGTCTTTTGTTTTCCCCGTCTATTTGTGACCGTCAAATACGTTTATAGTAGGCACCTCGATAAGTCGGACTTCGTTAACTCGGATCTACGGATAACCTGGAATGATTTTGAAGTGCAAAAAAACCAATATTTAAAAATTAACAAAAAAATCAAATAAATACAGTACATACATAAAAAGTCTAACACAACAATAGCAACGTCTCAGACATACAGATAAACAAAATAATGAATGTAATGTTTTGTGCGACTCGTGCTGAAAAGACTACGGGTCACAAAGCAGAACAATGACTTACAAAGTTAAACAACCAAAATTGACAGATTTGTTTACTGTGAAATAAACTGCAATGAAGATTAATTGTATGTACAACATGTACGTTATTATACTGTACATGTACTTACTATTCTTTATTTGATGAACATGAACACGTTTTTCTGTAAGTACAATACCGTCTTTTAATTTTCTTTAGTGTCCGGGTAACCCGGATGTTCGATAATCCGGACGGTCAACGATCCCCGTTAGTCCGAATTATCGAGATTCTACTGTAAGTGTTTACTAGATGCTCTATTTAGTTTTTTTAAAACTGATTCATAATTTCGTTTACGACTTTCGTTTATAAACAAAAACATAACCTCGAATCTTCGATTAGCTCGTGAAATATCGGGAAATGACAATTTAGAGCCTTAAAACGCCAACAAAAATCGTCTTGATTATCCATTACTATACAATGTTGACCTCTTGAAAATTCACCACCTCATGCAAAGCTTTCATTGGAAACCAGTCAGGACTTTGCTATTTATACAAGTTATATGAACATTTCATAATTAAATGCGTGCTAGGAAAATTCCTGCTTACGCAGCTTTTGTATTATATAGGTGGTGAGAACAGAGCCCCGGCAGTGTGTAAGTCGCCTCTGTATCGCACAGACGTTTTCCGCTCCAACTGTATGTTCATCAGTTGTATTTGAATTGTTTTATTAAGTATAATTTATGTAACAGTTTCCAAATTAATTGTTTATTAAATTTAACAAAGGTTTGTAAAAATAAAATCATTTTTTAAAAACCTTTCGTGCTTAATATAACACGTAACTGGCGCAGTAGGTAGGACATCTCGGGAAAATTAATGAACATAATTTTTATCGATTTCAATCGTTAACCGAGATACTGCAAAAACTCGATTCATTACAGAGCGCATATCTGTAACGACATCATGAAAACTTTAGTAGAGTGAATATCTACAACCACTTAATAGAGCGCATATCTATTAAGAGCACGAGTGAATATCGTGTAAGTGAAAAGTGAAAGTGAAATAGTAGTCAAATGAGCAAAGTATTTTGGATCCACTTGTAAGTAGATCGTAAGAAATAGAGTTAAGAAAAAGTAGAGTAAATACTTTTTAATTTTATATAATTGATTTTAATTTTATTATTTTAAAGAAAATAATATTTTAAAATGGCAACGCCAACATTAAAGAAGGAATATCTTGATATGATTCCTGAGTATAGTGGAGAGCCCACTATGCTCCACAGATTTATTTCAATATGTGATAAAGTAGTAAATAAGTTTTATGTAAACGAAAATCCAGAGGATTTTCAAAATGAATATCTATTTTCTTCTATACTAGCTAAATTAAAAGGCCAAGCATTAGAAATGGTAGTAAACTCAAATTCATAAAATTGGTATGAGATTAAAAAAGTATTATTAACCAGCTATTCAGACAAAAGAGATTGCTTTACTTTGAATTTAGAAATGGCTGAGTTAAAACAAGAAAATAACGAATCACCTTTTAAATTTTATGAGAGAATTCAAAAACTATTAAATTTACAGATTTCATTTTTTATTAATAAAGAGCCTCAAAGACAATTGGCCAAAGATGTTTTGATAGAATATGTACAGAAATTAGGGTTCAGAGTTCTCCTTAGAGGTTTACATGAACCCGTAGGATCGCTAATGCGCACCAAAAATCCAGATTCTCTTAGCGAAGCACTTAACATGCTTACTAATGACTTTCAATTTAAAAATAACAAATTAATTCAAAATATTAAACAGAACATTCCACCTAGGGCCCCACAATACCCGCCTATTCGCAAACCCCTTCCTAACAAACAAACCTTCCAAAATTATAGGCCAAACTACCAAAATAATCCTAACCAATTTACTAAACCAAACTCATACGTACAGCAAAATCAACAACCGAGACAGTCTAACAATTACACACCATTAAAAAGTTCATCAAAAATTTGAACCAGAACCAATGAGCATTTCCACACGTCAAACAGGGAACACAATTAGACAAAATAGACTTTATCAGATGACAGGGAAACCAATAGAAGAAGAAAATTACGATCAAACTATGAATCGATTGACTGAACAGATGACTAACTGTTATCTGACCGAACAAACAGATTATGAACCGCAAGAGGACCCTGACAGCTACATAGACTTTGATGATTCAACGCAAGAGGAAAACGCATGCGGATTCACTCAAGAAGACAATCATACCAAAAATCATTTTTTAGGACTAACCACAATAAAAAGACATTTTCCATAATGCATATCGAAGACGACACAAACGAACTACCGTACATCCACGATCTCAAGACCAACCTAAAGATGCTGATTGACACTGGAAGCACGAGATCATTTATAAAAAAAGCAATAGCTTTCCAACTTTTCAAAAACACCCTAAAACAAGAACCATTTGAAGTGAGTACAGCTCATGGAGTATCAAAAGAAAAATACAGTTGTACACTAAAACTTTTGGGAAAAGAAACCACCAAATTCTATTTATTTGATTTCCATAAAGATTTCGACTTACTCCTTGGATTAGATAGCATAAAAGAATTTAAAATTAATTTAAATTTTGTGAATGATAAATTAATATTTCGCAATAAGCAAATCCCGATTAAATATTTTAACCCAGAAGAACAAAATAATAATAATAATAATAATAATAATAATAGTAATAATAATAATAATAATAATAATAATAATAATAATAATAATAATAATAATAAAGGCGAATGTCAGGTACAGGACGCAAAAAAGGGAACAAGTTATGTTATACAAGCCCGCACTAGCCGAACGATTAAATTTAGAATACAAAATATTCAAGATGGAGAAGGACTCTTACCATACAAACACTTAAATGGATTAGAAATTCCGCAGTGTATAGTCTCAGTACACAAGGGAGAAGCCTATTGCCCTATAATAAACAACACAGAAGTAAATGTAGAATTAACAGTAAATGAACCATTAGAATTAAAATCTTTAGAAGAATACAATATCCTTGAACCTGATACAATGCAAACGAACGCTAATTTCAATTTATTAGATTATAAACAAAAAAAATCGAGAAGAAAAAATTTAGATTTATCAAAATTTAGAATGAAACATATGAACTCGGAAGAAAAATCCGCTATAACAAGTTTAATAGAAGATTATGCAGATTTATTCCATATTGAGGGAAACGATTTAACTTTTACCAACCAAATAAAATATGTTATTAGGACTACTGATGAAATTCCCGTATACTCTAGAAATTATAGATATCCAGAGATTTACAAGAACGAAATTAATAAACAAACTGAGGACATGCTTGAACAAGGAATTATTAGACCTTCAAATTCTCCATGGAACTCTCCTGTCTGGATTGTACCCAAAAAACAAGACGCTTCTGGCAAAAGAAAATTTCGATTAGTAATAGATTTTAGAGGATTAAACAAAAAAACAATTGACGATAAATTTCCCTTGCCGAACTTTACAGACATATTAGACAAATTGGGACGGTCTCAGTATTTTACAACTTTAGATTTAGCCTCAGGATTTCACCAAGTAGAAATGGATAAAAATAGCATAGAAAAAACAGCGTTTTCAACAGAAACGGGACACTACGAATTTTTAAGAATGCCATTTGGAATAAAGAATAGCCCCCCTACATTTAAAAGAATTATGAATAATATTCTGAGAGGCATCCAAAATGAAACATGTTTAGTTTATTTAGACGACATTATAATTTATTCTACTAGCCTCCAAGAACATATACAAAGACTTAAAGAAGTATTCGACAGATTACGCAAAGCCAACTTTAAAGTACAGCTGGATAAAACAGAATTTTTAAGAAAAGAAGTAGCATATCTAGGGCATGTTGTTACACCGGAGGGCGTAAAACCCAACCCAGCAAAGATTTTGGCAATCAAAGACTATCCAATACCTAAAACCACCAAACAAATTAAAGGAATTTTAGGACTATTAGGCTATTATCGAAAATTTATTAAAAACTTCGCCAAGATAACAAAACCATTTACTAACTGTTTAAAGAAAAATGCAAAAATAAATATAGAAAATCCAGACTTTATAGAATGCTTTGAAACATGTAAAAATATATTGACTAATGAGCCACTTCTACAATACCCAGACTTTGAAAAAGAATTTACTCTAACGACAGACGCTAGTAATTATAAACTAGGAGCAATTTTAAGCCAGGACAAAAATGGAAAAGACCTTCCTATAGCGTATGCCAGCAGAACTTTAAACGTCAGCGAAACTAATTACTCCGCGATTGAAAAGGAATTATTAGCAATCGTATGGGCCACAAAACATTTTAGGCCTTATTTATTTGGGAGAAAATTTAAAATTTATACAGACCATAAACCTTTACAATGGTTATTTTCAGTTAAAGAACCAAATTCCAAACTTTTAAGATGGAGATTAAAATTAGAAGAATATGATTATGACATAAGATACAAAAAAGGCAAACTAAACCAAAATGCAGACGCATTGTCAAGGATACAATTGAACGTTACTGAATAAAGTTCAACGAACACCCAACACACTGTAGAACCAGACCTTGAGTTATCTCCAGCTGGCTTACTGCAACGTTACTTCCCGGAACTAAATGATAACGAATCTATGGTCGTACAACTCGACGCAACAAATAACGCCAACTTAGAGTACAATCAAGAAAGTGACAGTCAAACCGTGCACTCCAATTTTGAAGGAAACACCCAAATTGAAATATCAATTTCCGACGAGCCTGTAAACTTTGGAAAAAATCAAATATTTTTATCATTAGTAAAATATGAGCCGAAGAAAGTAAAAATTATAAAGCTATTTGGAACTTTAAAAATCCGTTTAATAGTCGAAATATCAGAAAATAATAATAAAGAAGACATAGTTAATTTTGTAAAATCATATTTGGTACCCAAAATAAAATATAATCTATATTTTGAAGACGATTTTTATGAGAAATTTGCATCATGCATAGCCAAAAATTTCAAACAAACTGAACTAAATTTAGTTAAGTGTAATAACAAACTCTTAGACCTAACTTCGGAAGAAGATACCTTAGAAACGATAAGTAATTATCATGTTAGCAAAACCAATCACCGCGGGATACAAGAAACATACGAACAAATTAGGCGAAGATATTTTTGGCCTAATTTAAAATCACTAATTCAAAATTTCATAAATCAGTGTGACATATGTCAAAGAATAAAATACGACAGAATTCCCTTACAGCTAGAAATGAACTTGACACCAACAGCTGCAAGACCATTTCAGATAATTCACGTTGACACAATCTCCTTGGAGAAGAATTCGTTTATCAGCATTGTCGACGCGTTCTCACGATATGCTCAAGCTTATCGCTTGGGAAGCTCTCAAGCTACAGAGATTGCAGACAAGTTATTAGATTACTTCACTCATTTCTGCTTACCAACAGTTATTATCTCAGACAATGGAACGGAGTTTAATAACAGAATTGTAAAGGAGATATTAGACTTGCATAAGATCAAAATTCACTTTATCAGCACACAAAACCCCCAATCAAACGGATTATGTGAAAGATTTCATTCCACCTTAATAGAACACATAAGGCTGTTAAATAATCAAATCGAATTTAAAAAAGACAGTATAATTAAGAAAGTTAAATATGCTATAATAGCTTATAACAGTAGCATACATTCAGTCCCAAAATTAACGCCATGCGAAGTCTTATTTAGACACATAAATTCAAACACTTTATTAGATATAGATTTAGAAAAACAAATTGTAAATGACTACGTTTTAAACCATAAAGAAAAAACAAAAAGACTTTATGAAAACATTAGGAATAGTAATGAACAAATTAAAGGAAAAGTTTTAGAAATAAGGAATATAAACAAAGAACCACTTCCAGAAATACCATCTGAAGTTTATGTAAAGACAGTTCAGAATCAAAGCAAAACGAAAAACAGATATAGCAAGGAAGAAATAGCTTCGATAGATAAAGAAAGAAAAACTGGAAAAATAAAGCCTAGACATCATAACACAAAAGACAAAATACATTTGTCGAAAATTAAAAGGCCTAAGAAGATGAAAAATGTAATTAATGACCAAAATCCTTCTTGTTCATATTCAACACAATCAAATTAAAATCCCTATCGTACCTTTGTCCACTAATTCTATGCAAGAAACTTTATTAAACTTTAAACAACATTGTTTCATTAATTGTATGTGTTACAAACTTTTGTAATTTATTAAATTATATGTAACTAATTATGGTAATAAATATTGTTAATTATTTGAAATATGTTAATCACAAAAAAAAATTGTAATTGAAGAAAATTAGAAACTATACTCTTAAAGAGATAACAAAACAAAAAGAATCCTTATAAACGGACTAGAATCCTTTATCAAATCTATAACAGGCAATTTGAATGTAAATGATGGTAAAAATTATGAAAAATTATATAAAACTTTTATTGTAATCAATGTAAATTTTGTAGAACAAAAATTAGATTCTGATAACAATTGTATATGTTATAAACATTTTGTATCTATCCTATGATAAAAAAGACTCATTATAAATTGTATTAATCAATTCCAAATACTTTTGCTCAGTTGAATTATAACGAACAGAAAATTAGACTGTAAAATGCCCATCATCAAAAACAATAACGCCTACAAACTACGAGGATACTGCGTTGGAAATCGCAGACAACCCATTTAACTGGATCCCAGACCTTCGCCTGGCGACCTTCTCCAGTGAAGAGGACTTCAACCCATGCCGAAAATTGCCCTTTACGGAGGCCTATTCAGCAGCTTTATATACTTCGCCCTCATCAAGAAGATGAAGAGGACTTCAACTGATGCCGAAACTTCGCCAACCCCCGAAGTTTTCTTTAGGGATGGAGGAGTTATATGAACATTTTATGTGAACATTTCATAATTAAATGCGTGCTAGGAAAATTCCTGCTTACGCAGCTTTAGTATTATATAGGTGTGAGAACAGAGCCCCGGCAGTGTGTAAGTCGCCTCTGTATCGCACAGACGTTTTCCGCTCCAACTGTATGTACATCAGTTGTATTTGAATTGTTTTATTAAGTATAATTTATGTAACAGTTACCAAAACAAAACATTTTCTGTTTAATATTTATAAAAGTTAACTGTGAGAATAAAAATATTAAATATTGATAACATAAACTAATTTCATGAAATTTAGATTCTCTTGGAAACTTTATTATTAATAAGTTCATACTTTTAAAAGTTGAGAATTTTTATTTCGAAATACAAATTAAACCAATTATAAACTTTATTTACAATCGCCCTAATAAACACAACAGAAACTTTACGGTCGTTACTTGTTTTAGAATGAATACGTTAAAAAAAAAAAATTCAAATTAAATCAGATTGAACGACTAAATTAGGGCAAACCTAATTGCAACAAGCTGAAGAGGTTAAGCTAAAGCTGGGCACAGTGTTTATAAATTAATGATTGCCGTTTAGATGCTTAAATCGTTAAATTAAGTTACCCTCTTGCCTTACATGTGGCACTTAGAACGAGACTTCTTGATGAATAAACTGACTGTGGAAGGGTGAATATTAAATGGCGTGAATAATAAAAGCGTATCTTATAAAGCCGAAGTATATTTCGCCTGTGGTTGTGCATTATAAAGCCAATTGGAGTTAGTCTGAGAAAACCTGAGGCTTCATTTGCTTTAAAATGTATAATTAATCAGTAAGCACAGTTTAACGGTATCGCATTTAGAGCGCGAAGGGAGTAAGGGAGATATTTATTAATTCGGTGGGCGATAAAGTTAACCCTAGCCCTAAAATTAAATATTCACAGTTCAAAAATATTATTATCGTAACTTAAAATCGTTTTAATGCCTTAAGTTTCTTCTAGAATGTATATAGGATGGGAATCGTGGAGTATTCCTGTAGTCTAAGCTACCAGGCGGCTGGGTGAGGGTATTTCCTGTGTCTGTACTGATTGATACCGGAAGTAATTGTCGTTGGTAAATCCACTGGGAATTGGATGTGTACATAATCATAAAACGGTCATAGAATGTATATAAACATGTCAGGCATAGTCATTTTTACACTTCCATCCATGGCATCTCGATGAGGCGATTGTCCTTCTCCTGTTAACCCATCTATGTTCTGATCGATATTAAATTTTAAAACAAGGTAAATTAATAAGAGGGCTGGATCTAAACCAAGAGACAGTTACTGAATCAGTCATTGTAGCTATTGAGCCACTCAACGTAGCAACTGAGACACTCATCTTAGCTACTGAGTCACTCATCTCAGTTAATAAGTCTCTGATCGCAGTTACTGAGTCCCTCATCGCAGTTACTGAGACACTGGTCCCAGTTACTAGGTCGCTCATCGTAGTTACTGAGCCACTCAACGTAGCAACTGAGACACTCATCTTAGCTACTGAGTCACTCATCTCAGTTAATAAGTCTCTGATCCCAGTTACTAGGTCCCTCATCGTAGTTACTGAGACACTAATAGCAGTTTCAGAGTCACTGATCGTAGTCAGTGAGTCTGTGATCACAGTTACTGTGTCCCTTATCACAGTAACTAAGTTATTGATCGTAGTTACTGAGTCACTCATTGGAGATAATAAGTCACTGATCGTAGTTACGGAGTCACTCATCGCAGTTACTGAGTTACTCATTGCAGAGTATAAACAAGTCCTCGCCCATCCATGGGTGGAGGACATACTAAACGCGTCAGTTGCAGAAAAGATGGCATCGCTAGACACAAAATAACGTAACTAAACAACAAAGTTTGAGAAAAAAAATTTACAGGTTACATTTGTATTAACACACAAATATAATCTCCTCTACTAAAATACTTCTCTGTTGTTGGTACATTTATTTGTCTCTTACTATGTTGGGCATTTACCATCATATGTGTATGTACAATCAACGCACGACCTTCGTCTTAATGTTGTGCATTACCAAGCTGCTAAATAGACCACTATCACAATGAAAATGCCAACTAACAAAAAAATTATTAGCAAGAGTAATGTGTGACGAGAAAATAATATACGCGCTTTATCTGAAAATTATAGCGACTCTGCGTTCGGGTTGAAATCATTAACATTACTGTAACCCTATGAAGATGGTAACGAAATTAGAAGAAACGTAAGAAATAAGTAATATGATCACGTATGAAATTGTGATGGTTCGTTTTTGTTTTCGGACGGTTACATTGTGCTGAAGTGGATGGCAGAACCAACGCGACATGTAAGTGGCAAACCATCTGGCCACTTCACTCAGGCACACCTCAACTCAGAACGGGCTAAGAAAGATAAAACCCGGGCACGTTTAAGGAGGGTTGCGGTGTGTATAAGTTGCACATATACATATACGTTAAATTCACGCATTTCTTCCTTGCAGAGCGTACTTAGGTTGGTTAAGGGTTAGCCACCTTCTTTGGTTTCTGCGTCACCCAGTGATTCTTCGTCAATAGTGAACAAATTTTTATTTAAAAGATTAAACCAAACAACGTGATCGGTTACCTTATCCTACATTTTACAAGGGAATATAAAATTCGTTAGAGAGTGAGTCTTTTCTAGGTACGTGACTCCACGCAGGTGATTTCCTGACCCCTCCCCGTATATCGGCTATCAAAGGCTTGTATGACTTAACATGAAGTAGTCCGCAAGGTGAAAATGGTTACACACTAGGCCATCGCCTTTAAACTATTAAAAATCAATAAGAAATAAAAGAAATTAGTCATTGAGGCTGGGCCTACAAAAGTGAATTTAATACCTTATAAGAAAATTGTACATAATATAGGCGTTAACAGGTTATAATTAATGTTGCCAGTAATGTAAGTATAAAGTTAATAGAAGACCATTTTTAGGTGTTGACAAATTTACTAAATAAATATTTTATTAAACGAATTTAATTAAAATTGGTTCTCAGAAAGGTGTAAGACTCTCTACGAAATCTTTCATTTAAAATATTGGAATACAAATATATAACTTATTATCATTGCATTAAATTTACTATAACAAGGTTTATCCAAATTTTAAAAAATAGTATTTTACCACCTGGTAAAAAATTAAAAAAAAAAAAAAAATAGGTTCTGGTATTCGGGGGAGTGCCAACTGAAGTAAAAACTTTTATAGCCACGTATACAGAAATTTTTAATTGAGGAGAACATTTAATCGTGCGTATTGGGAAATTGCTAAACATTTGTTATAATATAAGAAACAATAATACAGAATTTTTACATTTTACTTCAAAATTTAAACTTGTAAAATTATAGCTAATAACTTTGCAAAATTTTTAACGAATGAAAGAAAAACATAAGATTACAAATATAAGATTATAAACATGAATTTTATAATAAACAATAATACAGATATTTTACATTTAACACGAAAATTTGAAATACAAATAACAAATTAAAGACAATAGTTTTAGAAAATTGTCTATGAAAATTGCTAAAAATATTAATGTATACATTTTCCTTTTAATATTTACACCTTTATTTGAGGATTGTATTTATTGAAGACTAATATTTACTGTAGTTAATAACAGCATAATGTGGGTAGTACAAAATATTTATAAAATGTTTACTGAATACAAATTGTTTCAACAAATCCATTTGAAATGAATTTTTGAATAGTGTCAGACGCGCCTAATAATATTTTCATTAAAAAATTTCATTAAAAATACATAACATATTACTCGTATTATCGTTATATTGAATGATTTGTATTGAGATCTATCAAAATTTAAATAAATTAATATATTTATTAACTGCTCAAAACTGTTTAGTAATAACCTTTTTCTTTAATAATGTTCAATAAATAATGTAACAATCTACGCATAAAACAACTGTTACAGCATAACCTGATACAAAATTAGCTGTTGCATCAACTCATACGTTATCATTTAATTGAATTAGAGGTGATTGAAAGCGTAAACTGACGGAAATTATACTTTTACGAAATTGTATGTTTATGTTGGACTATAAGTCTTTGTAAACGTCGTTATAAAAGTTTTCACTTCAATAATTACTTTTTAACTTAATAACATACAATAAACAATTAACATAACAAACATGTAAAAACAACTAAATCATAAAATCACCTGTTTTATGGAATCATATGTATTTAATTTAAGATAACATTTTACGACCGTCCCTGACTCGTGACGGAAGAAATGATTAAACATAGCCATGCCCTGCAAAAAGAACTAATAACTTCAAAGTTTTATAAAGTGTTGAAAAATTAAAAGATAGGAATTTGAATAGAGAAAGAACATTAAAGACGAATTGAACAATTGATATGGCAGCCCGTATCTGGAAAAACGCCAGTCACACGTGTTTCCCACTTATTTCAGTAAAACAATAGAAGATTTACTGAAAATGTTTTCGAGCTGTGTTCAAATTCGTCACCACACGTTATTAAACGACCATTTACAAACGTGGAAATTTCTCTGCTTAGATTTAATATGAATAATAATATTAATATAACATTTTCCAATAAACCTGACCTTAAACATACACGAACGGCCTAATTTACTAATGCACAAATAACAGCATTGGTCGGTATCAACATAGTGCCGTAATGTTTAATTGATAGGTTGTTCTGATAGATTAGCAAAATGCAGTGGAAGTGAACTGTGCTTTTTAATTCAAAATAAAGATAGCTTTTATATTACACACGAGGTAGATTGTTGTATAGTGATAGTGCCATCTGATATAAAAGATGTTTCTGTCACCGTTTTGCCGTAAGCATCATAGAGCCTCCCTGGTTTTTGTCAAAGTACTCTCGTGGTTTTGGAAATTACGTCCCCCGAAAAATTATAAATGGTTTTTTGAGCTCCTATGATTAGTTCACACTGTCCTTATATATATATATATATATATATATATATATATATATATATATATATATATTGTAAAGTATTTATAAAACGCTTTACAATTTTTTTTTTCTATTAAATATTTATTTTTATGATGATATCAAATTTCTATTTAAAACAAAAAAAAATTACTCAGGAACATCTCATTAACATTTATTATAACAATTTTTATTTCAACCTTTAAACAATACACAGAACAAAAATAAACTTAACAAATTTTAACACAATATACTAAACTCACTTTCTTTGATTTTTAGTTACAAATTTTTATATACCCTAGGCTAATTTTACGATCTCTTACTATCTCGGGGTTTATAGCATGGGCTATATTTTTTTTTTTAATTCTTTGGTTAATTAAATAAATTTTGAAAAAACAATATTAAATTTTGAAATTAGTTTTAATAAATATTTTCTTGATGGAAAAACTTTAATTTGGAATAAGCAAAAAGGCGAAACTATTTGAACTGGATTATGTTCTTATCACTATTAATCACAAGATATTCTAATGTACAAAATTAAACTTCCCTGGTAACCTAAGAGTCCACTAAAGTTTATTTTTTATAGCGCTATACATACTTAACTTATCAAATACCGAAATTCTGCAGGTCCCTTACGTAAGATTCCGTTCTCTTCAAATTTCACTTTTTACACACTTATATTCGTTTTAGTTCCTTCAAATTATATTACCACTGTACTTTATCTTTACATTTTCTTATCCTTATTTAAATTTGCCAAGTTTCTTCACAAAACGGTATAATTTTGACGAATTCCTTCCAATGTAAAATTTTGACTGGTCATCGCAGGTCCGATCTTGTAGCGTCACCCACGCTATCTCCAACTAAACTAACTCTTCGTTTTTCTTTTAAAATGTTACAAATATGGCGGCCTCCTTCTTAAAAAAAGAAATCATATGGCTTTAATTTAGTTCGATTCCTTCTCACTTGAGTCGATTGCAACTGACCTACTTCTTCTGTTTCTACAGCTGATGCAATAACACGATTGTTTTCACCAGTTTTAATTTTGTTAACATACTGTTTCAATTTTCCGATCCTTAACAAACCTTCCAGTGTTTATTTAATTATTATTATTAGTGTGTGAAGTGTCTTTGTGTTTTACTTTTGTAATATTTCCGAATTGTGTGTGTTTTAAGCTGAATTCATAGAACATAACCTTTCAATTTGTTTACAACAGTTTTTCACTTTCTCCTTCAAGTAATTACTTATGCCCTATGTTACTAATATTTACAATTTTGTTTGAATATAATTATTATTAGATTATCTTGTTTTAATTTATGTGTTAGGGGTTTTGATATAACACATTTCTAATCGATTTTACAGTTCAAATACCTTGTTTACAATTCTAGGCTTTTACCTAAATTTAGTTTCAATTTTAACCTAACCAATCTTTTAATGAATTTCTTTTTAAATTTTGTGTGAGTTATTTCTAATATATTCTTCCAATTCTTAAATAATATTATATAGCCCATTCTATAAATGTTACAATGTCCTCTAATTTAATTTAAATAAAAAAAAATATTCCTAATATCTACATTACGCATTCTTTACATTCTACAAGCTTGTTTAAATATATATTTTTTTAAATTAAATTTAAATTAACATTTATTTCCTAATTGTACATTTTATTTAATAACTAATTGAACACATTTTTTATTGAGTAAGTACCTCAACACTTTGGCTAACTTACCGTCCATTGTCTTTACTACTTTTATAACTGTCCATTTAAAAGTCATTTATACATTCATCTGTCCATTTATACTTAATTCCTACGACATAATTTTATCTTAATTCTTTAACAATCAAATACTGAGCTGAAAACTTCAAGCTAAATATTACTTAACTTATCTTCTAACAATACAATATACTTATAACTAACATTCAATCAACAATTCCTTAATAATTCTAACATATAGTAACAATAAATCATGTTCTGGTATTTACAATTCCTTCCATAATTATATTTTTTTTCTCATTTATTACAATTGGAATCCTTCCAATCATAAGTCTGATTCAATATTTATTTAACATATATTCTCTGATACCTTGTCTTTAAATCCCAGCCTATCCGAGTCATAGTATGTCTAGATTTGGTCAAATTGGTTATAACATTTCTCTTTCCCTTATTTCTGTTTATTCCTTGTTTATTATTTATCTCATATTTATTTTGCTTTTAGCTTCATCTAACTCTCAGTTCTAAGTTAGTATTTTATCTCCCCTTCCAATCTCACATCCAGTTCAATTTTTTTCTTATATCATCTCAGTTTATTTTGTATGAAGTTTAACATCTAATATTTTTAAAGGTTGCAATCTTATATCCTCTATTTGATCATATCTATAGCTCTTTCGATTACACTGTCCCTATATCAACGAATATAAATTTTGTTTTAATACTTATTTATCAACGCAGATTCTCCCTTACAATTCGACGAAGTTTAAATGCACAATTACCATATTTTTATTACAACGATGCTTCAATATTTATTATCATAGATTCATAATTATCCTTATTCATTATTCGACGAAGTTACTAATAAATTATCGCAGATATAGTTACCATCCCTTAAACCTATCTCCTGCTAACGTTTTCTTATACACATAGTCACCTAGAGTTTATTCATATTGCTTCCTTTACCTATATTTAATATCTCCCTTCCTATTTTATTTTTATTTTTCAATATCCAGTTCTCCTGGATACATGTCATATTATTGCCTGTGTCTATTAATGCCTGTAAACTTGTTTCCTCTATTTTAATTTCTATTTCTGGGTTTCTGATTGTCTTAGTTTTCCGACTGACTGTAGGCACCATACTCTTTTCTTGTCCCCACGCCTGTCCTTGCCTTAACACCGTTTACATCTCCATTGTATCTCTCATCTCCTTCATAAGTTCTATTTTCTCTGTTATTTTCATATTTAAATTCCATCTCCCATTTTCCAAAATCGAGTTGTGCCTCCACCTCCATTAACATGTCCGTACCTCTGATACATTTTCTCCATAAGCCTTGTACCACTAAGCATTGAGACAGATATTTAACTCCTCCTATTTCTCCTATTACCATTTTCATTTTATTAATCTTTTCAATTTTCTTATTAGTTGCGGTTTGAATTGTTAAATTTTTTATTTGCCATATTTCTAAATTTCCTAGTTTATTTCTATCTCCTAATCTTCCCTGCTCTCCTAATATTTTCTCCCTTACATCTTCGACTTTCCTTAAACGCTCATCTGTTATCTTTCTTTCTCCTATCACCTTTAATTTTAACTCTCCTAACTCTTCTGTGTTTTTCTTTGTTATATTTTCTACCTTCTCTATCTCTTTTTTATTAATTTCTACCACATCAGCTATTATTTCATTTGTTTCCTCAAAATTTTCCTTAATCTCCTCCTCTAATTCTCTATCTTTCTCCTCTATGTCTCTTCTCACATCCTCTATTTCAGTATTATTCTCTGTCCTCCACTGTTTCCTCATATCCTCTATCATTTTCCTATTGTCCTCCCTAATTTCATCTTTTATTACTTTTAGATCCTCCTTCATCTCTCTTATTTCGTCTCTATTTTCCGTTAATTCTTTTTTTATTTCCCTTATATCCTTACTCATATCCTCTTTCATATCCTATATTTCCTCTCTCCCTTTATTTATTTCTTTTAGTAAGTTTTGGTTGCTTTCGAACAATTTTTTTATCCAGTCATCATTATTTCTACTTCCACTTTCACTACCCCTTCGTTCCTGTTCAATTTCTACTAGTGGTAGTCCCCTAGCTTCATCTACCTCCATGTTTGGTATTGGCATATCTGTGCCTTCCATTTCTATTTCTTTCATTTCCAAACTTGTCCCTTTTTTCTGTTTTTTAAGCTCTATCTCCCCGCAAATTGTATGATTCCCTTTCATCAGACATATTTTTTTTTTTTTTAAGCTATTAGTAAACTTATTTTACAAAAATAAACAATTTATATATATACTATAAACCTAGCCTTGACTCTATTCAACTGAGTGTTTAATTTTACAAAAAGTTTCGAAATCTATTTCCAGTTCAAATGTTTTTCATATAAAAAGTTCTAAATTAATTTTGTTTCAAAATCTCTCTAAATAAATTTTCTCTCTTATTTTATCGAGCCCCACGTTGGGCGCCAAATGTAAAATATTTATAAAACGCTTTACAATTATTTTTTTTTTTATTATATATTTATTTTATTGATGATATCAAATTTCTATTTAAAACAAAAACACTACTCAGGAACAATTCATAATTCTTTATTATAACAATTTTTATTTCAACCTTTAAACAATACACAGAACAAAAATAAACTTAACAAACTTTAACACAATATACTAAACTCACTTTCTTTGATTTTTAGTTACAAATTTTTATATACCCTAGGCTAATTTTACGATCTCTTACTATCTCGGGGTTTATAGCATGGGCTATATTTTTACTTCTTTTGTTAATTAAATAAATTTTGAAAAACAATATTAAATTTTGAAATTTGTTTTAATAAATATTTTCCTGATGGAAAAACTTTAATTTGGAATGAGCAAAAAAGCGAAACTATTTGAACTGGATTATGATCTTATTACTATTAATCACAAGATATTCTAATATACAAAATTAAACTTCCCTATTATCCTAAGAGTCCACTAAAGTTTATTTTTTATAGCGCTATACATACTTAACTTATCAAATACTGAAATTCTGCAGGTCGCTTACGTAAGATTCCGTTCTCTTCAAATTTCACTTTTTACACACTTAAATTCGTTTTATTTAGTTCCTTCAAATTATATTACCACTGTACTTTATCTTTACATTTTCTTATCCTTATTTAAATTTGCCAAGTCTCTTCACAAAACGGTATAATTTTGACGAATTCCTTCCAATGTAAAATTTTGACTGGTCCTCGCAGGTCCGATCTTGTAGCGTCACCCACGCTATCTCCAACTCAACTAACGCTTCGTTTTTCTTTTAAAATGTTACAAATATGGCGGCCTCCTTCTTAAAAAAAGAAATCATATGGCTTTAATTTAGTTCGACTCCTTCTCACTTTAATTTTTTTAAAAAATATTTTACAAATATGGCGGCCTCCTTCTTCAAAAAGAAATCATATGCTCTAATTTAACGAAGTTCCGTTCCTTCCCACTAGAGTCGACTGTACACTTGACCTATTTCTTTACTTTCACATCTGTTAATGTCAACGAATTATTTTCACCGTTTTAATTTGGTTAACATACTGTTTCAATTTTCCGATCCTTAACAAACCTTCCAGTGTTTATTTAATTATTATTATTAGTGTGTGAAGTGTCTTTGTGTTTTACTTTTGTAATATTTCCGAATTGTGTGTGTTTTGAGCTGAATTCATAGAACATAACCTTTCAATTTGTTTGCTACCGTTTTTCACTTTCTCCTTCAAGTAATTACTTATGCCCTATGTTACTAATATTTACAATTTTGTTTGAATATAATTATTATTAGATTATCTTGTTTTAATTTATGTGTTAGGGGTTTTGATATAACACATTTCCTAATCGATTTTACAGTTCACATACCTTGTTTACAATTCTAGGCTTTTACCTAAATTTAGTTTCAATTTAATCTAATCAATCTTTTAATGAATTTCTTTTTTTTAAATTTTGTGTGGGTTATTTCTAATTTATTTTTCCAATTCTTAAAGAACATTATATAGCCCATTCTATAAATGTTACAATATATATATATATATATATATATATATATATATATATATATATATATATATCTTGTTAAACATTTCAAACATAATAAAATACTATTTATTCATCTACTCGAGTTCAAATACATTTTTCTAAACTTTTAGTGGATGACTATTGATGTTAATACAGCTTTTTCAAATATTAATTAATTCATTAATTTTATTTTTATATGGGAGAAAAACTTTGCACAAAAAGAGCAATGTAGGCATTGTTATTTTGTCCCATTTGGCTTAAAATAATTCAAACTTATGACTTAATAAAACAACTGATTTTGTGTTACAGGTTGTGTAATAGAATAGTGGTCCTTAATCATAGGTTATGTTTCTTTATTTGTAACAGTTGTAGTTATTTAATAATAAGTAACTAAAATAGAATTTTCCTTTGTAGACCTAAATAGAGATTTTCTTAATTTTGTTTATATTACTTGTTAAGTTTATGGTAGAATAAATATTATTTTAAATTGACAGTTTTTTAGTCCCGAAAATTTCAAATTCTGTTAAAAGACATTTAGATATTATAGCTTCAAGATAGTTTACATAGAAGAGTTGGCAGTAAGGTGAGGATTGGAATAAATACCTGTAAAATATCCGTAAGACTACAAGTTGTGTAGCCTAACATAGTTAAGCGATGGGTGGATATTTTGAATAAAAATACAGATTGAAAATTGCATACACGGACAATTGAAGGCATGGCAGAACCACAGTAACTGAGATCATTAATAGTTTTCTATAAAACCGTCTCATAGACTCAGTAACTATTTATTTGTAGGATTATAGTTGGTAAAAATGAATGATTAGTTACTTAGAGCTTAGCTAGTGAGAACTATTCAGAAAGGTAAACGTCAGAGTAATGAACTCACTAGCTAAGCGTTGCCAAGCATCACCTTGATAACCTTGAGGGAAGTCACGAGGCACAATACTATGGATGCTTGGCAGACTTGGTTTATTAATAAATTTCAAGATGTCTCAGTTAATAATGAGTCGGGCCCTGTCCAGGGTTCCTCGCTTGTATTTCCGGATTCTGTGTTGTTCCAATAGGCATATGATTCATAACTGTTATTTTTATTCTTATTATTATTATTTTTTAAATTAATGTATGTGTTATAATAAGTGTTTATTGGGTTCCTACTGTTGCCTTGTTAAATTATGTAGTAGTGTTGATGTTTTGTTTATTTATCTTGTCTTTGTTTTTAATTATGTATTAATTGGATTTTAGGGTATTGTGTATAGCGTGTATTTTTATGTAATATATGATTGCTTTTTAACTGTTTAGGCTGTGTTTAGGATTTGTTTATTCATGATAGTGCGAAATAAGGCGGGGAAGAGTAAGAACCAAATATTTTTAATAATAGCAATTATGTAAAATTTTAAATGAAATAAATAAATAAAAAATATATCTCTCTCGTGAGTAAGTGGGGTTGTACTATGTAATAGATTATTTTATTGCTTGACTTTGTATTTCTATCTTGTTTGTTTTAGTTGATTTGTACACTAGTTTGACAATATGTTAGTAGTAGCCATGCACTGAGGAAGGCGACTTCGTCGCTGAAACTAGTTTGTTTTGTGTGTTCATTAAAGACTAATTTTTTGTGAGATTTTGAGTCCACTACTTTGACTTTTGAATGGTGTTAAGAGTATTTACATCTTGTAAGCTTTTAGTATAATTTCTGAAACAAAAACCATCTTGTACATGTACTTAAATTTAATGTTCACTGTGTACTCTTTAAACTGGGAATTTATTTAAATTAGCTGTTTAATTAATTAATTTTGTCAAATTGTGTTTAATTTTAAGTGTTAGCGTGGAGTAAAATGGTATTTAAATTTTCAAAATTTGCCTTTGAGTATGAATTAGTTCCCAGTCTCCCTGAAATGTCAAAACTCTCCTACCTCAGGAAGGGTTACTTTCTCATCCCGTGTAGGATTGTCCTTACGTTTGTAATCGCGAATGGAGTAAATAATAAACACCTCTCTTTCGCCCTAAAGATATCTGATCTACTTAAGTAAAGCCATAACTTTTCTTTTATTATATCCTGACCAAGATTTTGTATTATTCTTAAATTTCATATATCCATTTAGCTCCCTCCTCGCCGTAGTAGTGTAAACAACCCTCTTGGGCCCTTAGTGGATTTTCCCTTATGATATTTTTTAAGTTTCTGTTTCTTATTGCTTTGAGTGAAACTGTTATCTGCTATTCCTAGAATTGTCAAATTATCTTATGATGACGCGTTTCGAAGAGCCTTCATCAATCTGAACTTTCTATGAATCTGACAACTTTCTCTTGAATTTATGAGGGAAGCTAGGATGGTAAATAATTGTGGCACACAAAACATTAGGAGTTCTTTTGATTAGGAATGTGAGCACATAGTCAGTCGGTCAGAGAAGGAATTGGTTTGGTGCAGCCAAGGTTTCGTAGCGTCTATCATTGATATTGTTTGTAAAAAGGAATATGGGCTATTTTGTATTTTGTAGCATGTCTGAGAACAATCATTACGAAAAAATGTAAAATAATTACAATTAATAAACAAGTAACATAACCTATGCGTTAGAACAGCTGCCCTACGACATAACCTATAACATAAAATACACTGTCTTATGAAATCATATGTTATCATTCATTTAAAGGCGAATGGAACGAAATAACTAGATCGCATACCTTGCTCCTTTTGTAATAAGTTTTTCATCCATATAAAATTAAATTTAATTCATTAAAATTAATTAAGAAATTAGTATTTAAAAAAGCTGTACTAACGTTAATGGTTATCTACTACAAGTTTAAAGAAATGTTTTTGAACTTGAGTTGGTGAATTAAAAGTATATATATGTATATGTATAATGAGGGTGTGTAACGAGGATCTAATAGAGGGTATTAATGAAAATAAAAATACAAAGAAACAGTGTATCAAAGTGTTTAGTCCTCTATTTAGTTGAGGAATAAACTTGTCCAAATATAGGTGAATAGGAATTCTCCCCATATCGCACGCTTACAACCAGTAACAGTCGTAAACAGGGTTAAACGAGCATTACGG
This sequence comes from Prosapia bicincta, assembly GCA_036971475.1. Taxonomy (NCBI): domain Eukaryota; kingdom Metazoa; phylum Arthropoda; class Insecta; order Hemiptera; family Cercopidae; genus Prosapia; species Prosapia bicincta. The sequence goes on along the minus strand of JBAIZL010000002.1, from coordinate 269,687,405 downwards.
CGTCTTTAATTCGACATGTCCCGAGGAAGGGGGATGAAATGCCAAATAAGATGAACTAGTGAATAATGCAAATCTAAATGTTAAAGTTACCTCTAAAAGGAAAATACGAACATAATTTTGTTACGGTAAAAAATAAAATATTCAACCTTGAATCTCACCTCACATTAGTTTAATAGAAACAATGACTAGTTTCAGTGCCTATGCCGCCTTCCTCAGTGTTTGGCTATCTCTAAGCTTGTAATAGTAGCCAAGTACTGAAGAAGGAGACATAGTCGCTGAAACTATTATGTGTTATAAACTAGTGCAGTGCGTTTGTTTCTATTAAACTAATGTGTGGTGAGACTCAGAGTGAACTATTTTATTTTTTTTTTATCGTTGTGAATAGTTCTAGCTAGCTAAGTTCTAATTAACTAAATAATTTTGTTATAAAAGAAATTATATTCCGTCAGTGGGATTGGGCAATCGAATTGAATACTTCATTTGAGGAATGTACTATATAGAAGTTCTAATATAATCTAGTTGGGTAGTTCATAGAATTCCTTTATTTAGTGTTGACAAATTTACTACAGATAAATTTTATTTAATGAAAACTGTCTTACACGCCTAGGAAAGTTTTAATTTAAAAACCTGGATTAAAATTTTAACTCATTGTCATTATATTGAAATAATAATAGTAAGATTTATAAAAATATAGATAAGTTAAACTTTTTTCAACGCAATAGACGTTTCCTTAATAACATTTTAAGTTAATAATGTTCAGAAATTAAACTACCTTTTAAAACAGCTGTTGTACAACATAAGCTATATCATAAAAAGCTGTTGTATGAAATCATATGGTTTCACTCAATTTAAACCGAAAATAAGAAGATCGACTCTTGACGCGTGACGGATAAGATATGACGGATGAATCCCCGAGCAAAAAATAGGGCCATGCCCAGCCAAAATAGGATTCAATGCAAACATAATTTTATTATTATATCAAGTGCATCAAGCTATTGAAGGGGTATCTAATTCGCGATATTCATGTATTTTGCGGTAATTTCAGATGCCGCCACCAGATCACAATAAGAGCCAAAAAGGTTGATGGCCACAGTAAACACTATGGCCCCAATATATATCCCATGGAGAAACACAGACACAGACACAGACAGACACACACACACACACACACACACACACACACACACACACACACACACACACACACACACACACACACACACACACACACACACACACTCACTCACACACATGCACACACACACACACACACACACATACACACACAAATACACACACACACATACACACACACACACACACACACCGTACGCCGCACGCACGCGCCTGCACATACACAACTGTTTAATGATCGGTAAAACGATTAAATGGTCCCAACATGGGTAAGAACGCTAGAATAATTAACTGTTTACTCTTCCAGAAGCTCCACATTTACTTATAGGCTACTTAATCACACTATGTCATTCGTATAATGAGACCTTGAGTTTCCAGCAAGTACATGCTCCAGGAATATCTTCTTTTAATTGTTGCAGACATGCGCCATCTCATTATTAAAGATTAATTGTATACTTTTTTCTCTTTGTAAATACGTCTGAAACACCCACAAACACACACAACTGTTTATTTACCGTTAGTACGAATAAAACGCCTCTAACAAGAGTAAGTATCTTCACTTCTGTTAGGAATATTTGTACAGTTCTCTGCCTTTCCTAACTTTAAAATATTTTTCTTTGTAGACGAGTTTCGGAATAACAACTTTCTCAAAACCTTAAGTAGTACTCTCCCAGTATTAGAAGATAGTAAATTATAGAAGTACGATTTAAAGTTCTGAGAATAAAATATTCCAAAACTCTCAACAAAGAAAAATATTTTAAAGTTAGGAAAGGTAGAAAAATGTACTGAAATATATTTTAATTTCAATAATATGACATTTTTTTCTAAACACGTAATTTATATACTAGAAATTAACATGAAAAATTGTGTCATATTATGTCAAATCCTTATTTTATTATATTTTATTTAAATAGACTTTTAACTCTAGATAGTTTAAAAAACAAACTGTACACACAGATATTTCCATTGGAATATGTGCAAAGTTTATACAGTAGTTTATTTATAGCAGGCTGTTATATATAATTTAAATGAAAGCATTATTAATCTCTTTTAGGCTTATAAATTTTAATTACTTGACTAATTTAAGTTTTAAATCAATTCCAACACTTTAAAATTTCAACTCCTGTAAAATATGCAACTGTTCTGCTTCCAAAATTTCGGTTCAAATATTTTAGTAAATTTGTTACTAATCTTTCTTCTTTATTTCATTATTTATTGGTTTTCAACCTTATATTCTTTAATTAATTTTCAAAGGTAGACTTTTAATGAAATTATTCTCTCTAATAAACAGTTTATTAACAGGCTAGTTTCGGGAACATCTTCAATGTCTGTTAGTGAGAACAAATAAATGTTAGTTTTGACATTCTATATAACAATTAAGTCGTAAATTGCTTAGATATAATACTAAAGTACTATGCGAATTCACAATATGGACATACATTTCATTAATGATGGCATTATTATTTATACTTATTAACCATTAAACAATCCATATTTCATTAAAACAACAATAACCCTACTATGAAAATATTGGAAACAACTCCAATACCACAAAAAATAATAAAAAATAAGTAATACAGAAAAAGATTTTTTAAAAAGTAAATTCTTACTGAGGTCGACAAATGAACATTTTATTTTAGTTACTTTTTATTTTATAATTACATATGAAGTGACCAAATATAAAACGAATTTGGTATTGGATTGTGACATTTGTCTGTTACAATTGTTTGCTTTCTGTTTTCCTTTCTAACTAATTAAACTGATAGAGGTGTACAACTTCTCATTCTATCCACCCCTCTTCATTATTACAAAGAAACCTTCTTATAATTTCATATAGTACACCTTTAAGTAAGTTTCAGCTCTGCGAAAGTTAGCTCAGTGCTAACAGTGCTGGTCTTCAAACATATAGATCCACAGTTCAAATCCGACCGGGTCATTAGATTTTTAAATTTAAATTAATGAATAAATATTTGAATAACTGTATTTAACATCAATTGTCATTCACGATAGTTTTAAAAAAAAAGTATTTGAACTTGATTGGATGAATAAAAACGTATTTTATTAACGATTGCAAATTTATACAATATATATATCAGGAAAGTGTGAGCTAATAGAAGGAGTTTAATAATAATAATATTTTTTTTTTAATAATTAGCTACAATGCTTACACACTGCTGGATAGAATAACAGATTATACAAGTTACTTAAGATTAAACCCTTACGTGCGTTTCAATGACCATGTCATCATCATCAGAGGGTCATACTACAAAAATACAATCTAGCAAACAAGAAGTTACTAGAGTGACTTTATTATTAATATTAACAATAAACATTGCTACAAATATTTGTATAATCTTTGCAACAAAGGCTGTCTGTATATTTGTATCAAGGATTATTGTTGTTTTATTATTACAATTACGCTACTGTGCTCAGTATAGATTTTTGAGTTCATATTTTAATAAAAATAATTTCATTAATTTTTAATTGAATAAAAATATTTTTTCGATGAATGTTTTAATTTCAGAATCTATCCTTGAAGGTTTTGTAGGGCTGAGTCCAACTTATTATGGTAATTATGGTCAGATCCTTTTGGAATAACCAGGGTAGCTCAGCCGTTGTTATGAATCTGATGGCAGAAAGTTGACAGTCTAGAAGTAATGATCTCTTATTGCCAAATTTGGTAGACTAAGTACATCACGCAACAGTGCGCACTCGATGTTTAGAAACAATATCATAAAGTTTAAGCTCGACAGATGCTTCAAGGATAGATTCATAGAGAAAGAATATAGACGATTACATCGATACATCGATTCTCTACATTTACGTTTAAGTCTTTTACGCTGTTTTAGTCAAATATACCTGAGCCTGCCTTGGCCTTCTTACCATCAGCTGTACGAACGTCTGTGGCTCGTGAACGTTGTGTGTGTTTTTTTTAATTTCACCGAACTTTTGCAATGCCTCTTGTTCATAAATTAATTATTCATTAGATAACCTCTGGCTACAGAAAACCTAATATGTCGCCAAATATGTTTCTAGGATTAAAATTTTTATTTAGTTGAAACAGGTGCTTTCAGTTTCCACGCAGCACACGCGCACACACGCGCCCGCACAACTAGTAAATGCTTCAACACACTTCCACGTATTCCCGGTAAGTGTGGAGACTCTATTTTCCGTTTGAAGAAACTTCAATCTAACGTCAATTACTAGTAAATTGCTTTCATTTAATTACATTTACTTTTCAATCTTGCTTACCTTTGTAATAACTTTCAATGCGTCATCTGATTTGCCGGGAAAAGGCTATTAAATATTAAAGCAAGAAACATCTTTTATAAAACAATAATGAAGCTAACTACTTTTGATATTTTATAATAACGTTGCAGGCAGCTAAGACACTCTATCGTGCCGCATGCATCGACTATGGCGTATTACTTTCTGTTATGAGGAAAACAATAGCTTTGAAGATAATGTACAGAAAACCACTCATGTCCAATGCAACTAAGCTGTAGCACAAGTTTATCAAAATCTTAGCTTTAGTAAAAACTGCGGAGGAAATCAGGAAGCAGTCAGCATTGGTTTTGAAATGAAACTTATCTCCAATAAACGCGCGACTTTCATTTGTGTTTTAAATGGTAATAAATGCTTAATTTGATCTGCCCTACGTTTTGACTCAGTTAGATAGATTATAAAAAGAATTGACTATTACGGGTTCTGTAGACTTTTATATAGTAGACGTGTTTCTTTGCTATAACTTTAGTCATGACCCAACACTTTAATAATGGCTTCCGATGGCCCAAACGTCGTTAATAAAATATGTAAATTGAACAAGTAATATAATAGCTACATATATTTTTGTGAAATTCAAAAGAGTCCCACCTTATTAAATATTACTATAAACACGACGTCAAACACTTTATATTAAATGTTATCCAACTCTTCTTTGTGTTACAGTACTACAGTGCATCATTTTTCTAACCAAAGCTTTTTTTTGTATTTCAAAGCACTTGGTTGCTAAATAGTTTAACCTAGAGAGTTATAATGTGTTTAACACTTTAGCTGCCATGTCGGGCCAATCGGCTTGACGGCCTAGTAGGCTGAACCGAATTCCGTCCGACATTGTTGGCTAGTAACGTTTACGTTTATTCGTGTTTCGCAATCGGTGTTGCTACTTTTGGAAAAACTAATGCACAGTATTAAACAACAAGCGTCACACAATTTTGCAGATGTAAATACAATGGTTTTTGTTTGTTAGATTAATGTCGACAGCACTTTAAACATGATGCTATTTTATAAGCTTTTCGTCGGGAGTTACGGCCGGAAACAAGTATTTCTTAACAATTTTAACGAAGTTGAGTTGATTTCTCACCAAACAAGTTGGTTCATTGAAAGAACTGTATCTTTAAATACTTTGACGATAAAATAAATAATGTTTAATGATGTATTATCAATATAATTTTCAGTATAATTTTCACCATGTTTTTATGATTTCACTAAACCTAAATAATAAGTCAGAAATGGTCACTAAATATTTAGTTGTATAATAATTCTAGTTGAAGTAAACTAGAAACCATGACAGAGTTAAATAAAATCATAACCACTAGGAAGTATATTATGAAGAAAATTCCTAAAAAAGTTATTAAGTTTTAAAACTCTTACTTATTATGAATCTTGTGTAGTATTCATTGGATCTGAAGCATCACTTATCAGACAGAGAATATGTTTACACTTCCGTTCTATATACAAAATATTCATAAACTCACAAATCAATCACATGTGACACGTTTACGTCTCTTCGCGATAAGCGCCAAAACATTTTCGCCAGTTTATTATGTGGGTAACCGGGAGATAAAATTGTGGTTTTGTTGTTTATTGTTTACATACGGAACAAAAAGTATTAAGACAGAGTTGCACAGATAAGAAAATATAAATACTTGAAATCACGGAGTTTATTTAGGTATCATTTACGCTATAAAAAGACTGTCAAGCCAATTGGCCCTACACGTGTTTTTATACATATTATGATAAGAAATGTATTATCGTACTTAGATATAATAGGGGAACAAAAAATAAGTACACATCGTTGCTAAATAGTTTAACCTGGAGAGTTACAATGTGTTTAAAAAACATATTGAGATTGGTATTCTCACACTGGGTGAAAATGTTTGCAGGATTTAGTGTTACAAAATGGTAATTACAACAACATAGAACGATCATACATTCAAGGTTGTGGTCTACCAGTATCGTCGTCTTAGATGGGAGTCCCCTGGTGGATCCAAGGGGATAAAAGGGGCACTTGCTCCCCCAAACCGTCAAACGTTTCAGTAGATAGAGTTGCAATTTTTTAAAATCAATTGATATTTAGACATTTGTATTTACTTGTGAGATAGAAGAAGGTTGTTTGAAGGCACTATTGTCTTTGAACTTTAAAGGTATTTCATTACATTACATTATATTATTGCTGTAATGAGAAACTTCCTATTAAACTACCTTTATTTAACTACCCTTGTCTATCCACCTATTCCTAAAGGCATAGGAGGGAAGACTTTTATTTTAATATTTATAAATTAATTATTTTATACATTTATATAATAAATGGAGTAAATGATTCTATAGTTCTTAGACAGGAGAGGGGAACTGAGTTATCCTGAAGAACACATGCAATTTAGCGATCATTGGATAGGTAATTGCAATTGTTTGAAGTAAAAAAATAAATAAATTATTTTTTGAATTTTTAACAAAAACACAATAACTGGACTAAGAATTTTATTTCTGAAGTATGTAATCTTGTATTAATTTTAAATTCACATTCGTGTTCAAAATAGTTTTTGCATTACGTTGTAATTTTTACATCTAATTACCCTTTTTGGAGAACATTTCATAAAACCATCATCACTCTATGCTAATACTATGGCAATATTGCATAATATTACAAATTCAAGCGGCTCTTATAAAACCACGGATTGTCGCAAACAACTCGTGATATTGGATTAAATATCAGCTGTACGACAATGTTATTGATCTACGGTCTGGATCGGTCAAGCAGAGAAAAACTCTTGAGAAATTTCATTTGGAGAGGTTTATTTTCGTTTCTTCGATATAAATATTTAATTTATCAACATAAGAACACATATTTTCCTCTGGGAAATGTATAAACAGGGATTCTATAACGTAGATGATGTAGGGATTATGGTAAACCTACTCGCGTGCTTAATCGCACGTTAGAAGTAAGTGTAAAGAAAAAACGACGTGAATGTTTAAATTTCTAATTTGTAGTAGTATGGTGTGTTAATAATAGCGAGCAAAATTATCAGATAAAGTTTAATCTTCTAAGAAAAGCAAAGTTTGCTTTTGGTAGTGATTTAGAAAAGGCTCGTTATAAGGTGTACAATACTGCTATACAAGTATGGGCTTAATTTTGTCTTCTCAATATAATAAGTAATAAAAAAAAGTCAGTTCCTACTGAGGTCGTAAAAAAAAATATTTCAGTTACTTTTCATTTTATAATTATAATTAATATAAATATGTATATACATATGACAGAATCACAATAGTAAGTGACAAAATATGAAGCGAATTTCCTTCCAATATTTCATTTCCCTCTTTATACTCTATATGGTGTTCGATTATTATTTTTGTTTGTTACTAATTATTCGCTTTCTTTTTTACCATTTCTAATTTATGAAGCTGATGGTGGTCTAAAACCTCTCATTCTATGCACCTCTTGTAATGCTTCACTGTTGCACGGAACCTTTATCTTAAAATTTCATATACGTCTTTAAGTAATACATTTCTAGCCATGGGAAAGTTGGATCAGTGCTAAAGTGTGGGATTTTAAACATGTAGTTCCTTAGTTCGAATCCGACCGGGGCAATAAATTTTTAAAAATTTCATTATTAACAAATATTTGAAAAAACTGTATTAGTATAAACTTTCATCCATTATAGGTTTGAAAAAAACGGATTTTATTAACGATTGAAAATTTGTACAAGATATATGCAAGGAGAGTGTGACTTAATAGAAGAAATTGAAGAAGCTAGTCAGTAAAATAATAACACAGGGAACTTACAAAAATAATATTAAAGACGAAAAAAAATGTAAAAGGAAATATTTGTAAGGTAACAAAGAAGAAATACTTAAACTAAACAGCAAGAAGAAAACCCGGTAACGAGTTATGTGTTGGCCTAATAACCATAGGGAAATACAGTATATCATCCAATTAGGGTATTTAATCAAACTAAATTTTTTATCATTATGAATGTAGTAGGAATTTTACAGGAGCTTTGTAAACGTGGTTAAACGGAAAAATCCTAAATTAAACACATACGGTCAGATTGGGTACTAGAAATTAAAAAGTTAAAAATCGTTTGACAGGTTAGTGAAGGACATAGAAAACCTCATGGCCTAGAGATAACATTGTATACTAATACGTAAAAAATAGATTAGTAATTCACAATGTGAAATTAACACAATGGGATCACAGAGCACTTTAGAGTTATGTACTTATAACTGGCGAGACATAGAAATTGATTGAGATTGAAGGGAGTCCGCTGACTAGAGGAGGTGGAAGACCAGGTGAAAGGCCTACCTCTCTCTCGAATCTAGACAGAGTGGTTGTAACGGACCGGTACGTATAGCAGCTAGTTTCGGCAAACACTGAATCAACGGGTTCTTCCACCACTATTAATTTCAAATAGGCCGCCGAGCATTCATTGCCACGTCTCTTGCTATGTCTCGAGGGTTACACATGTTTTGTTGAGTACACAGTTGTGACAGATGGAGAGACATCCGATACGTGTCAACAGCAGAGGAAGTCAATGCTATGAAAGACAGAATACTACTGTAGGCATATACTACTTAGGAGTACTACTAACCTAAGCATACTTACATAGATATTAGCAGTAACACACAATATTATAAAAACTTAGACACTATTATCAAGAATGTGAAATAAATTGAGTTTAAAGAGTTAGAAAAAGGCTAACATCTGAGAGAATAACTTACAGGAACTGAGTTTTCAATGTGAATGGAACATGAGTATTTTAGGAATAAACTCAGGAAGTTCCAGGAAAAATATTTTTTAAAAACCACGGTTATGAAATGGATGAAGGAATACAAAAATGAAGACTCGAACGGTTTGAAAATTATTCACGTATCAAACTTGTAGCTGGAGTAACACATTATTGTTGGCCTCTTAGTTCCTAATAATATTTACGTAACTCCTTTAAAGATTAGGGTCCGTTAAAGCGACCCTCCCACTAGAGCCATTACTGCCCGCGTTTATTCCCCTACATCGGACCCTACCTAACACTTACGGAAAGTGTACATTTATTAAAGCTAGCTCCTACATTTCTACTCATGTTTTATTTCGCCCTAACGTCGCTCATAAACTCACATTTATACACAAAATAGGTATATTTGCATTTAAATTATCTTGTGTACAGTTGTGATGTTCTAATCAATCATCTGCTGTTGCTATTAGATTCAGGATTGTATTTCACTTTACATTGCATTTTTACTCTCGTGGATTCAAAAGTCATCCATCACTCATGTCATACATAAAAAAACAATTGAAATAAGATTGTTTCCACAATCAGGGAATAATGTTTCAAACAAAGAACAAATATAAAACAACACAACAAAAGTAAACGTCAAGTACGAGTTATATTCAAACTAAAATAGATAAGCCGTAACAAAATATAGACCGTATAGTTAAAGTCAGCTTTGAATAAAGATTCAAGCATCACATTAAATTTAATTAAACACGACACTGATTCCTCTTGCACTAACCACACAATATAAATGGACCACAGCTACACATACGCTAACCATAACCTAGAAATTGTTCACATATACAATAAAAGGCTACATCTCAACACATTAGAAGAAAATATAATTTAGAAACATAATAAAAAACAAAATAAATCACAATCTTTTTCCCCATTATAAACATTTGCTTTTAAAACTTCGCCTACCTGGCATAACAACGCAGCCTATCGGCCACCTTATTCACTGACAAAAAAATGCCTAGTGTCTAAGTTTCTCTGTAAATTTACTTTAATTATTGAATCGTAATTTTACTAAGTTCAAATGTACTTTTTATTTACAATATCTCTATCCGAGCCAATGAACACGAAACCATCCAGTGAATACAATATCAGGTATTTTGTAGCCGAATCTACCGTCTTGTGACTTTTATTGGGAATCGACTCTACAGGCTGTCTTTTGAAACAAGAACTCAAAGGATAAAGTAGAAAATTGGGAATTGTTTTAAGTTACGCACCTCTTATCTTTGGATTGTTGTTTTTAATGGTTTCGTATAACTCTTGTGTTAACAAAAGGGCTTGAAAACGCACATTTGTAACGAAAATTTTAAAGTTTAATGACTAGTTTCAAGTCTAATGACAAAATAGTAAGTTTACAAAATCGAAACAATCAAAAATAAAACAAAGTCATACTTGTATTACTAAATATGAACAGTTCCTTGGAATCCTGTTTGAAAATTGTTTAAGAAAAATGTGATAAAACATCAAACAAAGATCAGGTGATACTTTGAACGGTAAAAATTAATTTGGAACTAGTTCCGTACCAGCGTCGTAGTTGTATTACTAAGTATGAACAATTCCTTGGAAGCCTGTTTGAAAGTTGTTTCGAAAATTTAATAAAACATCGAATAAAGATCTGGTGATACTTCGAACGGTAAAAATTAATTTGGAACAAATTCCGTACCAGCGGCATACTTGTATTACTAAGTATGAACAGTTCCTTGGAAGCCAATTTCAAAATTGTTTATGAAAAAGTAATAAAACATTGAATAAAGATCAGGTGATACTTAAACGATGAAATTAATTTGGAACAGGCTCCGTACCAACGTCATACTTGTATTACTAAGTATGAACAGTTCCTTGGAAGCTAATTTCCAAATTGTTTCTGAAAAAGTAATAAAACATTGAATAAAGATCAGGTGATACTTTAACGATGAAATTAATTTGGAACAAGTTCCGTACCAGCGGCGTACTTGTATTACTAAGCCTGTTAATTGGAAATCTGTTTAAAAATTGTTTCTTAAAAATCAATAAAACATTGGAACGACAAAGGTCGGGTATACTTTGTAACGGTATTATTAAATTGAAACAAGTCCCGTAAACTCGAGAAACTAATTAACAATTCTTGCTTTATTTCGGTAACGCCTTCCTTTTTCTTGACGCCCTCTTGGAAACGCAGAGTATCTGTTGCGGTGTTAATTAGAATTTGATTAATTTGTCCGAAACTCAAAACTTGAGGTGCTCTAATTTTTTATTGTTTAATTTGAAAATGATTAATGTTTCTACGAAAAGAGTTTAAAGAACGTATTTTTGTTCTTATTGTCAGAAATAGAACTATAAATGTGTGTAACTAGTAGCCTACACGAGAAAGAGAAAGTTTAAAAAGTCCTCTTAAAATATAATTTAATCATAATGTAATAAATACTTTTACATGATTATTACTTGCTCATTTGTTTTAATATTATGTATGCTTATATCTTATTTACAATTTATTTCCATTACTGCCTTTTAATGATTGTTTTATATCTGATTCAACTTTATTTAGAGTCTCTTTATCTTTTGTTTTTTTTAGTCTTTGATACTTTTAACATTTTCTCGTTTAGTGTATATAACAGTTTCATCGTGTAGTCTTTCCTAAGGAGTTTATTTTCCCGAGTTTTACCTGAAAAGCTTAACACTTCCTCTAAAAAATGATTCCTATTAAATCAATGTATTTCTGGCTCTTTATATATAATGAAAGCATGGTACAAAATGTAATGAAAAGGTCAGGACTTTTTAAATTTCCACAGATAGGAGGTGTTCTGCGAAATTTCTCAGACTGACCATGCTTCAAATGAAGAAGGAAGTGTTGATTAAATAAGGGAAAGAAGGAGAATGACGATTAAGGGAAAAAAAAGTCCGAATACTTTCGTCAACATACGAGACGGTAAATACATTCGATTGTGTTTTAAGGAAACGTTTAAACGAAAAAAGAAAGTTGGTGAAAAAGGAAATTGGCGACAAGGAGTACCTGTCTCTTGACATACCTTCCTAGTTAAAAAACACCAAGATAAATCCTGATGTGAAATAATCTCCAATCTAGCCCATGAAACCTTTACTACCACGAATCTAACCTCAAACTCTTGCCTAACGCCCGGCGACTAGCGTCAGTCCCGAGACGCGAGTGCCACGACCTGTGGTACTAGTATGCAAGTGTTTAGCAACATTGCTCTAAGACCTGGACAGCTAACCAGCCCGCCCCTGGGACGAGACAAACTTCAACCAGACTCGAACTACTCGGGACCAGTAGAAACTTCTAAACGGTAGTGTATTCGAACCTTTATCCACTCTCGGTTGGCATTAGACAGTAAATACAGAAGTAGTAGTTAGAGATCATAAGATAAAGAAAGATAGCATGAGAAAGAAGAAAGAAAGAAAGCCGTTGGAGAGGAGTACTTGGCTCAAGTCCTAACCTCCTCGCCGAAATCTCTTCCTTTACAGATCCTTTAAGCGAATCTACTTCATCATATGAAACCACTACTCACACGAAACCATTCCTCAATCCATGAACTAAGAGGACAGAATCTGACAAAGGAAAAGCTTGTGCCAATGTAATAATTGTCTTATGTTCAACTATTCAGGTCTGCGGAACTAGCATAGAGTCTTACTTCGTTCACAATACATAAGGCACATGTACAAGAAGATCCTTCCTTTCCCCGTCTTCATGCATGTGGCTTGACCTGTTTACAAACTTTAAAGATTAGGTTTATTTAAAACATAACAACAGTTTTGACGTCTACAGTAAACGGTAAAATGTTTTCTTGCGAAGGAGTTTTATTTTCTGAATTTTTTTCATCTAAACCTACAAGGACTTTTCTTAAACTTTGCAGGTGACTTGACTAAACATGTTAACTCTCATACTGTCTCTAGCACGCTGCCTTCCTGATGAAATTATTATTACCCTTTTAAGAAGTAACTAAGATAAAGTCCAGTCACTTGGTTAGGAAAGGTTTTTTAGTAAGTACTTGAGCAAACTATTCTGGTATAAACGTCTGGGCGGATCGTCCTTTGGCTATTGCGTGCATGAAGACTGGTATCTCGTGACGTGAAATTGACTTTGGTTTTCTATTGGTACCTGGCTCGTATGAACGGGACTTAAAAGATTGCAACTACTGTAGGTGAAGGTTCAGGATTAAGCTGGCTCAAACTGATTTTCTTCTTTCTATAAACGGAATTCTTATCCAGAGATTCTCATAAAGTTTGTTTCTTACAGAACCTGAACTAGAACTGATAGAAAGAAAACAGAGCGACCAAGAACAGAGGAACATTTTCCGTGCATAATATTAGCTAAGAATGATAAAAACAAATAAACACCCATGTTTCTAAATTAGCTAGAAATCTGACAGAGTGATTAGATGAGAGACCCTTGGAACGAAAACGTACGAAATACAAGAGGAGTTGAACTTTGTGAATTAATCATCTTCAGATCAGAATTGAATTCGTATTTTATTCATGTTGACATACGAAATTAGATTGTTGACATTTGAATTTACGTTGCATTGTTAAACGTTGCCGTTAATTTTTAATTACTTTGACGCGTTCCAGCCGAGTAGCGCCACCTGTCCGCTTGGATATTAAAGCAACAGGTTATTTTCGGAATTGGTCAAATCAAGTATTAACACATTAGACCCGTGCTGGGGCAGTTTGCTGGTATGTATTGTGAGTAAAGGTACGTCGTGTTTCTTCCGTGTGTATTGACGTCGCCACTCGCAGAATAATTCTGCTTAAGATGTTCACGTTTTTTAATGCCTTTTATTAGGTCACACTTTCCATTTATAAATCTTGTACAAATTTTCCATCGTTAGTTAAATACGTTATATTCATCCAAATAATTTTACTTTTATATGAGAGAAAAAGTTGTCACTAAATGGGCAAGGTATGCAATATAGTTATTTCGAACCATTTGCATAAAATAAGTGATAACATATGATTTCAAAGGACATAACATATATCTTTATGCTATAGGTTATGTGGTAGAACAGCTGTCTTAACACATAGGCTATGTTACTTTACTTATATTAATTGTAATTATTTAATAAAAAGTAACTAGAATAAAATGATTCTTTGTTGACCTAAGTAGGGATTAACTTTAAAACTTTTTGTTTGTATAACTTGTTTTCACGTTTTAAGTCTCTGTTGTACGGCACAGCGTGATTACCGCCATCTATTGATTATTATTTGCATATTATTAATTTTTAATTTCACTTACACTTTTAAATGTTTTTAACCTTGCCTATAGTAGCACTTACTTTGCTTGTTGAGGACGGACGTTTCGGGAGATGTGTCCCTTATCCCGGTCTGAGTTGACAAAGGGACACATCTCCCGAAACGGCCGTCCTCAACAAGCAAAGTAAGTGCTACTATAGGCAAGGTTAAAAACATTTAAAAGTGTAAGTGATTACTAGTAGCTCACGCGAAGATGGAATCAACAAATGTTTTAATTTCAATATAAGTGATTGAATGCTCGATTAGAAAAGTAAGCAATTGGCATTTTCAATGGTTTTTTTTTTTAAATATTGACTAAGCACCCCCTAATAGGTCAATAGTATGCCAAAACCTTCCAAGAATTATAGCTTCCCAAAGTGTCATGTTGATCAGATGAACGGTTTAGGAAGGCATAAGGGACAAACACTATATATGTGTTTATATAAATAACAATATGTATAATATATATGTAATATATATATATATATATATATATATATATATATATAAATATCGCAATATGTATTCTCGTGTATTAATAAAGAACATAAGTCAAAATACAAATACAAGAATTATAATTGAATTTACAATTCAAAGCTTTTCGTTGGCTAACAGTACCATCACCAAGAATATTCAATATTCCTAATCATGTTGGTACTGTTAGCCAACGAAAAGCTTTGAATTGTAAATTCAATTATAATTCTTGTATTTGTATTTTGACTTATGTTCTTTATATATATATATATATAAATATCGCAATATGTATTCTCGTGTATTAATAAAGAACATAAGTCAAAATACAAATACAAGAATTATAATTGAATTTACAATTCAAAGCTTTTCGTTGGCTAACAGTACCATCACCAAGAATATTCAATATTCCTAATCATGTTGGTACTGTTAGCCAACGAAAAGCTTTGAATTGTAAATTCAATTATAATTCTTGTATTTGTATTTTGACTTATGTTCTTTATGTATATATATATATATATTCTTATATTCTTTTATAATAATAAAAAACCTATATATATTAGTTCTTGTTATATATATATATATATATCCATCTATATCCAGGTCTAGTGTATAACGAAGTGATAATAAATATATATCTACGCGTTACATTCCTATAATAGGTATGATTAAGGTTGGATGGAATGGTAGTGTTATGGACAGGCTCAGTGATCCCATGGTCCTAAGGGTAGTGTATTAAGTCAGTATGGCATCACTTAGTTCCAAGGTGACGATCACTTATTTTAAATACGCACTCGCCATGAACACAGTTAAACTGCTATCTTTAGATCAGGATATAGTTTTTCAATGTAGTTTAGCTTACTAATGTAACTGAAGCACGTCAGGTTGTAATAAATCCTCACAGGTGGCGGTCTCCGTTTAATAACTGGTAACTAATTAATCCACGATACAAATAGTCGCATTTACATATTACACATCCGCACCCAGTTGCGGAATGAAGTTGTTTATAGGCAGTTTTGGTTATGCCATTTGTGGTTGCAGTTTTGATTATGTAAACATTACGTTACAAAAAAACTAAATTTGGTCCTAAGGGTAGTCTCAGAGTTTATACAAGCGTATTTACACAGAAGTATCCAAAAGATCTATGTGGCAGTATGTGTAAGGATTTACAATGTGTAGAATAACGTTTATTTTGTGAAAATTAAAAAATTTTCAAAATGTAGGCCTATACGGTGTGTTATGTATTTCTCAATTCCTTCTATATTTCACACTCTTCTTATATGTACCTTGTTCAAATATCCGATCGTTAATGAAATATCTTTTATTCATCTATTAAAGTTCTAATACATTTTAAAAACTTGTAGGGGAGGACACTTGATGGTAATTAAGATTTTTCAAGTATTAATTCATCATTTAAATTTAATTAATAAATTTCAGATTTATATGGAAGAAAAACAAAAGGCCAAGGTATGCAGTATAGTTATATCATCATTGGCTTATAATAAGTGATTACATGATATTATAAAACAGCTGATTTTATGTTATAGGTTTTGTGGTAGAACAGCTGTTTTAACGCTTAGGTTATGTTACTTTATTTATATTATTTGTAATTATTTTAAAAAAAGTAACTAAAATATTTGTTTTTTGTTACCTGAGTAAGAATTGATTTAAATAAATTTTTAATATTAATTATTTTGTTTTATGTAAGAACATGTCACCTCAACAGATGTGAAATATATAGACACCCAAATATACTATGTAACTAAAATTTGATTTAAGAAGGCAAACAGAATAGATAAAATAGAATCGATAAAATAGAACGTTAGGGAAAGAGGAAAATGATTTTGTAATAGATTGGTTTCTCTGAGGGAGGAAAGCTTAAAACATAGAAACAGAATAAAAAAATGAATAAAATTATTTTAGTAACAGGTTTAACCATCTCTAACCATTTTATAAGCTAAAGTTAACTTTTTAATTAAGCCATCAGATATATAAAGGGAACTCTGGACACAAAATATCAACAGGGATTAAAATTTGTATTGGTTTGAAGAAGAAATATGAGTTGTGTGGTTTCTATTTTTCATGTCGTTAATATTTTTATATTTATGTACGGATATATGGGTAAAGAATGTTATGAATTGTATTGAAAATGTAATAATATTATCTTTACGGAATTAGAAAAATTGTTTTACTATTTTTAATAATTAAAATAATTTTTAAAAAATCAATAAAGTTACTAAATTAACTATAATTTCAGTATGTATGTTTTTCGCTAGATCGTGCATTTTTTAAAGTTGGATTAATAAAACATAAACTAAGAAATTCTTTATTAAAAATTAAGGTAAACAACAAGAATCGAAGTTTGTTGCCATTTAGCTCCTTGTTGCTTTTATACAAATGTATAAAATGTTTTTTGTGTTACATTTTGTTCTCTAATGTTTGTTACCACTGGCATTCGCATATTGATTCCGACATTCACATTATTTTAAGGGAAACTTCTTGAATGACAACAATAAATTAGAGTGAAGGCTAGTACGTTACGTCATCACATGAGAATTCTAAGACGAATGCGTCACAATTTTCTCTCTACAACTTTATAGCTTTAATACAAGTGCAAGCTGTCCCATCACTTGCTTTCTCTCTATCACGTTGTTTGGAAGATTTACTAAAGTCTGACTCGGCGCTAGGTTAACGCTAACAACTCTTTTAAGAGGTTATTTGGAGGTTAAGTATAAATAATGTTTTAATGGAATATGACCGATATTCGGATACATCGTATATTTGTTTGTATATTAATTCGTGATTTAATGTGACAGCTGTTTTATCTACTAGATTAAGTCTTTTAGGTACATTGAGACGAACGTATATTATTCTCTAATATGTTAAGGATAAATATAGTTATCCAATATACTGACGTTTATAATTTGTGTCAATTTATAAATAAGTTTGTTTACTATCAATTAGTTGCCCCTTGAAGAAACGCTGAGAAACGACTGCTTCATTTTTTCGTTTACTAATTACTAGCCCAAATTTCTAACCTAAATTTAATGATTATTTCCCAACACATTAAGGATTTAATAATGTTAACAATATTTATAAGACTCACAAAAATAATCATGTCTTGATATGCTTCGCACTTAAAACTCATTTAAGGATAGTTAAAATGACTAAATTAATTTTTATCCTCGAGATTGTTTAAAAAAAAAACAATCAATTAAATACTTATTGACGATTTTCTAAAATTAATATAAACATTTGTAAATAGTCGACATTGCGCTGATAACTTTATATAAAGTTCTACAATAACAAGTAAATAGTTCATTAGAGAAGTTAATTAGAACCTCACTTATCAGTACAGAGACCGCCACATTTGCAGCTTTATTAAAAAGCTGACAACTTTGTTTCAGATATATTATCAGTGCTTTGGATTTAATAGCTTTGATTTTATTAAGCCCTCGACAGTGTCACAGAATCACCTAATAAAATATTGCTCACAGATCTATATAAGTATTAAACATTTTGGTTTATAAATAGGATTAGATGCGGGAACGGCGTATAAGGGTCTATTGATGTTTATTGTGATAATGTAACATTTGAGAAAGTAGGGACACGGTTCCATGGGAAAGCCACGTTCCTGGAGTAGACCTGTTCTCTACTGAAAGCGTACAGAATTGTCTAACTACAACGAAAGATAAACAAATCATCTACGGTATGGCAACCCTCAAGTAACCCAACAGGCAAGTGGATTTGTTGAACTGGTAACCTTCAAATTTGCAGTAATTAATCAATCTGGGATCCATTGTCAGCTCCAATAACAAGGTGTCCATTGAGGTGAATAAAAGGATGACCGATGCCAATAAGGTCTACTTTGGGTTACACAAACACTTAAGCAGCCAGTACTTAAACAGGAAAGCATTATAGTTGCTGTATAAGACGATGATCCGGCTCGGTACTAACTTATGCTTCTGAAGCTTGGGCATTATCAAGAAAACAACCCGGCTACCTTCGAGAGGAAGATCCTTAGGAGGATTCTTGGTCCTGTGAATGTTGTTCGGTAGTGGAGGAGGAAAAGAAATTGTGAGCTGTTTGGGGAACCCAATATAGGAAGCGTAATAAGAAGGGGAAGACTGCCCTGGGCGGGAGGTTAGAGATATACCCAGAAGCCTATTAGATGGAACTACCTACAACGTGAGGATAAAAGAACATCCTAGGTTTAGATGGATGGATTGTGTCGCTCAGGGTGCCAGAACCCTGCTGAAGGTGAGGAAGTGGAAAGCAGAAGCACAGGATTGAGCTACCTGGGTAAGGCTCATTGGCCAAGGTCCACACCGGACTGTACTGCCATAGAAGAAGACGACTAACTGCAAGTTTACTTTAAAATCACTACAGAGTAATCTCGGGTTATAAGGTCCCCAGCACCTATCATGGAGAGGTTAGGGGCCCCTCGAGGAATCGTAGTCAAACCTCAAGAAACTTACAATAAGAACACAAAATACACCACACGAGACTGCAGTCACGCCACTCGCGATATGACCAAAGTGCTTAATACTGGTCACACATGCCATGATTTTCTTCTACCAATAGATATGTACCTTTACTTGAGACCTCTCTTCACTCCATGTATATTTCCTAACCTTTATATCCAGATACAGCGAAGAAATTCGTTACAATCATTGTGCCACTTGTACTGTTCATCGGGCTTTGTACGTTACGTATAAAGCTGCATTAACAAAAAAAAAAAAATAAACAATACTTAAACCTCTTTAAGACTTTACTATATTTACATATAGTTACAAACAAACTAGTAAAATAGAGCTAAATCAGTTAGACTCGGGTATAATCATGTTCTTTACGATCTCCGTTCAAATTGAGGCAACACTCGTAGCCTACCGTTTTTGAAGGTTTTGCATCTATAATTACAGCTAATTCAGTTTCACTACTGTTTAGTTTATCGCATACGCTATATTACTTATCAATCCCCTCTTATTCAATATAACTATAAGAGAATATATATTTCTCCTATTCAATGTACTGTTACCAACAAAAAGCGTTTTTATTACACAAAATTCTTGTATTCCTCACAGAAACAATTTTTATTTTCACTGATTTCTTCGCACTATTCTTTCAACAATATACATTAAAAATCAACAAAAGTTACAAAGTAAAATGAAAACTTCCCCTCAGATATATTGTCCTTGCAAACTATATAGCCTACCACAGAAGGGGCGTAGAAAGGGCTGACTAGTTTTATGTCCCTTAGAATTCTTCTTTAAACGTTAATACTTTTCATAACGGTTTGTATAACTGTTACTGCCTTACATTTTCGCCGCTTGTGTTCCTTTTATTCCACATATTATTTTTTAGTTTGACTCCTAATTTTCATTCACTAGATATTCCATTGTCCAAGAATACTTATAAACATCTAAACCCCTTCGATGTAAGACATAGACTTTTTGCTACATCTCCGATAGAGAGTAGGTGGCCATAACCTTACATGTCATCCAAGACAAGGAAGTGTTTTATGCTTTTCTTTTCTGTATTCACAATTATTTTCAATCTTTCATGATATTCGACCTTATTATAATACCTTAAAATATTTAAGAGATTCGTATGCAATGTCTGAATATTATCCTCACCTATGGCTATATTTAAGGAGACCATTCACAGCATTTTAAAGCTACTAGCAGCATAGCCTTATTAGGTTTTGTATTTTAATTCGAAAATGACTTAACAATCAAACACTTTAAGTGCAAGACATAGACACTGTGATTATCAAGCTGTCAGCGCGTTATTTATCAAATCAAGTGTATTTTATAACGGCTGGAGAAGGAACATGTAAATGATAAGATACACACAGCACACCGTCATCCCTTTCACACGCCTACACCTTTTTACATTTATATATAGTGTGTATTTTGATTAAAACACTTTAAATTTAAATGGCGTTTAAAGCAAATGAAATTGATGCCAGTGATAACAATTTTTTCTGATCTCCTCGAGTAGTATTAGAAAGTGGAGTAGCAATATAATAATAATTCTCTTTTGGTAAACATTGTTTTAATAATATGCACCCATGCACGCAAACACAAACACATACACACACACACACAAACACATACACACACACACACACACACACACACACACACACACACACATACACGCATACACGCACGCATACACACACACACATACACACACATACACGCATACACGCACGCATACACACATACACACACACACACACAGTCAAACACACAAATACACACTCAGTCACACACACAAATACACACACACACACACACACACACTCAAAAACAAACACAAATATAAATATTATAATCATATTTTATATAACAATGATATATATAATATATATATATATATATATATATATATATATATATATATATATATACATACCTATGTATATATATACGAGTATTCGAATTATATATATATATAATTTATAAATTACGCTGTTGATATTTCTTCCCGGTCCTTGAATGTCAATTCCATAAAGTGTTTTTGAGCAACCACTATTTAATCTCTGTGATGCAGTCTCCTACCTAGACACTCTTGTCCTAATTGCAACCTGATGTATGAAAGTGTGATCCAGCTTTTAAATCACTGTGTTTCTAATTTCTCTTCTTCTATTAAAGTTATTCCTAATAGAATGTTTTTATTAGAAATTCTATATGAATCTCGTTAATAGATATCAAGACAAGCCCCTGAACGGCAACTCAGTGATCGTACAAAGAATTTGGACGTTCCTGGTGGAGCAAAACATCTTCTAGGTGTTACTTTGCAATCATAGTATTAAAGTAATAGTCTAGGTCACCTGCCCTTTGGTATATCTCTCAAATACTGTTTAAAGCTTCTTCTCTTTTGTCTTAGAAAATGGTTTGTTATGAATGAAATAGTGTGTGTGCGAGTGTGTATGTGAGTGTGTGTTTGTTTGTGTGAGGGAGAGAGAGAGAGGGAAGAAAAATATCTTTTGAGAGATATTCTTTTAACAAGAAAGAGAGACAGGGGGACATACTGAGACAATAAATTCAGAGAAATTCTGTCGTATACATTCCTTTGCAGAGATCGATTTTAAGGGATTGAGACAGAGTCAAAAATTAAACTACGCAAAGAATCGCTTTCACATGAAGATTTCTTTACCAAGAGTTTTATTTCGCAAACATTTTTCATTGGGAAATTGAATAATATCCATCATGGATTGCCCGTTATAAAAGGGGATAGCTTGAAATAGCTGAAATTTTAACACGACTCTGCTAAAAAAAATGAGAAATCGAAAAGTTATTAGTTGTTTTGCGATAAAATAACATTTCAATAAAAGCGTTCGAAGAACTTCAAAAATTAACGCATATCGAAACCTGGGCGTAAATAAGGCTCTAAGAACTGTTATATGATTTTCACCGTTTGAAAAACTCCATCAGATTTTACCGAATAATTTTAATGTAAAATTATTTTCCTTCAGGACAACTAACTTTAAACTTTCTTAAGAGCAGGCATTTTGTAGTAGTATTTATGTTATTATAAGGATATTTTTCTAGCACAAACAATTTAGACAAACATCATTTTCTTCGATGCTAAATATTTCTAATTACACTTATCCTTTCCCTAATGAACCTAAACTCTAATTTTTTTTTTCACAATTTACATCAACATTACTTTATTTATTCGATATTGGTATAACTACATGATGTGATTTTATTATTTTTAATTTACAAAAGTATTAGTTTCTGCTCTCTTTCTCTCGAGCTTTACGATTTTAGAACCGACTCCACGCTGAAAAGCACTCACTGAAACATTAAAAAATTGTTGCCTTAAAGTGTGCTACAAAAAGTAACAGTTTGGACAAAATAATGTAGTATGTTAACAAGCTAGTAAGTGGTATTTAGCTTAGGTACAGGAAACATATAAACAGACATTGAACGTTGAAATTACACATTCAATAATGGAACAGGAGGAAAATTTAAAAAGACAAAAAGTGTGTTACAAAGTGACACATTGGGAAAACCAATTAGAATGTTGACAGAACACAAAGTGGTATGAAGATTAGCTACACGGAACATGTACACAGACATTGAACTTTAAAAATCCACATTAATTAATGGATCAGGTAAAATATTTAAATAAGATAAAAAGTGTGCTACGAAGTAACAGATTAGGAAATCTATTATTGAAAGTTATCAAAACAGAAAGCGGTATCTAGTTTAGGCACATGGGACATGTACACAGGCATTGAACGTTAAAATTACACATTCTTAATTGGAACAGGGGAAATATTTTAATAAGACAAATGACTTGCTACAAAGTAGCAGATTGTTAAAAATAATATGGAATGGTACAAAGCAGAAAGAGGTATTAAGTTTATGTACAACGAACATGTACACAGGCATTGAACGTTAAAATTACACATTCTTAATTGGAACCGGGGAAATATTTTAATAAGACAAATGATTTGCTACAAAGTAGCAGATTGTTAAAAATAATATGGAATGGTACAAAGCAGAAAGAGGTATTAAGTTTATGTACAACGAACATGTACACAGGCATTGAACGTTAAAATTACACATTCTTAATTGGAACCGGGGAAATATTTTAATAAGACAAATGATTTGCTACAAAGTAGCAGATTGTTAAAAATAATATGGAATGGTACAAAGCAGAAAGAGGTATTATGTTTATATACACGGAGCATGTACACAGACATTGAACGTTAAAAATACATATTCAATAATTGAACAGTGAAATATTTAAATAAGACAAAAGTGTGCTACAATGTAACAGCTTGTGTAAACTAATGTAGAATGATACGAAGCGGATAGTGGTATTAAGTTTAGGTACACGGAACATGTACATAGGCATTGAACTTTTAAATTACACAATAAATAATGGAAAAAGGGAAACATTTTAATAAGGCAAAAAGTGTGCTACAAAGTAACAGATTTGGAAAAATAATATAGAATGTAACAAATCAGAAAGTGGTATTAGGTTTAGGCACACGGAACGTGTACTCAGGCATTGAATGTTAAAATTGCACATTCATAATGGAACAGGCGAAACATTTTATTAAGACAAAAAGTGTGCTACAAAGTAACAGATTTGGAAAAATAATATAGAATGTAACAAATCAAAAAGTGGTTTTAGGTTTAGGTACACGGAACGTCTACTCAGGCATTGAACGTTAAAATCGCACATTCATAATGGAACAGGCGAAACATTTTATTACGACAAAAAGTGTGCTACAAAGTAACAGATTTGGAAAAATAATATAGAATGTAACACATCAGAAAGTGGTATTAAGTTTAGGCACACGGAACGTGTACTCAGGCATTGAACGTTAAAATCGCACATTCATAATGGAGCAGGGAAACATTTTAAAAAGACAGAAAGTGTGCTACAAAGTAACAGATTTGGAAAAATAATATAGAATGTAACAAATCAGAAAGTGGTATTAGGTTTAGGTACACGGAACGTGTACTCAGGCATTGAACGTTAAAATCGAACATTCATAATGGAACAGGCGAAACATTTTATTACGACAAAAAGTGTGCTACAAAGTAACAGATTTGGAAAAATAATATAGAATGTAACAAATCAAAAAGTACTTACTTACTTACTAGCCAACGCCCACTCTTGGCTGTTGGGCCATTTGGTGGCGCGCTGACCAGTAGAGGCGAGAGATCTCTTCTTCCTTCGTGTCGTTCAGGGGTCCATGGTCCAGAGCTGTACATGACTGGAGGTGCTCAGCTGTCATGTCCTCCCCGCTGTCACATAGGGTGCACCTGGGAGACGAGAAGACGTGTATCTTGTTTAGGTGTGCAGCTAGGTAATCGTGTCCAGTTGTGAGTCTAAAAAGTGCAACCCCGTCCCGTCGGGGTAACATGTTGTTAATTGGCCCGTTTTCGACAAGAGTAGCCCAACGTTTATTAAAAGATGCTTCTCGTAAGTAGGCCTGAGTGCTCCTCTTTATTGCAGCATTTATTTGTATTTTTATGGAGGGGAGCGAAGTTGCTACGCTCGGCTGTGGGAGCATTGTTCCTTTTTTTGCCAATGAGTCAGCTAATTCATTACCTCTTATATCCACGTGGCTGGGGATCCATTGTAATTCAATTTTCCATCCCCTATTCATTAGTTTTGACAAATTTTGACGGCAGGCTAGAGTGGATCTGCAATCGGTCTTCTTGTTATTTGTTACGGCCATTATTGCAGCCATTGAGTCTACAAGAAAGACTGCTTGTGCCGGTGTCTTTATTTTCTTCATTTCGTTTGATGCCGCTAGTATGGCGGTTATTTCACCGTCAAAGTTACTTTGGTTGTTGCCAACTGCTAGCGATCCTTCGAAAAGATTACAGTAATAACCAGCTCCAGTCTGTCCTTTGTCTGGGAGGCACGATCCATCGGTATATACATGTAGCCACTGTGTCTCTGGATAGACTGTGTTGATGGTTCTGAGGGCTGCAGCCTTTAGTTCTAGTGGGTTACAATCTTTCTTTGGGATGTTGTGGTCAAGAAGATTTAGGATTCCCTTGGGCAGTGAATTGAACACTTCATGTTTCCTGATATCTGTTGTATGAGTGCCAATGTTGATGTTGTATTTCTTAATCAACTCTTTATATGTGGTTATCGGAGTTTTTTGTGTTTTTAGCCTCGTTGTGGCTTCTTTAAAGTTTGCCCATCGGTGGCTGTACGTCCTTTTGTTTCTCTCCCAAAACCCGAGGCTGAGTTTTTCTCTTCTAAACTGCATTGGCTCTGTTTCCAACTGTGCCTCCATTGCTGCTATCGGGGTCGATTTTGGTGCACCAGTGATGACTCGGAGGACTGCATTTTGGGTTCTATCCAAGATTTGGGATGTGGTGTTTGACGCTGTGATTGTTGCTTCAGCTCCGTACTCGAGTATGGGGCTTATATATGTTTTGTACGCTGTGTTCAGTACATCCTGATTTGCTCCCCATGTTGTGGCAGTTAGGCGTTTCAGCAGTCTTGCTCTTTTAATGGCTCTGTTGGCGCTTTCTTTGATGTGTGGTTTCCAGGTCATTTTGGAATCTATTGAAACTCCCAGGTACTTGCAGATATTGCTCTCCATGAGTTCGCTATTCCCGTATCGCAGAGAGATTTCAGGTCGCCTTGTTGAAAGTGTAAAAAGTTGGTAAATTGATTTATTCGCATTCACACACATCGCGTTAGTCTCCGTCCAAAGCAGCAGGTTAGTCAGTGCCTTGTTTATTGCTTCTTCTAGTGATTTGATGTTGCTACCACTAGCCCAGAGAATTAGATCATCTGCATAGAGTAGGCCTTGTACTCCAGGCACTGCTCGAACTGCCGTGAGTACGTCATTGATCATCAAATTAAAGAGTATACAACTGATTACGGCTCCTTGTGCTAATCCCTGTATTTGGATACGATATTTGGACATTCCTCCTGTATATACAAATCAAAAAGTGGTTTTAGGTTTAGGTAAACGGAACGTCTACTCAGGCATTGAACGTTAAAATCGCACATTCATAATGGAACAGGCGAAACATTTTATTACGACAAAAAGTGTGCTACAAAGTAACAGATTTGGAAAAATAATATAGAATGTAACAAATCAGAAAGTGGTATTAAGTTTAGGCACACGGAACGTGTACTCAGGCATTGAACGTTAAAATCGCACATTCATAATGGAGCAGGCGAAACATTTTAAAAAGACAGAAAGTGTGCTACAAAGTAACAGATTTGGAAAAATAATATAGAATGTAACAAATCAGAAAGTGGTATTAGGTTTAGGTACACGGAACGTGTACTCAGGCATTGAACGTTAAAATCGAACATTCATAATGGAACAGGTGAAAAATTTTAATAAGACAAAAGTGGGCTACAAAGTAACAGATTTGGAAAAATAATATAGAATGTAACAAATCAGAAAGTGGTATTAGGTCTAGGCACACGGAACGTGTACTCAGGCATTGAACGTTAAAATCGCATATTCATAATGGAGCAGGCGAAACATTTTAAAAAGACAAAAAGTGTGCTACAAAGTAACAGATTTGGAAAAATAATATAGAATGTAACAAATCAGAAAGTGGTATTAGGTTTAGGTACACGGAACGTGTACTCAGGCATTGAACGTTAAAATCGCACATTCATAATGGAACAGGCGAAACATTTTATTAAGACAAAAAGTGTGCTACAAAGTAACAGATTTGGAAAAATAATATAGAATGTAACAAATCAGAAAGTGGTATTTGGTTTAGGCACACGGAACGTTTACTGAGGTATAGAACGTTAAAATCGCACATTCATAATGGAGCAGGCGAAACATTTTAATAAGACAAAAAGTGTGCTACAAAGTAACAGATTTGGAAAAATAATATAGAATGTAACAAATCAGAAAGTGGTATTAGGTTTAGGCACACGGGACGTCTACTCAGGCATTGTATGTTAAAATTGCACATTCATAATGGAACAGGCGAAACATTTTAATAAGACAAAAAAGTGTGCTACAAAGTAACAGATTTGGAAAAATAATATAGAATGTAACAAATCAGAAAGTGGTATTAGGTTTAGGCACACGGAACGTGTACTCAGGCATTGAACGTTAAAATAGAACATTCATAATGGAACAGGCGAAAAATTTTAATAAGACAAAAAGTGTGCTACAAAGTAACAGATTTGGAAAAATAATATAGGATGTAACAAATCAGAAAGTGGTATTAGGTTTAGGCACACGGAACGTGTACTCAGGCATTGAACGTTAAAATCGCATATTCATAATGGAGCAGGCGAAACATTTTAAAAAGACAAAAAGTGTGCTACAAAGTAACAGATTTGGAAAAATAATATAGAATGTAACAAATCAGAAAGTGGTATTAGGTTTAGGTACACGGAACGTGTACTCAGGCATTGAACGTTAAAATCGCACATTCATAATGGAACAGGTGAAACATTTTATTAAGACAAAAAGTGTGCTACAAGGTAAAAGATTTGGAAAAATAATATAGAATGTAACAAATCAGAAAGTGGTATTTGGTTTAGGCACACGGAACGTTTACTGAGGTATTGAACGATAAAATCGCACATTCATAATGGAGCAGGCGAAACATTTTAATAAGACAAAAAGTGTGCTACAAAGTAACAGATTTGGAAAAATAATATAGAACGTAACAAATCAGAGAGTGGTATTAGGTTTAGGCACACGGAACGTGTACTCAGGCATTGAATGTTAAAATTGCACATTCATAATGGAACAGGCGAAACATTTTATTAAGACAAAAAGTGTGCTACAAAGTAACAGATTTGGAAAAATAATATAGAATGTAACAAATCAAAAAGTGGTTTTAGGTTTAGGTACACGGAACGTCTACTCAGGCATTGAACGTTAAAATCGCACATTCATAATGGAACAGGCGAAACATTTTATTACGACAAAAAGTGTGCTACAAAGTAACAGATTTGGAAAAATAATATAGAATGTAACAAATCAGAAAGTGGTATTAAGTTTAGGCACATGGAACGTGTACTCAGGCATTAAACGTTAAAATCGCACATTCATAATGGAGCAGGGAAACATTTTAAAAAGACAGAAAGTGTGCTACAAAGTAACAGATTTGGAAAAATAATATAGAATGTAACAAATCAGAAAGTGGTATTAGGTTTAGGTACACGGAACGTGTACTCAGGCATTGAACGTTAAAATCGAACATTCATAATGGAGCAGGCGAAACATTTTATTAAGACAAAAAGTGTGGTACAAAGTAACAGATTTGGAAAAATAATATAGAATGTAACAAATCAGAAAGTGGTATTAGGGTTAGGCGCACGGAACGTGTACTCAGGCATTGAACGTTAAAATCGCACATTCATAATGGAGCAGGCGAAACATTTTAAAAAGACAAAAAGTGTGCTACAAAGTAACAGATTTGGAAAAATAATATAGAATGTAACAAATCAGAAAGTGGTATTAGGTTTAGGTACACGGAACGTGTACTCAGGCATTGAACGTTAAAATCGCACATTCATAATGGAACAGGCGAAACATTTTATTACGACAAAAAGTGTGCTACAAAGTAACAGATTTGGAAAAATAATATAGAATGTAACAAATCAGAAAGTGGTATTAAGTTTAGGCACATGGAACGTGTACTCAGGCATTGAACGTTAAAATCGCACATTCATAATGGAGCAGGGAAACATTTTAAAAAGACAGAAAGTGTGCTACAAAGTAACAGATTTGGAAAAATAATATAGAATGTAACAAATCAGAAAGTGGTATTAGGTTTAGGTACACGGAACGTGTACTCTGGCATTGAACGTTAAAATCGAACATTCATAATGGAGCAGGCGAAACATTTTATTAAGACAAAAAGTGTGGTACAAAGTAACAGATTTGGAAAAATAATATAGAATGTAACAAATCAGAAAGTGGTATTAGGGTTAGGCGCACGGAACGTGTACTCAGGCATTGAACGTTAAAATCGCACATTCATAATGGAGCAGGCGAAACATTTTAAAAAGACAAAAAGTGTGCTACAAAGTAACAGATTTGGAAAAATAATATAGAATGTAACAAATCAGAAAGTGGTATTAGGTTTAGGTACACGGAACGTGTACTCAGGCATTGAACGTTAAAATCGCACATTCATAATGGAACAGGCGAAACATTTTATTACGACAAAAAGTGTGCTACAAAGTAACAGATTTGGAAAAATAATATAGAATGTAACAAATCAGAAAGTGGTATTAGGTTTAGGTACACGGAACGTGTACTCAGGCATTGAACGTTAAAATCGCACATTCATAATGGAACAGGCGAAACATTTTATTACGACAAAAAGTGTGCTACAAAGTAACAGATTTGGAAAAATAATATAGAATGTAACAAATCAGAAAGTGGTATTAAGTTTAGGCACATGGAACGTGTACTCAGGCATTAAACGTTAAAATCGCACATTCATAATGGAGCAGGGAAACATTTTAAAAAGACAGAAAGTGTGCTACAAAGTAACAGATTTGGAAAAATAATATAGAATGTAACAAATCAGAAAGTGGTATTAGGTTTAGGTACACGGAACGTGTACTCAGGCATTGAACGTTAAAATCGCACATTCATAATGGAACAGGCGAAACATTTTATTACGACAAAAAGTGTGCTACAAAGTAACAGATTTGGAAAAATAATATAGAATGTAACAAATCAGAAAGTGGTATTAGGTTTAGGTACACAGAACGTGTATTCAGGCATTGAACGTTAAAATCGAACATTCATAATGGAGCAGGCGAAACGTTTTATTAAGACAAAAAGTGTGGTACAAAGTAACAGATTTGGAAAAATAATATAGAATGTAACAAATCAAAAAGTGGTTTTAGGTTTAGGTACACGGAACGTCTACTCAGGCATTGAACGTTAAAATCGCACATTCATAATGGAACAGGCGAAACATTTTATTACGACAAAAAGTGTGCTACAAAGTAACAGATTTGGAAAAATAATATAGAATGTAACAAATCAGAAAGTGGTATTTGGTTTAGGCACACGGAACGTTTACTGAGGTATTGAACGTTAAAATCGCACATTCATAATGGAGCAGGCGAAACATTTTAATAAGACAAAAAGTGTGCTACAAAGTAACAGATTTGGAAAAATAATATAGAATGTAACAAATCAGAAAATGGTATTAGGTTTAGGCACACGGAACGTGTACTCAGGCATTGAACGTTAAAATAGAACATTCATAATGGAACAGGCGAAAAATTGTAATAAGACAAAAAGTGTGCTACAAAGTAACAGATTTGGAAAAATAATATAGAATGTAACAAATCAGAAAGTGGTATTAGGTTTAGGCACACGGAACGTGTACTCAGGCATTGAACGTTAAAATCGCATATTCATAATGGAGCAGGCGAAACATTTTAAAAAGACAAAAAGTGTGCTACAAAGTAACAGATTTGGAAAAATAATATAGAATGTAACAAATCAGAAAGTGGTATTAGGTTTAGGTACACGGAACGTTTACTGAGGTATTGAACGATAAAATCGCACATTCATAATGGAGCAGGCGAAACATTTTAATAAGACAAAAAGTGTGCTACAAAGTAACAGATTTGGAAAAATAATATAGAACGTAACAAATCAGAGAGTGGTATTAGGTTTAGGCACACGGAACGTGTACTCAGGCATTGAATGTTAAAATTGCACATTCATATTGGAACAGGCGAAACATTTTATTAAGACAAAAAGTGTGCTACAAAGTAACAGATTTGGAAAAATAATATAGAATGTAACAAATCAAAAAGTGGTTTTAGGTTTAGGTACACGGAACGTCTACTCAGGCATTGAACGTTAAAATCGCACATTCATAATGGAACAGGCGAAACATTTTATTACGACAAAAAGTGTGCTACAAAGTAACAGATTTGGAAAAATAATATAGAATGTAACAAATCAGAAAGTGGTATTAGGTTTAGGTACACGGAACGTGTACTCAGGCATTGAACGTTAAAATCGAACATTCATAATGGAGCAGGCGAAACATTTTATTAAGACAAAAAGTGTGGTACAAAGTAACAGATTTGGAAAAATAATACAGAATGTAACAAATCAGAAAGTGGTATTAGGTTTAGGCACACGGAACGTGTACTCAGGCATTGAACGTTAAAATCGCACATTCATAATGGAGCAGGCGAAACATTTTAAAAAGACAAAAAGTGTGCTACAAAGTAACAGATTTGGAAAAATAATATAGAATGTAACAAATCAGAAAGTGGTATTAGGTTTAGGTACACGGAACGTGTACTCAGGCATTGAACGTTAAAATCGCACATTCATAATGGAACAGGCGAAACATTTTATTACGACAAAAAGTGTGCTACAAAGTAACAGATTTGGAAAAATAATATAGAATGTAACAAATCAGAAAGTGGTATTAAGTTTAGGCACATGGAACGTGTACTCAGGCATTGAACGTTAAAATCGCACATTCATAATGGAGCAGGGAAACATTTTAAAAAGACAGAAAGTGTGCTACAAAGTAACAGATTTGGAAAAATAATATAGAATGTAACAAATCAGAAAGTGGTATTAGGTTTAGGTACACGGAACGTGTACTCAGGCATTGAACG
Source organism: Prosapia bicincta (assembly GCA_036971475.1). NCBI lineage: Eukaryota > Metazoa > Arthropoda > Insecta > Hemiptera > Cercopidae > Prosapia > Prosapia bicincta. The sequence goes on along the minus strand of JBAIZL010000002.1, from coordinate 269,655,402 downwards.
TTAAAATCGAACATTCATAATGGAGCAGGCGAAACATTTTATTAAGACAAAAAGTGTGGTACAAAGTAACAGATTTGGAAAAATAATATAGAATGTAACAAATCAGAAAGTGGTATTAGGTTTAGGCACACGGAACGTGTACTCAGGCATTGAACGTTAAAACCGCACATTCATAATGGAGCAGGCGAAACATTTTAAAAAGACAAAAAGTGTGCTACAAAGTAACCGATTTGGAAAAATAATATAGAATGTAACAAATCAGAAAGTGGTATTAGGTTTAGGTACACGGAACGTGTACTCAGGCATTGAACGTTAAAATCGCACATTCATATTGGAACAGGCGAAACATTTTATTACGACAAAAAGTGTGCTACAAAGTAACAGATTTGGAAAAATAATATAGAATGTAACAAATCAGAAAGTGGTATTAAGTTTAGGCACATGGAACGTGTACTCAGGCATTGAACGTTAAAATCGCACATTCATAATGGAGCAGGGAAACATTTTAAAAAGACAGAAAGTGTGCTACAAAGTAACAGATTTGGAAAAATAATATAGAATGTAACAAATCAGAAAGTGGTATTAGGTTTAGGTACACGGAACGTGTATTCAGGCATTGAACGTTAAAATCGAACATTCATAATAGAGCAGACGAAACATTTTATTAAGACAAAAAGTGTGGTACAAAGTAACAGATTTGGAAAAATAATATAGAATGTAACAAATCAGAAAGTGGTATTAGGTTTAGGCACACGGAACGTGTACTCAGGCATTGAACGTTAAAATCGCACATTCATAATGGAGCAGGCGAAACATTTTAAAAAGACAAAAAGTGTGCTACAAAGTAACAGATTTGGAAAAATAATATAGAATGTAACAAATCAAAAAGTGGTTTTAGGTTTAGGTACACGAAACGTCTACTCAGGCATTGAACGTTAAAATCGCACATTCATAATGGAACAGGCGAAACATTTTATTACGACAAAAAGTGTGCTACAAAGTAACAGATTTGGAAAAATAATATAGAATGTAACAAATCAGAAAGTGGTATTTGGTTTAGGCACACGGAACGTTTACTGAGGTATTGAACGTTAAAATCGCACATTCATAATGGAGCAGGCGAAACATTTTAATAAGACAAAAAATGTGCTACAAAGTAACAGATTTGGAAAAATAATATAGAATGTAACAAATCAGAAAATGGTATTAGGTTTAGGCACACGGAACGTGTACTCAGGCATTGAACGTTAAAATAGAACATTCATAATGGAACAGGCGAAAAATTGTAATAAGACAAAAAGTGTGCTACAAAGTAACAGATTTGGAAAAATAATATAGAATGTAACAAATCAGAAAGTGGTATTAGGTTTAGGCACACGGAACGTGTACTCAGGCATTGAACGTTAAAATCGCATATTCATAATGGAGCAGGCGAAACATTTTAAAAAGACAAAAAGTGTGCTACAAAGTAACAGATTTGGAAAAATAATATAGAATGTAACAAATCAGAAAGTGGTATTAGGTTTAGGTACACGGAACGTTTACTGAGGTATTGAACGATAAAATCGCACATTCATAATGGAGCAGGCGAAACATTTTAATAAGACAAAAAGTGTGCTACAAAGTAACAGATTTGGAAAAATAATATAGAACGTAACAAATCAGAGAGTGGTATTAGGTTTAGGCACACGGAACGTGTACTCAGGCATTGAATGTTAAAATTGCACATTCATAATGGAACAGGCGAAACATTTTATTAAGACAAAAAGTGTGCTACAAAGTAACAGATTTGGAAAAATAATATAGAATGTAACAAATCAAAAAGTGGTTTTAGGTTTAGGTACACGGAACGTCTACTCAGGCATTGAACGTTAAAATCGCACATTCATAATGGAACAGGCGAAACATTTTATTACGACAAAAAGTGTGCTACAAAGTAACAGATTTGGAAAAATAATATAGAATGTAACAAATCAAAAAGTGGTTTTAGGTTTAGGTACACGGAACGTCTACTCAGGCATTGAACGTTAAAATCGCACATTCATAATGGAACAGGCGAAACATTTTATTACGACAAAAAGTGTGCTACAAAGTAACAGATTTGGAAAAATAATATAGAATGTAACAAATCAGAAAGTGGTATTAAGTTTAGGCACACGGAACGTGTACTCAGGCATTGAACGTTAAAATCGAACATTCATAATGGAGCAGGCGAAACATTTTATTAAGACAAAAAGTGTGGTACAAAGTAACAGATTTGGAAAAATAATATAGAATGTAACAAATCAGAAAGTGGTATTAGGTTTAGGCACACGGAACGTGTACTCAGGCATTGAACGTTAAAATCGCACATTCATAATGGAGCAGGCGAAACATTTTAAAAAGACAAAAAGTGTGCTACAAAGTAACAGATTTGGAAAAATAATATAGAATGTAACAAATCAGAAAGTGGTATTAGGTTTAGGTACACGGAACGTGTACTCAGGCATTGAACGTTAAAATCGCACATTCATAATGGAACAGGCGAAACATTTTATTACGACAAAAAGTGTGCTACAAAGTAACAGATTTGGAAAAATAATATAGAATGTAACAAATCAGAAAGTGGTATTAAGTTTAGGCACATGGAACGTGTACTCAGGCATTGAACGTTAAAATCGCACATTCATAATGGAGCAGGGAAACATTTTAAAAAGACAGAAAGTGTGCTACAAAGTAACAGATTTGGAAAAATAATATAGAATGTAACAAATCAGAAAGTGGTATTAGGTTTAGGTACACGGAACGTGTACTCAGGCATTGAACGTTAAAATCGAACATTCATAATGGAGCCGGCGAAACATTTTATTAAGACAAAAAGTGTGGTACAAAGTAACAGATTTGGAAAAATAATATAGAATGTAACAAATCAGAAAGTGGTATTAGGTTTAGGCACACGGAACGTGTACTCAGGCATTGAACGTTAAAATCGCACATTCATAATGGAGCAGGCGAAACATATTAAAAAGACAAAAAGTGTGCTACAAAGTAACAGATTTGGAAAAATAATATAGAATGTAACAAATCAAAAAGTGGTTTTAGGTTTAGGTACACGGAACGTCTACTCAGGCATTGAACGTTAAAATCGCACATTCATAATGGAACAGGCGAAACATTTTATTACGACAAAAAGTGTGCTACAAAGTAACAGATTTGGAAAAATAATATAGAATGTAACAAATCAGAAAGTGGTATTTGGTTTAGGCACACGGAACGTTTACTGAGGTATTGAACGTTAAAATCGCACATTCATAATGGAGCAGGCGAAACATTTTAATAAGACAAAAAGTGTGCTACAAAGTAACAGATTTGGAAAAAAAATATAGAATGTAACAAATCAGAAAATGGTATTAGGTTTAGGCACACGGAACGTGTACTCAGGCATTGAACGTTAAAATAGAACATTCATAATGGAACAGGCGAAAAATTTTAATAAGACAAAAAGTGTGCTACAAAGTAACAGATTTGGAAAAATAATATAGAATGTAACAAATCAGAAAGTGGTATTAGGTTTAGGCACACGGAACGTGTACTCAGGCATTGAACGTTAAAATCGCATATTCATAATGGAGCAGGCGAAACATTTTAAAAAGACAAAAAGTGTGCTACAAAGTAACAGATTTGGAAAAATAATATAGAATGTAACAAATCAGAAAGTGGTATTAGGTTTAGGTACACGGAACGTGTACTCAGGCATTGAACGTTAAAATCGCACATTCATAATGGAACAGGTGAAACATTTTATTAAGACAAAAAGTGTGCTACAAGGTAACAGATTTGGAAAAATAATATAGAATGTAACAAATCAGAACGTGGTATTTGGTTTAGGCACACGGAACGTTTACTGAGGTATTGAACGATAAAATCGCACATTCATAATGGAGCAGGCGAAACATTTTAATAAGACAAAAAGTGTGCTACAAAGTAATAGATTTGGAAAAATAATATAGAATGTAACAAATCAGAGAGTGGTATTAGGTTTAGGCACACGGAACGTGTACTCAGGCATTGAACGTTAAAATCGCACATTCATAATGGAGCAGGCGAAACATTTTAAAAAGACAAAAAGTGTGCTACAAAGTAACAGATTTGGAAAAATAATATAGAATGTAACAAATCAGAAAGTGGTATTAGGTTTAGGTACACGGAACGTGTACTCAGGCATTGAACGTTAAAATCGAACATTCATAATGGAGCAGGGAAACATTTTAAAAAGACAGAAAGTGTGCTACAAAGTAACAGATTTGGAAAAATAATATAGAATGTAACAAATCAGAAAGTGGTATTAGGTTTAGGTACACGGAACGTGTACTCAGGCATTGAACGTTAAAATCGAACATTCATAATGGAGCAGGCGAAACATTTTATTAAGACAAAAAGTGTGGTACAAAGTAACAGATTTGGAAAAATAATATAGAATGTAACAAATCAGAAAGTGGTATTAGGTTTAGGCACACGGAACGTGTACTCAGGCATTGAACGTTAAAATCGCACATTCATAATGGAGCAGGCGAAACATTTTAAAAAGACAAAAAGTGTGCTACAAAGTAACAGATTTGGAAAAATAATATAGAATGTAACAAATCAAAAAGTGGTTTTAGGTTTAGGTACACGGAACGTCTACTCAGGCATTGAACGTTAAAATCTTACATTCATAATGGAACAGGCGAAACATTTTATTACGACAAAAAGTGTGCTACAAAGTAACAGATTTGGAAAAATAATATAGAATGTAACAAATCAGAAAGTGGTATTAAGTTTAGGCACATGGAACGTGTACTCAGGCATTGAACGTTAAAATCGCACATTCATAATGGAGCAGGGAAACATTTTAAAAAGACAGAAAGTGTGCTACAAAGTAACAGATTTGGAAAAATAATATAGAATGTAACAAATCAGAAAGTGGTATTAAGTTTAGGCACACGGAACGTGTACTCAGGCATTGAACGTTAAAATCGCACATTCATAATGGAGCAGGGAAACATTTTAAAAAGACAGAAAGTGTGCTACAAAGTAACAGATTTGGAAAAATAATATAGAATGTAACAAATCAGAAAGTGGTATTAGGTTTAGGTACACGGAACGTGTACTCAGGCATTGAACGTTAAAATCGAACATTCATAATGGAACAGGCGAAACATTTTATTACGACAAAAAGTGTGCTACAAAGTAACAGATTTGGAAAAATAATATAGAATGTAACAAATCAAAAAGTGGTTTTAGGTTTAGGTACACGGAACGTCTACTCAGGCATTGAACGTTAAAATCGCACATTCATAATGGAACAGGCGAAACATTTTATTACGACAAAAAGTGTGCTACAAAGTAACAGATTTGGAAAAATAATATAGAATGTAACAAATCCGAAAGTGGTATTAAGTTTAGGCACACGGAACGTGTACTCAGGCATTGAACGTTAAAATCGCACATTCATAATGGAGCAGGCGTAACATTTTAAAAAGACAGAAAGTGTGCTACAAAGTAACAGATTTGGAAAAATAATATAGAATGTAACAAATCAGAAAGTGGTATTAGGTTTAGGTACACGGAACGTGTACTCAGGCATTGAACGTTAAAATCGAACATTCATAATGGAACAGGCGAAAAATTTTAATAAGACAAAAAGTGTGCTACAAAGTAACAGATTTGGAAAAATAATATAGAATGTAACAAATCAGAAAGTGGTATTAGGTTTAGGCACACGGAACGTGTACTCAGGCATTGAACGTTAAAATCGCATATTCATAATGGAGCAGGCGAAACATTTTAAAAAGACAAAAAGTGTGCTACAAAGTAACAGATTTGGAAAAATAATATAGAATGTAACAAATCAGAAAGTGGTATTAGGTTTAGGTACACGGAACGTGTACTCAGGCATTGAACGTTAAAATCGCACATTCATAATGGAACAGGCGAAACATTTTATTAAGACAAAAATTGTGCTACAAAGTAACAGATTTGGAAAAATAATATAGAATGTAACAAATCAGAAAGTGGTATTTGGTTTAGGCACACGGAACGTTTACTGAGGTATTGGACGTTAAAATCGCACATTCATAATGGAGCAGGCGAAACATTTTAATAAGACAAAAAGTGTGCTACAAAGTAACAGATTTGGAAAAATAATATAGAATGTAACAAATCAGAAAATGGTATTAGGTTTAGGCACACGGAACGTGTACTCAGGCATTGTATGTTAAAATTGCACATTCATAATGGAACAGGCGAAACATTTTAATAAGACAAAAAGTGTGCTACAAAGTAACAGATTTGGAAAAATAATATAGAATGTAACAAATCAGAAAGTGGTATTAGGTTTAGGCACACGGAACGTGTACTCAGGCATTGAACGTTAAAATCGCATATTCATAATGGAGCAGGCGAAACATTTTAAAAAGACAAAAAGTGTGCTACAAAGTAACAGATTTGGAAAAATATTATAGAATGTAACAAATCAGAAAGTGGTATTAGGTTTAGGTACACGGAACGTGTACTCAGGCATTGTACGTTAAAATCGCACATTCATAATGGAACAGGTGAAACATTTTATTAAGACAAAAAGTGTGCTACAAGGTAACAGATTTGGAAAAATAATATAGAATGTAACAAATCAGAAAGTGGTATTTGGTTTAGGCACACGGAACGTTTACCGAGGTATTCAACGATAAAATCGCACATTCATAATGGAGCAGGCGAAACATTTTAATAAGACAAAATGTGTGCTACAAAGTAACAGATTTGGAAAAATAATATAGAATGTAACAAATCAGAGAGTGGTATTAGGTTTAGGCACACGGAACGTGTACTCAGGCATTGAATGTTAAAATTGCACATTCATAATGGAACAGGCGAAATATTTTATTAAGAGAAAAAGTGTGCTACAAAGTAACAGATTTGGAAAAATAATATAGAATGTAACAAATCAAAAAGTGGTTTTAGGTTTAGGTACACGGAACGTCTACTCAGGCATTGAACGTTAAAATCGCACATTCATAATGGAACAGGCGAAACATTTTATTACGACAAAAAGTGTGCTACAAAGTAACAGATTTGGAAAAATAATATAGAATGTAACAAATCAGAAAGTGGTATTAAGTTTAGGCACACGGAACGTGTACTCAGGCATTGAACGTTAAAATCGCACATTCATAATGGAGCAGGGAAACATTTTAAAAAGACAGAAAGTGTGCTACAAAGTAACAGATTTGGAAAAATAATATAGAATGTATCAAATCAGAAAGTGGTATTAGGTTTAGGTACACGGAACGTGTACTCAGGCATTGAACGTTAAAATCGAACATTCATAATGGAGCAGGCGAAACATTTTAATAAGACAAAAAGTGTGCTACAAAGTAACAGATTTGGAAAAATAATATAGAATGTAACAAATCAGAAAGTGGTATTAGGTTAAGGCACACGGAACGTGTACTCAGGCATTGAACGTTAAAATCGCACATTCATAATGGAGCAGGCGAAACATTTTAAAAAGACAAAAATTGTGCTACAAAGTAACAGATTTGGAAAAATAATATAGAATGTAACAAACCAAAAAGTGGTTTTAGGTTTAGGTACACGGAACATCTACTCAGGCATTGAACGTTAAAATCGCACATTCATAATGGAACAGGTGAAACATTTTATTACGACAAAAAGTGTGCTACAAAGTAACAGATTTGGAAAAATAATATAGAATGTAACAAATCAGAAAGTGGTATTAAGTTTAGGCACACGGAACGTGTACTCAGGCATTGAACGTTAAAATCGAACATTCATAATGGAGCAGTCGAAACATTTTAAAAAGACAAAAAGTGTGCTACAAAGTAACAGATTTGGAAAAATAATATAGAATGTAACAAATCAAAAAGTGGTTTTAGGTTTAGGTACACGGAACGTCTACTCAGGCATTGAACGTAAAATCGCACATTCATAAAGGAACAGGCGAAACATTTTATTACGACAAAAAGTGTGCTACAAAGTAACAGATTTGGAAAAATAATATAGAATGTAACAAATCAGAAAGTGGTATTAAGTTTAGGCACACGGAACGTGTACTCAGGCATTGAACGTTAAAATCGCAAATTCATAATGGAGCAGGCGAAACATTTTATTAAGACAAAAAGTGTGCTACAAAGTAACAGATTTGGAAAAATAATATAGAATGTAACAAATCAGAAAGTGGTATTAGGTTTAGGCACACGGAACGTGTACTCAGGCATTGAACGTTAAAATCGCACATTCATAATGGAGCAGGCGAAACATTTTAAAAAGACAAAAAGTGTGCTACAAAGTAACAGATTTGGAAAAATAATATAGAATGTAACAAATCAGAAAGTGGTATTAAGTTTAGGCACACGGAACGTGTACTCAGGCATTGAACGTTAAAATCGCACATTCATAATGGAGCAGGGAAACATTTTAAAAAGACAGAAAGTGTGCTACAAAGTAACAGATTTGGAAAAATAATATAGAATGTAACAAATCAGAAAGTGGTATTAAGTTTAGGCACACGGAACGTGTACTCAGGCATTGAACGTTAAAATCGAACATTCATAATGGAGCAGGCGAAACATTTTATTAAGCAAAAAAGTGTGGTACAAAGTAACAGATTTGGAAAAATAATATAGAATGTAACAAATCAGAAAGTGGTATTAGGTTTAGGCACACGGAACGTGTACTCAGGCATTGAACGTTAAAATCGCACATTCATAATGGAGCAGGCGAAAAATTTTAAAAAGACAAAAAGTGTGCTACAAAGTAACAGATTTGGAAAAATAATATAGAATGTAACAAATCAAAAAGTGGTTTTAGGTTTAGGTACACGGAACGTCTACTCAGGCATTGAACGTTAAAATCGCACATTCATAATGGAACAGGCGAAACATTTTATTACGACAAAAAGTGTGCTACAAAGTAACAGATTTGGAAAAATAATATAGAATGTAACAAATCAGAAAGTGGTATTAAGTTTAGGCACACGGAACGTGTACTCAGGCATTGAACGTTAAAATCGCACATTCATAATGGAGCAGGCGAAACATTTTAAAAAGAAAGAAAGTGTGCTACAAAGTAACAGATTTGGAAAAATAATATAGAATGTAACAAATCAGAAAGTGGTATTAGGTTTAGGTACACGGAACGTGTACTCAGGCATTGAACGTTAAAATCGAACATTCATAATGGAACAGGCGAAAAATTTTAATAAGACAAAAAGTGTGCTACAAAGTAACAGATTTGGAAAAATAATATAGAACGTAACAAATCAGAAAGTGGTATTAGGTTTAGGTACACGGAACGTGTACTCAGGCATTGAACGTTAAAATCGAACATTCATAATGGAACAGGCGAAACATTTTAAAAAGACAAAAAGTGTGCTACAAAGTAACAGATTTGGAAAAATAATATAGAATGTAACAAATCAGAAAGTGGTATTAGGTTTAGGTACACGGAACGTGTACTCAGGCATTGAACGTTAAAATCGCACATTCATAATGGAACAGGCGAAACATTTTATTAAGACAAAAAGTGTGCTACAAAGTAACAGATTTGGAAAAATAATATAGAATGTAACAAATCAGAAAGTGGTATTTGGTTTAGGCACACGGAACGTTTACTGAGGTATTGAACGTTAAAATCGCACATTCATAATGGAGCAGGCGAAACATTTTAATAAGACAAAAAGTGTGCTACAAAGTAACAGATTTGGAAAAATAATATAGAATGTAACAAATCAGAAAATGGTATTAGGTTTAGGCACACGGAACGTGTACTCAGGCATTGTATGTTAAAATTGCACATTCATAATGGAACAGGCGAAACATTTTATTAAGCAAAAAAGTGTGGTACAAAGTAACAGATTTGGAAAAATAATATAGAATGTAACAAATCAGAAAGTGGTATTAGGTTTAGGCACACGGAACGTGTACTCAGGCATTGAACGTTAAAATCGCACATTCATAATGGAGCAGGCGAAAAATTTTAAAAAGACAAAAAGTGTGCTACAAAGTAACAGATTTGGAAAAATAATATAGAATGTAACAAATCAAAAAGTGGTTTTAGGTTTAGGTACACGGAACGTCTACTCAGGCATTGAACGTTAAAATCGCACATTCATAATGGAACAGGCGAAACATTTTATTACGACAAAAAGTGTGCTACAAAGTAACAGATTTGGAAAAATAATATAGAATGTAACAAATCAGAAAGTGGTATTAAGTTTAGGCACACGGAACGTGTACTCAGGCATTGAACGTTAAAATCGCACATTCATAATGGAGCAGGCGAAACATTTTAAAAAGAAAGAAAGTGTGCTACAAAGTAACAGATTTGGAAAAATAATATAGAATGTAACAAATCAGAAAGTGGTATTAGGTTTAGGTACACGGAACGTGTACTCAGGCATTGAACGTTAAAATCGAACATTCATAATGGAACAGGCGAAAAATTTTAATAAGACAAAAAGTGTGCTACAAAGTAACAGATTTGGAAAAATTATATAGAATGTAACAAATCAGAAAGTGGTATTAGGTTTAGGCACACGGAACGTCTACTTAGGCATTGTATGTTAAAATTGCACATTCATAATGGAACAGGCGAAACATTTTAATAAGACAAAAAGTGTGCTACAAAGTAACAGATTTGGAAAAATAATATAGAATGTAACAAATCAGAAAGTGGTATTAGGTTTAGGCACACGGAACGTCTACTCAGGCATTGAACGTTAAAATCGCACATTCATAATGGAACAGGCGAAACATTTTATTACGACAAAAAGTGTGCTACAAAGTAACAGATTTGGAAAAATAATATAGAATGTAACAAATCAGAAAGTGGTATTAAGTTTAGGCACACGGAACGTGTACTCAGGCATTGAACGTTAAAATCGAACATTCATAATGGAGCAGGCGAAACATTTTATTAAGACAAAAAGTGTGCTACAAAGTAACAGATTTGGAAAAATAATATAGAATGTAACAAATCAGAAAGTGGTATTAGGTTTAGGTACACGGAACGTGTACTCAGGCATTGAACGTTAAAATCGAACATTCATAATGGAACAGGCGAAACATTTTAAAAAGACAAAAAGTGTGCTACAAAGTAACAGATTTGGAAAAATAATATAGAATGTAACAAATCAGAAAGTGGTATTAGGTTTAGGTACACGGAACGTGTACTCAGGCATTGAACGTTAAAATCGCACATTCATAATGGAACAGGCGAAACATTTTATTAAGACAAAAAGTGTGCTACAAAGTAACAGATTTGGAAAAATAATATAGAATGTAACAAATCAGAAAGTGGTATTTGGTTTAGGCACACGGAACGTTTACTGAGGTATTGAACGTTAAAATCGCACATTCATAATGGAGCAGGCGAAACATTTTAATAAGACAAAAAGTGTGCTACAAAGTAACAGATTTGGAAAAATAATATAGAATGTAACAAATCAGAAAATGGTATTAGGTTTAGGCACACGGAACGTGTACTCAGGCATTGTATGTTAAAATTGCACATTCATAATGGAACAGGCGAAACATTTTAATAAGACAAAAAGTGTGCTACAAAGTAACAGATTTGGAAAAATAATATAGAATGTAACAAATCAGAAAGTGGTATTAGGTTTAGGCACACGGAACGTGTACTCAGGCATTGAACGTTAAATCGCATATTCATAATGGAGCAGGCGAAACATTTTAAAAAGACAAAAAGTGTGCTACAAAGTAACAGATTTGGAAAAATATTATAGAATGTAACAAATCAGAAAGTGGTATTAGGTTTAGGTACACGGAACGTGTACTCAGGCATTGTACGTTAAAATCGCACATTCATAATGGAACAGGTGAAACATTTTATTAAGACAAAAAGTGTGCTACAAGGTAACAGATTTGGAAAAATAATATAGAATGTAACAAATCAGAAAGTGGTATTTGGTTTAGGCACACGGAACGTTTACCGAGGTATTCAACGATAAAATCGCACATTCATAATGGAGCAGGCGAAACATTTTAATAAGACAAAAAGTGTGCTACAAAGTAACAGATTTGGAAAAATAATATAGAATGTAACAAATCAGAGAGTGGTATTAGGTTTAGGCACACGGAACGTGTACTCAGGCATTGAATGTTAAAATTGCACATTCATAATGGAACAGGCGAAACATTTTATTAAGAGAAAAAGTGTGCTACAAAGTAACAGATTTGGAAAAATAATATAGAATGTAACAAATCAAAAAGTGGTTTTAGGTTTAGGTACACGGAACGTCTACTCAGGCATTGAACGTTAAAATCGCACATTCATAATGGAACAGGCGAAACATTTTATTACGACAAAAAGTGTGCTACAAAGTAACAGATTTGGAAAAATAATATAGAATGTAACAAATCAGAAAGTGGTATTAAGTTTAGGCACACGGAACGTGTACTCAGGCATTGAACGTTAAAATCGCACATTCATAATGGAGCAGGGAAACATTTTAAAAAGACAGAAAGTGTGCTACAAAGTAACAGATTTGGAAAAATAATATAGAATGTAACAAATCAGAAAGTGGTATTAGGTTTAGGTACACGGAACGTGTACTCAGGCATTGAACGTTAAAATCGAACATTCATAATGGAGCAGGCGAAACATTTTAATAAGACAAAAAGTGTGCTACAAAGTAACAGATTTGGAAAAATAATATAGAATGTAACAAATCAGAAAGTGGTATTAGGTTTAGGCACACGGAACTTGTACTCAGGCATTGAACGTTAAAATCGCACATTCATAATGGAGCAGGCGAAACATTTTAAAAAGACAAAAAGTGTGCTACAAAGTAACAGATTTGGAAAAATAATATAGAATGTAACAAACCAAAAAGTGGTTTTAGGTTTAGGTACACGGAACGTCTACTCAGGCATTGAACGTTAAAATCGCACATTCATAATGGAACAGGTGAAACATTTTATTACGACAAAAAGTGTGCTACAAAGTAACAGATTTGGAAAAATAATATAGAATGTAACAAATCAGAAAGTGGTATTAAGTTTAGGCACACGGAACGTGTACTCAGGCATTGAACGTTAAAATCGAACATTCATAATGGAGCAGGCGAAACATTTTAAAAAGACAAAAAGTGTGCTACAAAGTAACAGATTTGGAAAAATAATATAGAATGTAACAAATCAAAAAGTGGTTTTAGGTTTAGGTACACGGAACGTCTACTTAGGCATTGAACGTTAAAATCGCACATTCATAATGGAACAGGCGAAACATTTTATTACGACAAAAAGTGTGCTACAAAGTAACAGATTTGGAAAAATAATATAGAATGTAACAAATCAGAAAGTGGTATTAAGTTTAGGCACACGGAACGTGTACTCAGGCATTGAACGTTAAAATCGCACATTCATAATGGAGCAGGCGAAACATTTTATTAAGACAAAAAGTGTGCTACAAAGTAACAGTTTTGGAAAAATAATATAGAATGTAACAAATCAGAAAGTGGTGTTAGGTTTAGGCACACGGAACGTGTACTCAGGCATTGAACGTTAAAATCGCACATTCATAATATAGCAGGCGAAACATTTTAAAAAGACAAAAAGTGTGCTACAAAGTAACAGATTTGGAAAAATAATATAGAATGTAACACATCAGAAAGTGGTATTAAGTTTAGGCACACGGAACGTGTACTCAGGCATTGAACGTTAAAATCGCACATTCATAATGGAGCAGGGAAACATTTTAAAAAGACAGAAAGTGTGCTACAAAGTAACAGATTTGGAAAAATAATATAGAATGTAACAAATCAGAAAGTGGTATTAAGTTTAGGCACACGGAACGTGTACTCAGGCATTGAACGTTAAAATCGAACATTCATAATGGAGCAGGCGAAACATTTTATTAAGCAAAAAAGTGTGGTACAAAGTAACAGATTTGGAAAAATAATATAGAATGTAACAAATCAGAAAGTGGTATTAGGTTTAGGCACACGGAACGTGTACTCAGGCATTGAACGTTAAAATCGCACATTCATAATGGAGCAGGCGAAAAATTTTAAAAAGACAAAAAGTGTGCTACAAAGTAACAGATTTGGAAAAATAATATAGAATGTAACAAATCAAAAAGTGGTTTTAGGTTTAGGTACACGGAACCTCTACTCAGGCATTGAACGTTAAAATCGCACATTCATAATGGAACAGGCGAAACATTTTATTACGACAAAAAGTGTGCTACAAAGTAACAGATTTGGAAAAATAATATAGAATGTAACAAATCAGAAAGTGGTATTAAGTTTAGGCACACGGAACGTGTACTCAGGCATTGAACGTTAAAATCGCACATTCATAATGGAGCAGGCGAAACATTTTAAAAAGAAAGAAAGTTTGCTACAAAGTAACAGATTTGGAAAAATAATATAGAATGTAACAAATCAGAAAGTGGTATTAGGTTTAGGTACACGGAACGTGTACTCAGGCATTGAACGTTAAAATCGAACATTCATAATGGAACAGGCGAAAAATTTTAAAAAGACAAAAAGTGTGCTACAAAGTAACAGATTTGGAAAAATAATATAGAATGTAACAAATCAGAAAGTGGTATTAGGTTTAGGCACACGGAACGTCTACTCAGGCATTGTATGTTAAAATTGCACATTCATAATGGAACAGGCGAAACATTTTATTAAGACAAAAAGTGTGCTACAAAGTAACAGATTTGGAAAAATAATATAGAATGTAACAAATCAGAAAGTGGTATTAGGTTTAGGCACACGGAACGTCTACTCAGGCATTGAACGTTAAAATCGCACATTCATAATGGAACAGGCGAAACATTTTATTACGACAAAAAGTGTGCTACAAAGTAACAGATTTGGAAAAATAATATAGAATGTAACAAATCAGAAAGTGGTATTAAGTTTAGGCACACGGAACGTGTACTCAGGCATTGAACGTTAAAATCGAACATTCATAATGGAGCAGGCGAAACATTTTATTAAGACAAAAAGTGTGCTACAAAGTAACAGATTTGGAAAAATAATATAGAATGTAACAAATCAGAAAGTGGTATTAGGTTTAGGCACACGGAACGTGTACTCAGGCATTGAACGTTAAAATCGCACATTCATAATGGAGCAGGCGAAACATTTTAAAAAGACAAAAAGTGTGCTACAAAGTAACAGATTTGGAAAAATAATATAGAATGTAACAAATCAAAAAGTGGTTTTAGGTTTAGGTACACGGAACGTCTACTCAGGCATTGAACGTTAAAATCGCACATTCATAATGGAACAGGCGAAACATTTTATTACGACAAAAAGTGTGCTACAAAGTAACAGATTTGGAAAAATAATATAGAATGTAACAAATCAGAAAGTGGTATTAAGTTTAGGCACACGGAACGTGTACTCAGGCATTGAACGTTAAAATCGCACATTCATAATGGAGCAGGCGAAACATTTTAAAAAGACAGAAAGTGTGCTACAAAGTAACAGATTTGGAAAAATAATATAGAATGTAACAAATCAAAAAGTGGTTTTAGGTTTAGGTACACGGAATGTCTACTCAGGCATTGAACGTTAAAATCGCACATTCATAATGGAACAGGCGAAACATTTTATTACGACAAAAAGTGTGCTACAAAGTAACAGATTTGGAAAAATAATATAGAATGTAACAAATCAAAAAGTGGTATTAAGTTTAGGCACACGGAACGTGTACTCAGGCATTGAACGTTAAAATCGCACATTCATAATGGAGCAGGGAAACATTTTAAAAAGACAGAAAGTGTGCTACAAAGTAACAGATTTGGAAAAATAATATAGAATGTAACAAATCAGAAAGTGGTATTAGGTTTAGGTACACGGAACGTGTACTCAGGCATTGAACGTTAAAATCGAACATTCATAATGGAACAGGCGAAACATTTTATTACGACAAAAAGTGTGCTACAAAGTAACAGATTTGGAAAAATAATATAGAATGTAACAAATCAAAAAGTGGTTTTAGGTTTAGGTACACGGAACGTCTACTCAGGCATTGAACGTTAAAATCGCACATTCATAATGGAACAGGCGAAACATTTTATTACGACAAAAAGTGTGCTACAAAGTAACAGATTTGGAAAAATAATATAGAATGTAACAAATCAGAAAGTGGTATTAAGTTTAGGCACATGGAACGTGTACTCAGGCATTGAACGTTAAAATCGCACATTCATAATGGAGCAGGGAAACATTTTAAAAAGACAGAAAGTGTGCTACAAAGTAACAGATTTGGAAAAATAATATAGAATTTAACAAATCAGAAAGTGGTATTAGGTTTAGGTACACGGAACGTGTACTCAGGCATTGAACGTTAAAATCGAACATTCATAATGGAGTAGGCGAAACATTTTATTAAGACAAAAAGTGTGGTACAAAGTAACAGATTTGGAAAAATATTATAGAATGTAACAAATCAGAAAGTGGTATTAGGTTTAGGTACACGGAACGTGTACTCAGGCATTGAACGTTAAAATCGAACATTCATAATGGAAAAGGCGAAACATTTTATTACGACAAAAAGTGTGCTACAAAGTAACAGATTTGGAAAAATAATATAGAATGTAACAAATCAAAAAGTGGTTTTAGGTTTAGGTACACGGAACGTCTACTCAGGCATTGAACGTTAAAATCGCACATTCATAATGGAACAGGCGAAACATTTTATTACGACAAAAAGTGTGCTACAAAGTAACAGATTTGGAAAAATAATATAGAATGTAACAAATCAGAAAGTGGTATTAAGTTTAGGCACATGGAACGTGTACTCAGGCATTGAACGTTAAAATCGCACATTCATAATGGAGCAGGGAAACATTTTTAAAAGACAGAAAGTGTGCTACAAAGTAACAGATTTGGAAAAATAATATAGAATGTAACAAATCAGAAAGTGGTATTAGGTTTAGGTACACGGAACGTGTACTCAGGCATTGAACGTTAAAATCGAACATTCATAATGGAGCAGGCGAAACATTTTATTAAGACAAAAAGTGTGGTACAAAGTAACAGATTTGAAAAATAATATAGAATGTAACAAATCAGAAAGTGGTATTAGGTTTAGGCACACGGAACGTGTACTCAGGCATTGAACGTTAAAATCGCACATTCATAATGGAGCAGGCGAAACATTTTAAAAAGACCAAAAGTGTGCTACAAAGTAACAGATTTGGAAAAATAATATAGAATGTAACAAATCAGAAAGTGGTATTAAGTTTAGGCACATGGAACGTGTACTCAGGCATTGAACGTTAAAATCGCACATTCATAATGGAGCAGGGAAACATTTTAAAAAGACAGAAAGTGTGCTACAAAGTAACAGATTTGGAAAAATAATATAGAATGTAACAAATCAGAAAGTGGTATTAGGTTTAGGTACACGGAACGTGTACTCAGGCATTGAACGTTAAAATCGAACATTCATAATGGAGCAGGCGAAACATTTTATTAAGACAAAAAGTGTGGTACAAAGTAACAGATTTGGAAAAATAATATAGAATGTAACAAATCAGAAAGTGGTATTAGGTTTAGGCACACGGAACGTGTACTCAGGCATTGAACGTTAAAATCGCACATTCATAATGGAGCAGGCGAAACATTTTAAAAAGACAAAAAGTGTGCTACAAAGTAACAGATTTGGAAAAATAATATAGAATGTAACAAATCAGAAAGTGGTATTAGGTTTAGGTACACGGAACGTGTACTCAGGCATTGAACGTTAAAATCGCACATTCATAATGGAACAGGCGAAACATTTTATTACGACAAAAATTGTGCTACAAAGTAACAGATTTGGAAAAATAATATAGAATGTAACAAATCAGAAAGTGGTATTAAGTTTAGGCACATGGAACGTGTACTCAGGCATTGAACGTTAAAATCGCACATTCATAATGGAGCAGGGAAACATTTTAAAAAGACAGAAAGTGTGCTACAAAGTAACAGATTTGGAAAAATAATATAGAATGTAACAAATCAGAAAGTGGTATTAGGTTTAGGTACACGGAACGTCTACTCAGGCATTGAACGTTAAAATCGCACATTCATAATGGAACAGGCGAAACATTTTATTACGACAAAAAGTGTGCTACAAAGTAACAGATTTGGAAAAATAATATAGAATGTAACAAATCAGAAAGTGGTATTAAGTTTAGGCACACGGAACGTGTACTCAGGCATTGAACGTTAAAATCGCACATTCATAATGGAGCAGGGAAACATTTTAAAAAGACAGAAAGCGTGCTACAAAGTAACAGATTTGGAAAAATAATATAGAATGTAACAAATCAGAAAGTGGTATTAGGTTTAGGTACACGGAACGTGTACTCAGGCATTGAACGTTAAAATCGAACATTCATAATGGAACAGGCGAAACATTTTATTACGACAAAAAGTGTGCTACAAAGTAACAGATTTGGAAAAATAATATAGAATGTAAGAAATCAAAAAGTGGTTTTAGGTTTAGGTACACGGAACGTATACTCAGGCATTGAACGTTAAAATCGCACATTCATAATGGAACAGGCGAAACATTTTATTACGACAAAAAGTGTGCTACAAAGTAACAGATTTGGAAAAGTAATATAGAATGTAACAAATCAGAAAGTGGTATTAAGTTTAGGCACACGGAACGTGTACTCAGGCATTGAACGTTAAAATCGCACATTCATAATGGAGCAGGCGTAACATTTTAAAAAGACAGAAAGTGTGCTACAAAGTAACAGATTTGGAAAAATAATATAGAATGTAACAAATCAGAAAGTGGTATTAGGTTTAGGTACACGGAACGTGTACTCAGGCATTGAACGTTAAAATCGCACATTCATAATGGAACAGGCGAAACATTTTATTACGACAAAAAGTGTGCTACAAAGTAACAGATTTGGAAAAGTAATATAGAATGTAACAAATCAGAAAGTGGTATTAAGTTTAGGCACATGGAACGTGTACTCAGGCATTAAACGTTAAAATCGCACATTCATAATGGAGCAGGGAAACATTTTAAAAAGACAGAAAGTGTGCTACAAAGTAACAGATTTGGAAAAATAATATAGAATGTAACAAATCAGAAAGTGGTATTAGGTTTAGGTACACGGAACGTGTACTCAGGCATTGAACGTTAAAATCGAACATTCATAATGGAGCAGGCGAAACATTTTATTAAGACAAAAAGTGTGGTACAAAGTAACAGATTTGGAAAAATAATATAGAATGTAACAAATCAGAAAGTGGTATTAGGTTTAGGCACACGGAACGTGTACTCAGGCATTGAACGTTAAAATCGCACATTCATAATGGAGCAGGCGAAACATTTTAAAAAGACAAAAAGTGTGCTACAAAGTAACAGATTTGGAAAAATAATATAGAATGTAACAAATCAGAAAGTGGTATTAGGTTTAGGTACACGGAACGTGTACTCAGGCATTGAACGTTAAAATCGCACATTCATAATGGAACAGGCGAAACATTTTATTACGACAAAAATTGTGCTACAAAGTAACAGATTTGGAAAAATAATATAGAATGTAACAAATCAGAAAGTGGTATTAAGTTTAGGCACATGGAACGTGTACTCAGGCATTGAACGTTAAAATCGCACATTCATAATGGAGCAGGGAAACATTTTAAAAAGACAGAAAGTGTGCTACAAAGTAACAGATTTGGAAAAATAATATAGAATGTAACAAATCAGAAAGTGGTATTAGGTTTAGGTACACGGAACGTCTACTCAGGCATTGAACGTTAAAATCGCACATTCATAATGGAACAGGCGAAACATTTTATTACGACAAAAAGTGTGCTACAAAGTAACAGATTTGGAAAAATAATATAGAATGTAACAAATCAGAAAGTGGTATTAAGTTTAGGCACACGGAACGTGTACTCAGGCATTGAACGTTAAAATCGCACATTCATAATGGAGCAGGGAAACATTTTAAAAAGACAGAAAGCGTGCTACAAAGTAACAGATTTGGAAAAATAATATAGAATGTAACAAATCAGAAAGTGGTATTAGGTTTAGGTACACGGAACGTGTACTCAGGCATTGAACGTTAAAATCGAACATTCATAATGGAACAGGCGAAACATTTTATTACGACAAAAAGTGTGCTACAAAGTAACAGATTTGGAAAAATAATATAGAATGTAAGAAATCAAAAAGTGTTTTTAGTTTTAGGTACACGGAACGTGTACTCAGGCATTGAACGTTAAAATCGCACATTCATAATGGAACAGGCGAAACATTTTATTACGACAAAAAGTGTGCTACAAAGTAACAGATTTGGAAAAGTAATATAGAATGTAACAAATCAGAAAGTGGTATTAAGTTTAGGCACACGGAACGTGTACTCAGGCATTGAACGTTAAAATCGCACATTCATAATGGAGCAGGCGTAACATTTTAAAAAGACAGAAAGTGTGCTACAAAGTAACAGATTTGGAAAAATAATATAGAATGTAACAAATCAGAAAGTGGTATTAGGTTTAGGTACACGGAACGTGTACTCAGGCATTGAACGTTAAAATCGAACATTCATAATGGAACAGGCGAAAAATTTTAATAAGACAAAAAGTGTGCTACAAAGTAACAGATTTGGAAAAATAATATAGAATGTAACAAATCAGAAAGTGGTATTAGGTTTAGGCACACGGAACGTGTACTCAGGCATTGAACGTTAAAATCGCATATTCATAATGGAGCAGGCGAAACATTTTAAAAAGACAAAAAGTGTGCTACAAAGTAACAGATTTGGAAAAATAATATAGAATGTAACAAATCAGAAAGTGGTATTAGGTTTAGGTACACGGAACGTGTACTCAGGCATTGAACGTTAAAATCGCACATTCATAATGGAACAGGCGAAACATTTTATCAAGACAAAAAGTGTGCTACAAAGAAACAGATTTGGAAAAATAATATAGAATGTAACAAATCAGAAAGTGGTATTTGGTTTAGGCACACGGAACGTTTACTGAGGTATTGAACGTTAAAATCGCACATTCATAATGGAGCAGGCGAAACATTTTAATAAGACAAAAAGTGTGCTACAAAGTAACAGATTTGGAAAAATAATATAGAATGTAACAAATCAGAAAATGGTATTAGGTTTAGGCACACGGAACGTCTACTCAGGCATTGTATGTTAAAATTGCACATTCATAATGGAACAGGCGAAACATTTTAATAAGACAAAAAGTGTGCTACAAAGTAACAGATTTGGAAAAATAATATAGAATGTAACAAATCAGAAAGTGGTATTAGGTTTAGGCACACGGAACGTGTACTCAGGCATTGAACGTTAAAATAGAACATTCATAATGGAACAGGCGAAAAATTTTAATAAGACAAAAAGTGTGCTACAAAGTAACAGATTTGGAAAAATAATATAGAATGTAACAAATCAGAAAGTGGTATTAGGTTTATGCACACGGAACGTGTACTCAGGCATTGAACGTTAAAATCGCATATTCATAATGGAGCAGGCGAAACATTTTAAAAAGACAAAAAGTGTGCTACAAAGTAACAGATTTGGAAAAATAATATAGAATGTAACAAATCAGAAAGTGGTATTAGGTTTAGGTACACGGAACGTGTACTCAGGCATTGTACGTTAAAATCGCACATTCATAATGGAACAGGTGAAACATTTTATTAAGACAAAAAGTGTGCTACAAGGTAACAGATTTGGAAAAATAATATAGAATGTAACAAATTAGAAAGTGGTATTTGGTTTAGGCACACGGAACGTTTACTGAGGTATTGAACGATAAAATCGCACATTCATAATGGAGCAGGCGAAACATTTTAATAAGACAAAAAGTGTGCTACAAAGTAACAGATTTGGAAAAATAATATAGAATGTAACAAATCAGAGAGTGGTATTAGGTTTAGGCACACGGAACGTGTACTCAGGCATTGAATGTTAAAATTGCACATTCATAATGGAACAGGCGAAACATTTTATTAAGAGAAAAAGTGTGCTACAAAGTAACAGATTTGGAAAAATAATATAGAATGTAACAAATCAAAAAGTGGTTTTAGGTTTAGGTACACGGAACGTCTACTCAGGCATTGAACGTTAAAATCGCACATTCATAATGGAACAGGCGAAACATTTTATTACGACAAAAAGTGTGCTACAAAGTAACAGATTTGGAAAAATAATATAGAATATAACAAATCAGAAAGTGGTATTAAGTTTAGGCACACGGAACGTGTACTCAGGCATTGAACGTTAAAATCGCACATTCATAATGGAGCAGGGAAACATTTTAAAAAGACAGAAAGTGTGCTACAAAGTAACAGATTTGGAAAAATAATATAGAATGTAACAACTCAGAAAGTGGTATTAGGTTTAGGTACACGGAACGTGTACTCAGGCATTGAACGTTAAAATCGAACATTCATAATGGAGCAGGCGAAACATTTTAATTAGACAAAAAGTGTGCTACAAAGTAACAGATTTGGAAAAATAATATAGAATGTAACAAATCAGAAAGTGGTATTAGGTTTAGGCACACGGAACGTATACTCAGGCATTGAACGTTAAAATCGCACATTCATAATGGAGCAGGCGAAACATTTTAAAAAGACAAAAAGTGTGCTACAAAGTAACAGATTTGGAAAAATAATATAGAATGTAACAAACCAAAAAGTGGTTTTAGGTTTAGGTACACGGAACGTCTACTCAGGCATTGAACGTTAAAATCGCACATTCATAATGGAACAGGTGAAACATTTTATTACGACAAAAAGTGTGCTACAAAGTAACAGATTTGGAAAAATAATATAGAATGTAACAAATCAGAAAGTGGTATTAAGTTTAGGCACACGGAACGTGTACTCAGGCATTGAACGTTAAAATCGAACATTCATAATGGAGCAGGCGAAACATTTTATTAAGACAAAAAGTGTGGTACAAAGTAACAGATTTGGAAAAATAATATAGAATGTAACAAATCAGAAAGTGGTATTAGGTTTAGGCACACGGAACGTGTACTCAGGCATTGAACGTTAAAATCGCACATTCATAATGGAGCAGGCGAAACATTTTAAAAAGACAAAAAGTGTGCTACAAAGTAACAGATTTGGAAAAATAATATAGAATGTAACAAATCAGAAAGTGGTATTAAGTTTAGGCACACGGAACGTGTACTCAGGCATTGAACGTTAAAATCGCACATTCATAATGGAGCAGGCGAAACATTTTAAAAAGACAGAAAGTGTGCTACAAAGTAACAGATTTGGAAAAATAATATAGAATGTAACAAATCAGAAAGTGGTATTAGGTTTAGGTACACGGAACGTGTACTCAGGCATTGAACGTTAAAATCGAACATTCATAATGGAACAGGCGAAAAATTTTAATAAGACAAAAAGTGTGCTACAAAGTAACAGATTTGGAAAAATAATATAGAATGTAACAAATCAGAAAGTGGTATTAGGTTTAGGCACACGGAACGTCTACTCAGGCATTGTATGTTAAAATTGCACATTCATAATGGAACAGGCGAAACATTTTAATAAGACAAAAAGTGTGCTACAAAGTAACAGATTTGGAAAAATAATATAGAATGTAACAAATCAGAAAGTGGTATTAGGTTTAGGCACACGAAACGTCTCCTCAGGCATTGAACGTTAAAATCGCACATTCATAATGGAACAGGCGAAACATTTTATTACGACAAAAAGTGTGCTACAAAGTAACAGATTTGGAAAAATAATATAGAATGTAACAAATCAGAAAGTGGTATTAGGTTTAGGTACACGGAACGTGTACTCAGGCATTGAACGTTAAAATCGAACATTCATAATGGAACAGGCGAAAAATTTTAATAAGACAAAAAGTGTGCTACAAAGTAACAGATTTGGTAAAATAATATAGAATGTAACAAATCAGAAAGTGGTATTAGGTTTAGGCACACGGAACGTGTACTCAGGCATTGAACGTTAAAATCGCATATTCATAATGGAGCAGGCGAAACATTTTAAAAAGACAAAAAGTGTGCTACAAAGTAACAGATTTGGAAAAATAATATAGAATGTAACAAATCAGAAAGTGGTATTAGGTTTAGGTACACGGAACGTGTACTCAGGCATTGAACGTTAAAATCGCACATTCATAATGGAACAGGCGAAACATTTTATTAAGGCAAAATGTGTGCTACAAAGTAACAGATTTGGAAAAATAATATAGAATGTAACAAATCAGAAAGTGGTATTTGGTTTAGGCACACGGAACGTTTACTGAGGTATTGAACGTTAAAATCGCACATTCATAATGGAGCAGGCGAAACATTTTAATAAGACAAAAAGTGTGCTACAAAGTAACAGATTTGGAAAAATAATATAGAATGTAACAAATCAGAAAGTGGTATTAGGTTTAGGCACACGGAACGTCTACTCAGGCATTGTATGTTAAAATTGCACATTCATAATGGAACAGGCGAAACATTTTAATAAGTTAAAAAGTGTGCTACAAAGTAACAGATTTAGAAAAATAATATAGAATGTAACAAATCAGAAAGTGGTATTAGGTTTCGGCACACGGAACGTGTACTCAGGCATTGAACGTTAAAATCGAACATTCATAATGGAACAGGCGAAAAATTTTAATAAGACAAAAAGTGTGCTACAAAGTAACAGATTTGGAAAAATAATATAGAATGTAACAAATCAGAAAGTGGTATTAGGTTTAGGCACACGGAACGTGTACTCAGGCATTGAACGTTAAAATCGCATATTCATAATGGAGCAGGCGAAACATTTTAAAAAGACAAAAAGTGTGTTACAAATTAACAGATTTGGAAAAATAATATAGAATGTAACATATCAGAAAGTGGTATTAGGTTTAGGTACACGGAACGTGTACTCAGGCATTGAACGTTAAAATCGCTCATTCATAATGGAACAGGCGAAACATTTTATTAAGACAAAAAGTGTGCTACAAAGTAACAGATTTGGAAAAATAATATAGAATGTAACAAATCAGAAAGTGGTATTTGGTTTAGGCACACGGAACGTTTACTGAGGTATTGAACGTAAAATCGCACATTCATAATGGAGCAGGCGAAACATTTTAATAAGACAAAAAGTGTGCTACAAAGGAACAGATTTGGAAAAATAATATAGAATGTAACAAATCAGAAAGTGGTATTAGGTTTAGGCACACGGAACGTCTACTCAGGCATTGTATGTTAAAATTGCACATTCATAATGGAACAGGCGAAACATTTTAATAAGACACTAAGTGTGCTACATAGTAACAGATTTGGAAAAATAATATAGAATGTAACAAATCAGAAAGTGGTATTAGGTTTAGGCACACTGAACGTGTACTCAGGCATTGAATGTTAAAATTGCACATTCATAATGGAACAGGGAAACATTTTAAAAAGACAGAAAGTGTGCTACAAAGTAACAGATTTGGAAAAATAATATAGAATGTAACAACTCAGAAAGTGGTATTAGGTTTAGGTACACGGAACGTGTACTCAGGCATTGAACGTTAAAATCGAACATTCATAATGGAGCAGGCGAAACATTTTAATAAGACAAAAAGTGTGCTACAAAGTAACAGATTTGGAAAAATAATATAGAATGTAACAAATCAGAAAGTGGTATTAGGTTTAGGCACACGGAACGTATACTCAGGCATTGAACGTTAAAATCGCACATTCATAATGGAGCAGGCGAAACATTTTAAAAAGACAAAAAGTGTGCTACAAAGTAACAGATTTGGAAAAATAATATAGAATGTAACAAACCAAAAAGTGGTTTTAGGTTTAGGTACACGGAACGTCTACTCAGGCATTGAACGTTAAAATCGCACATTCATAATGGAACAGGTGAAACATTTTATTACGACAAAAAGTGTGCTACAAAGTAACAGATTTGGAAAAATAATATAGAATGTAACAAATCAGAAAGTGGTATTAAGTTTAGGCACACGGAACGTGTACTCAGGCATTGAACGTTAAAATCGAACATTCATAATGGAGCAGGCGAAACATTTTATTAAGACAAAAAGTGTGGTACAAAGTAACAGATTTGGAAAAATAATATAGAATGTAACAAATCAGAAAGTGGTATTAGGTTTAGGCACACGGAACGTCTACTCAGGCATTGTATGTTAAAATTGCACATTCATAATGGAACAGGCGAAACATTTTAATAAGACAAAAAGTGTGCTACAAAGTAACAGATTTGGAAAAATAATATAGAATGTAACAAATCAGAAAGTGGTATTAGGTTTAGGCACACGGAACGTGTACTCAGGCATTGAACGTTAAAATCGAACATTCATAATGGAACAGGCGAAAAATGTTAATAAGACAAAAAGTGTGCTACAAAGTAACAGATTTGGAAAAATAATATAGAATGTAACAAATCAGAAAATGGTATTAGGTTTAGGCACACGGAACGTGTACTCAGGCATTGAACGTTAAAATCGCATATTCATAATGGAACAGGCGAAACATTTTAATAAGTTAAAAAGTGTGCTACAAAGTAACAGATTTAGAAAAATAATATAGAATGTAACAAATCAGAAAGTGGTATTAGGTTTCGGCACACGGAACGTGTACTCAGGCATTGAACGTTAAAATCGAACATTCATAATGGAACAGGCGAAAAATTTTAATAAGACAAAAAGTGTGCTACAAAGTAACAGATTTGGAAAAATAATATAGAATGTAACAAATCAGAAAGTGGTATTAGGTTTAGGCACACGGAACGTGTACTCAGGCATTGAACGTTAAAATCGCATATTCATAATGGAGCAGGCGAAACATTTTAAAAAGACAAAAAGTGTGTTACAAATTAACAGATTTGGAAAAATAATATAGAATGTAACATATCAGAAAGTGGTATTAGGTTTAGGTACACGGAACGTGTACTCAGGCATTGAACGTTAAAATCGCTCATTCATAATGGAACAGGCGAAACATTTTATTAAGACAAAAAGTGTGCTACAAAGTAACAGATTTGGAAAAATAATATAGAATGTAACAAATCAGAAAGTGGTATTTGGTTTAGGCACACGGAACGTTTACTGAGGTATTGAACGTAAAATCGCACATTCATAATGGAGCAGGCGAAACATTTTAATAAGACAAAAAGTGTGCTACAAAGGAACAGATTTGGAAAAATAATATAGAATGTAACAAATCAGAAAGTGGTATTAGGTTTAGGCACACGGAACGTCTACTCAGGCATTGTATGTTAAAATTGCACATTCATAATGGAACAGGCGAAACATTTTAATAAGACACTAAGTGTGCTACATAGTAACAGATTTGGAAAAATAATATAGAATGTAACAAATCAGAAAGTGGTATTAGGTTTAGGCACACTGAACGTGTACTCAGGCATTGAATGTTAAAATTGCACATTCATAATGGAACAGGGAAACATTTTAAAAAGACAGAAAGTGTGCTACAAAGTAACAGATTTGGAAAAATAATATAGAATGTAACAACTCAGAAAGTGGTATTAGGTTTAGGTACACGGAACGTGTACTCAGGCATTGAACGTTAAAATCGAACATTCATAATGGAGCAGGCGAAACATTTTAATAAGACAAAAAGTGTGCTACAAAGTAACAGATTTGGAAAAATAATATAGAATGTAACAAATCAGAAAGTGGTATTAGGTTTAGGCACACGGAACGTATACTCAGGCATTGAACGTTAAAATCGCACATTCATAATGGAGCAGGCGAAACATTTTAAAAAGACAAAAAGTGTGCTACAAAGTAACAGATTTGGAAAAATAATATAGAATGTAACAAACCAAAAAGTGGTTTTAGGTTTAGGTACACGGAACGTCTACTCAGGCATTGAACGTTAAAATCGCACATTCATAATGGAACAGGTGAAACATTTTATTACGACAAAAAGTGTGCTACAAAGTAACAGATTTGGAAAAATAATATAGAATGTAACAAATCAGAAAGTGGTATTAAGTTTAGGCACACGGAACGTGTACTCAGGCATTGAACGTTAAAATCGAACATTCATAATGGAGCAGGCGAAACATTTTATTAAGACAAAAAGTGTGGTACAAAGTAACAGATTTGGAAAAATAATATAGAATGTAACAAATCAGAAAGTGGTATTAGGTTTAGGCACACGGAACGTGTACTCAGGCATTGAACGTTAAAATCGCACATTCATAATGGAGCAGGCGAAACATTTTAAAAAGACAAAAAGTGTGCTACAAAGTAACAGATTTGGAAAAATAATATAGAATGTAACAAATCAGAAAGTGGTATTAAGTTTAGGCACACGGAACGTGTACTCAGGCATTGAACGTTAAAATCGCACATTCATAATGGAGCAGGCGAAACATTTTAAAAAGACAGAAAGTGTGCTACAAAGTAACAGATTTGGAAAAATAATATAGAATGTAACAAATCAGAAAGTGGTATTAGGTTTAGGTACACGGAACGTGTACTCAGGCATTGAACGTTAAAATCGAACATTCATAATGGAACAGGCGAAAAATTTTAATAAGACAAAAAGTGTGCTACAAAGTAACAGATTTGGAAAAATAATATAGAATGTAACAAATCAGAAAGTGGTATTAGGTTTAGGCACACGGAACGTCTACTCAGGCATTGTATGTTAAAATTGCACATTCATAATGGAACAGGCGAAACATTTTAATAAGACAAAAAGTGTGCTACAAAGTAACAGATTTGGAAAAATAATATAGAATGTAACAAATCAGAAAGTGGTATTAGGTTTAGGCACACGAAACGTCTCCTCAGGCATTGAACGTTAAAATCGCACATTCATAATGGAACAGGCGAAACATTTTATTACGACAAAAAGTGTGCTACAAAGTAACAGATTTGGAAAAATAATATAGAATGTAACAAATCAGAAAGTGGTATTAGGTTTAGGTACACGGAACGTGTACTCAGGCATTGAACGTTAAAATCGAACATTCATAATGGAACAGGCAAAAAATTTTAATAAGACAAAAAGTGTGCTACAAAGTAACAGATTTGGTAAAATAATATAGAATGTAACAAATCAGAAAGTGGTATTAGGTTTAGGCACACGGAACGTGTACTCAGGCATTGAACGTTAAAATCGCATATTCATAATGGAGCAGGCGAAACATTTTAAAAAGACAAAAAGTGTGCTACAAAGTAACAGATTTGGAAAAATAATATAGAATGTAACAAATCAGAAAGTGGTATTAGGTTTAGGTACACGGAACGTGTACTCAGGCATTGAACGTTAAAATCGCACATTCATAATGGAACAGGCGAAACATTTTATTAAGGCAAAATGTGTGCTACAAAGTAACAGATTTGGAAAAATAATATAGAATGTAACAAATCAGAAAGTGGTATTTGGTTTAGGCACACGGAACGTTTACTGAGGTATTGAACGTTAAAATCGCACATTCATAATGGAGCAGGCGAAACATTTTAATAAGACAAAAAGTGTGCTACAAAGTAACAGATTTGGAAAAATAATATAGAATGTAACAAATCAGAAAGTGGTATTAGGTTTAGGCACACGGAACGTCTACTCAGGCATTGTATGTTAAAATTGCACATTCATAATGGAACAGGCGAAACATTTTAATAAGACAAAAAGTGTGCTACAAAGTAACAGATTTGGAAAAATAATATAGAATGTAACAAATCAGAAAGTGGTATTAGGTTTAGGCACACGGAACGTGTACTCAGGCATTGAACGTTAAAATCGAACATTCATAATGGAACAGGCGAAAAATTTTAATAAGACAAAAAGTGTGCTACAAAGTAACAGATTTGGAAAAATAATATAGAATGTAACAAATCAGAAAGTGGTATTAGGTTTAGGCACACGGAACGTGTACTCAGGCATTGAACGTTAAAATCGCATATTCATAATGGAACAGGCGAAACATTTTAATAAGTTAAAAAGTGTGCTACAAAGTAACAGATTTAGAAAAATAATATAGAATGTAACAAATCAGAAAGTGGTATTAGGTTTCGGCACACGGAACGTGTACTCAGGCATTGAACGTTAAAATCGAACATTCATAATGGAACAGGCGAAAAATTTTAATAAGACAAAAAGTGTGCTACAAAGTAACAGATTTGGAAAAATAATATAGAATGTAACAAATCAGAAAGTGGTATTAGGTTTAGGCACACGGAACGTGTACTCAGGCATTGAACGTTAAAATCGCATATTCATAATGGAGCAGGCGAAACATTTTAAAAAGACAAAAAGTGTGCTACAAATTAACAGATTTGGAAAAATAATATAGAATGTAACATATCAGAAAGTGGTATTAGGTTTAGGTACACGGAACGTGTACTCAGGCATTGAACGTTAAAATCGCTCATTCATAATGGAACAGGCGAAACATTTTATTAAGACAAAAAGTGTGCTACAAAGTAACAGATTTGGAAAAATAATATAGAATGTAACAAATCAGAAAGTGGTATTTGGTTTAGGCACACGGAACGTTTACTGAGGTATTGAACGTAAAATCGCACATTCATAATGGAGCAGGCGAAACATTTTAATAAGACAAAAAGTGTGCTACAAAGGAACAGATTTGGAAAAATAATATAGAATGTAACAAATCAGAAAGTGGTATTAGGTTTAGGCACACGGAACGTCTACTCAGGCATTGTATGTTAAAATTGCACATTCATAATGGAACAGGCGAAACATTTTAATAAGACACTAAGTGTGCTACATAGTAACAGATTTGGAAAAATAATATAGAATGTAACAAATCAGAAAGTGGTATTAGGTTTAGGCACACTGAACGTGTACTCAGGCATTGAATGTTAAAATTGCACATTCATAATGGAACAGGCGAAACATTTTATTAAGACAAAAAGTGTGCTACAAAGTAACAGATTTGGAAAAATAATATAGAATGTAACAAATCAAAAAGTGGTTTTAGGTTTAGGTACACGGAACGTCTACCCAGGCATTGAACGTTAAAATCGCACATTCATAATGGAACAGGCGAAACATTTTATTACGACAAAAAGTGTGCTACAAAGTAACAGATTTGGAAAAATAATATAGAATGTAACAAATCAGAAAGTGGTATTAAGTTTAGGCACACGGAACGTGTACTCAGGCATTGAACGTTAAAATCGCACATTCATAATGGAGCAGGGAAACATTTTAAAAAGACAGAAAGTGTGCTACAAAGTAACAGATTTGGAAAAATAATATAGAATGTAACAAATCAGAAAGTGGTATTAGGTTTAGGTACACGGAACGTGTACTCAGGCATTGAACGTTAAAATCGAACATTCATAATGGAGCAGGCGAAACATTTTAATAAGACAAAAAGTGTGCTACAAAGTAACAGATTTGGAAAAATAATATAGAATGTAACAAATCAGAAAGTGGTATTAGGTTTAGGCACACGGAATGTGTACTCAGGCATTGAACGTTAAAATCGCACATTCATAATGGAGCAGGCGAAACATTTTAAAAAGACAAAAAGTGTGCTACAAAGTAACAGATTTGGAAAAATAATATAGAATGTATCAAATCAAAAAGTGGTTTTAGGTTTAGGTAGACGGAACGTCTACTCAGGCATTGAACGTTAAAATCGCACATTCATAATGGAACAGGCGAAACATTTTATTACGACAAAAAGTGTGCTACAAAGTAACAGATTTGGAAAAATAATATAGAATGTAACAAATCAGAAAGTGGTATTAAGTTTAGGCACACGGAACGTGTACTCAGGCATTGAACGTTAAAATCGAACATTCATAATGGAGCAGGCGAAACATTTTATTAAGACAAAAAGTGTGGTACAAAGTAACAGATTTGGAAAAATAATATAGAATGTAACAAATGAGAAAGTGGTATTAAGTTTAGGCACACGGAACATGTACTCAGGCATTGAACGTTAAAATCGCACATTCATAATGGAGCAGGCGAAACATTTTAAAAAGACAGAAAGTGTGCTACAAAGTAACAGATTTGGAAAAATAATATAGAATGTAACAAATCAGAAAGTGGTATTAGGTTTAGGTACATGGAACGTGTACTCAGGCATTGAACGTTAAAATCGAACATTCATAATGGAACAGGCGAAAAATTTTAATAAGACAAAAAGTGTGCTACAAAGTAACAGATTTGGAAAAATAATATAGAATGTAACAAATCAAAAAGTGGTTTTAGGTTTAGGTACACGGAACGTCTACTCAGGCATTGGACGTTAAAATCGCACATTCATAATGGAACAGGCGAAACATTTTATTACGACAAAAAGTGTGCTACAAAGTAACAGATTTGGAAAAATAATATAGAATGTAACAAATCAGAAAGTGGTATTAGGTTTAGGCACACGGAACGTCTACTCAGGCATTGTATGTTAAAATTGCACATTCATAATGGAACAGGCGAAACATTTTAATAAGACAAAAAGTGTGCTACAAAGTAACAGATTTGGAAAAATAATATAGAATGTAACAAATCAGAAAGTGGTATTAGGTTTAGGCACACGGAACGTGTACTCAGGCATTGTATGTTAAAATTGCACATTCATAATGGAACAAGTGATACATTTTAATAAGACAAAAAGTGTGCTACAAAGTAACAGATTTGGAAAAATAATATAGAATGTAACAAATCAGAAAGTGGTATTAGGTTTAGGTACATGGAACGTGTACTCAGGCATTGAACGTTAAAATCGAACATTCATAATGGAACAGGCGAAAAATTTTAATAAGACAAAAAGTGTGCTACAAAGTAACAGATTTGGAAAAATAATATAGAATGTAACAAATCAAAAAGTGGTTTTAGGTTTAGGTACACGGAACGTCTACTCAGGCATTGGACGTTAAAATCGCACATTCATAATGGAACAGGCGAAACATTTTATTACGACAAAAAGTGTGCTACAAAGTAACAGATTTGGAAAAATAATATAGAATGTAACAAATCAGAAAGTGGTATTAGGTTTAGGCACACGGAACGTCTACTCAGGCATTGTATGTTAAAATTGCACATTCATAATGGAACAGGCGAAACATTTTATTACGACAAAAAGTGTGCTACAAAGTAACAGATTTGGAAAAATAATATAGAATGTAACAAATCAGAAAGTGGTATTAGGTTTAGGCACACGGAACGTCTACTCAGGCATTGTATGTTAAAATCGCACATTCATAATGGAACAAGTGAAACATTTTAATAAGGCAGAAAGCCAATGTGGTCTTTAAAAGTAGGGACAGAGCAGTTAATGAAGTGTAAGACAAATGAAGCCATGAAGACTGTCAAATAACACGTAAAGTTTGTTTACAACAGGGGGCTGTACGGGATCATTTCTTTTGCTTCTAATAATATTTTAAGATCTTAAACTTTAAGAACTTGTCGACTTGAATTTGAAATAATCAGATTCTTTTGCTTAATGGAAGTTTAAACTTTATGAATTTGTGTTCCAGCAGGTTATAATAGTTATATACTAAGTTTTAATTAAATATGTAAATATTAATATATATAAAGCCCTACAAATATATTATAATATATATTCAAAATTGAATAAAATATAACTATAGTATAAAATTTATACTCGTAATTATATAATTAAATCCTTTATGCACCCAAATAAACCGTACTGGAACTGAATAATCTGTAGTTAGTTGGCTCCTCAATAAGCTGTTCCGACTTTGAATTGTCGTCGCGTGTTTGTGATTACGTATTTCATTTGAGGTTAGTTTTTGCTGACATGTTGCAAACTACTGCCAAAAAACTATGTAAATAGGTTCAAATGAAGTAAAATAAAATCTTACAACGGTTTCAGTACTGTTCATTTTGGCGAACACGGTATATGATATGAATGTGATGTTTTTGTTATTATCTATTTATAAATTCCATAAACAAGAATATATATACAAATAAAGAGCACCAGGCTGTTCATAAATTTAATACATTTGGATTAATAAGGGCTTTATTGACCAGTCAATAGTTCAAATAAAACTCAACTGAGTCAGGTTTGCGACTGTTGATAGGTGATTAAGCGACTTGATAATGTCACTATAATAAATTGATGAAAATCTACTATAGATTCCACCAATTCTTATATATTATTCTTATACACTATTCTTATATTATATATATATATATATATATATATATATGTGTGTGTGTGTGTGTGTGTGTGTTGTGTGTGTGTGTGTGTGTTTGTGTGTGTGTGTGTGTGTGTATGTGTGTTTGTGTGTGTTTGTGTGTGTGTGTGTGTGTGTGTTCTTATTTAATTGTTAACAATGGGTAGGTTTCAATAGAGTAACGAAGTGTATTCTCCTCTAATAAAATGTCCACCCACTATTTATCCTCCGGATTGTTGCTTAAGTTTTACACGAGGAACATTTTAATGATATTTTACTTCTAGCTTTGCTTCTTCATTCATATTTCTGATCGATTTGAGATAAATCTTTGCTTTAACTACCGTTTCAACAGAGTGCTACAGTTTTTAAAAATTTGGATTTTCAAAATGTTTATTTTCATCCGATATTTTTTAAAAATTTTTAAATTTTTTAAACCATAGCTCATTCGGTCGAAAATCATCGGCGGCAGGATACACTTCAGTATGTATAGCTATGTGTGCGCATGAAAGTTATCTAGTTGTTGCTCTACTAGGCTTTCGAGACCGAATATCCTATAAACAGCTGTACTTTTTATAAAACATACAATATTAAGAAATATAAATTTTACTTTTTTTTGCGAATAATAAATTTCCATATTTTACTTCATAGTCATAACGATTTTGTGTTGGATTTGTTATTGTATTCCATTTCAATATTTATAGCTCTATTTATTTACCGCAGTCTGTGGAAAATATGTTTTCACAAGTAAGTTTCAATTATATAAACAGTACAACAACAAATTTCTGTGGTTATGTAAATGTTATATGACTTAATAAAAAAGAGGGGCGGGTTAGGTGGATGGGGCGAGGGGTGAGTGAGTGGAATTATTTTAGAAAGC
Source organism: Prosapia bicincta (assembly GCA_036971475.1). Taxonomy (NCBI): domain Eukaryota; kingdom Metazoa; phylum Arthropoda; class Insecta; order Hemiptera; family Cercopidae; genus Prosapia; species Prosapia bicincta. Next base: position 269,620,370 of record JBAIZL010000002.1, on the reverse strand, counting down.
ATTGTTTCACACAACGGAATAGATATCACATCTCGCCCCGAAGTCGGGAGAATGAATCCTCAGTGTTTGTCGAATGTTTTGTTTACTTTAAAAGATATAAGCAGAGCTTACATAATAAAACCAAACAATCGTGAAATTAAGCCTGTACACAGTCCTATAATCTGGATAAAACGCCGAGAAAAATACGGTTACTTCATCGTCTAAAACGTTTTAAAGTAATTAGGTTATATTTTCATTTTAAAAAATAAGTAACGAACCATGATTTGCTTTATTTCAACGTTTGTAGCGTCGCTTACGTGGGATTCCGTTATGAGGTAAAACCAAATGGACCAACTTACTGAATAAAATGGCAGTCTGTGGAACTGACGTCATAAGCGAACACTTCATTTGAAGAATAGTTATTACATGATTTAATAGAATATAGTTAATGTAGTTATTATTATAAATAGTGGATAAAACACGTTTATTATATGTTGACAAATTTACCGATAAAAAGATTTTTCTCACAGAATGTAATAGAAATAGATTTTTACAAAGTGTCATTACACATTAAAGAATGTTTTAATTAAAAACTATAATATAAAAGTACTTAACACTCTATCCTTAGTAATTATAATCTCACTTCAATTAACTATAGTAAAGTTTATTGTAATATAAATTATTATCATTATTAACTCGTAATAAATAATGAATAGTAATATTTTAACATAATAATGTACTAAAAATAATGTAGCATAACCTACATTTTATAATCAATTTTCGACTACATAACCTATAACATAAAATCAGTTGTTGTTTGAAATAATATGTATTTATTTTTTTTTCAAATCTAACCCAGCGTTAAAGGTATTCATTTAAACAAATATGTTACATTGGAAAAACAAGGGAGTGGATAGATGTAAACTATCAGCCACGCTGTGCAAATACTTGCTTTATAGCGCATTAAAAACCTTATTCGTACTTATTCATTGTCAGGGGGTCAAGGGAGAAAAGTAGAGAAAATTGTCACAGATTCAAAAGACTGCCGGATACAGTATACACCTCTTGTTATCCGGTGTAGAGCAGGTTTTTAATTTGGGTAAGTACCCACCCTACGTAATATCGTAATTTCCCCTTGTCAGTACCACGGAGTGTCCTTTCCTGTAATTCCGTTTTACAACTTCCCCTTCTCATCCTTCATATTCTGGGCTGTGGAAGACGTCTTCCTTCACTTTGGCTGACAACAGATCTTTTTCATGTAAGCGTATCTGCCCACGCGATACATAACCTTTCTCTATGGCACCAAGGTGTGTTATATACCTTCGTCAGACCTACCCAATTCCTTCCACCCTTCGTTAATAACAAGGGGTTGTAAAATTTGGTTACCACTTTATGACTGGTTTAAAGCGAACCTAGTTCCCATCTGGGTCCACGACATGATCCCACCTACAACCTTGACCAAGTGCGTGTATTTGTGTAGATGGAGGTGCTTGTGTGAGGGGGTTGTGCATGCGTGTTGGTGTGTGTTTGAGTGTGCACGCGCGCGTGAGTGTTTGAGTGTGTGTTTGTGTGTGTGTATGTGTGTGTGTGTGTGTGTGTGTGTGTGTGTGTGTGTGTGTGTGTGTGTGTGTGTGTGTGTGTGTGTGTGTGTGTGTGTGTGTGTGTGTGTGTGTGTGTGTGTGTGTGTGTGTGTGTGAATGTTTGAGTGTGTTTACGTGTGTGTGTTTGTGTGCGTGTGGGTGTGTTTTGGAGTGATATTTCTGTTTCTATGCGTGGATTTTCCAAATTGATAATATAGATCTTCGTTTCACGCTAATTTAATGACGAAATGTGATTGTTGTTGTTTAAATGAGATTTATTGTCTTCTATACTTATGTGCTTCTGATGCACTCTCTCTGCATAGACTTATCGTGGATCCCTTGATCGTGCGCGAGCTCTAATGTTACTCAGAAAGAGACTTTACTAAGAAAGTTTATCGTTAACAAAAACCCATTCTCACACCCCTCGCCTGAGGCACTAGTTGAAGTTGACCAGTGATTACAATACGTTTGTACGAGGAAGTTCGGTACAACGCTCTTGGGCTGTCAGTATACGTGTTGCGCGGTGGCTATTAATCACTGGATTGAGCGTGGTTTATACTTCCGCACAATGAGGTCAAGACATCGGGCGATACAAAGGCTGCCGGAAGGGCCGAATAATTACTCCAACTTTGCCGTATAAAATTAACAACTAAGTGCGTATAGTTAATAGTTCATAACGACTTTAACAGTGGACATGAGTCGAGGTCTTGCTATTCAACAGATAAGGTAAATCTATAGTACTACTTTCTGCAGTTCCTTCTATTATTTCACACTCACCCTGTATATATCTTGTTTAGATATACGATCGCTAAAATAATAAATTTTATTCATCCCCTCAAGTTGAAATACATTTTTAAAAAATGTAGTGGATGTCACTAGATTTTAATACAGTTAATTCATATAAACGGGAATTAATAGGATTTAATGAATTAATTTTAGTTTCATATGGGAGGATAACTTTTTACAAAAGGGGCAAAGTATGCAATATAATTACTCCGTTCCATTTGACTTGAAATAAATGATAACATATGATTTCATAAAACATTTTATTTTATAATGTATGTGTTAGGACAGCTGTTTTAACGCATAGGTTATGTTACTTTATTTATATTAATTGTAATTATTTAATAAAAAGAACCAAAATAAATTTTGTTGATCCAAGTCAAAATTGACTTTAAAATCTGTTTTGTTTAAATTACTTGTTTTATATAAGAAGGCAATCAGTAGGTATGAATATTGTCGCCTACAGACGACAGGAAAGCTTTGTGTATATAGGTGCGATTAAAGTAGGCTCTCAAAACCTCTTGATAGGTTGTTTTAAACGACTATCTTATAGTGGCAGACCTGGCGGTTTATGTTTTGCAAAGCACGGAGATAATTCTTCGATTTTCCGTCAGGCTAACATTATTCATAATTTAGCTCAGATTAACTGATATCGTATGATTTCATCAAACAGCTGATTTTATGTTACAAGTTGTGTTGTAGAACAGCTGTTTCAACTCATAGATTGTATTACGTTATTTATTGTTGACCTATAAAAATCCATTTACTTACATATCTATTTATAAATATATCTACATTAACTACAATAAACTATATTAACTAAAACCTTTCTTCAGTGCATTCTTTTAAAGAAGTATTAAGTCCTATAAGCCAGGCCCACTGACTAAAGCTTGAAATGAATCTCGACTGCGCATTTTTGTTACGGACAAATATTTTCGGTTTGCATAATAATTAATAAAAAAATGTTTATTCTAAAGAGTTTGAATATGTCATATTTTTTGTTTCAAATATTTACTGTACTTTCCCCCTCGCTTTGGAATAAACGTTGTGTATAAACGTTAAACATAAGATATATTTCAGTTTATTACTCTCAACCAGGAATGCCGTAAGAAAGAGTCATTTCTGTCGGCGAGTCCCACAAATGTCCATTACGCTTTGATAAACTTTTGAATTTTATTGTAAAATTCCCGTCGGTACATTTTCCTACTTTGCGCAGGCATGATGAGTTATCGCCCACATGCTTAGTCACTTTAATGCAAAGGGTGTCTCTAAAACTTCTTTATCACAACGTTTGGGGTTCGAAGTGATTACGAAGTTGGTTACTATTATCACTTATCTCTTACGTTCCCGGTTTGAACAAATATGCGTGAGCGTTTAAACACAAAGACAATAGAGAACTTTGAAACAACGAGATTTGAGATTAAGTGTTGTAGTTTTTATCCTTTTCAAAACAATTTTCTTTAATGTTAATATTAATTGTTAATTTTATTCATATTTGTTAATCATTATTATTTAGTTAGTAAACCTTCCTCTACTTGATATCAGTTAAGATGTTGTAGTTAGGCATATCTAGGTAAGGACATGAAAATCTCGTATATATATATATATATATATATATATATATATATATATATATATATATCATAATTACACTCATGTAATATTTATAGTACACACATATATAATATAATAATAGTAATATAGTAATATATATTATAAATAATAACAACTAATCAATTTTTTCTTATGAAGAATTAACAAAACAATGAGGTTAAAAGCAACATTAAGTAGCATGGACCACATTTACCAGTACCCAAACACGATGTAAACGTATTCTTATTTAGAGTCGTGGTTGAGGAACGAATTTGAATCAGTCTGACGAACAACACTAAGCCGATAGCACTTACAAAATAAAATCCCCTGGTTAACCGCAGAGAATGACCCATTCCCAAGGCTTCGGTTTCAACGAAATGGGGCTTTGAGAAAGCGCATGGAATTATGCGATGGATTTAGAGAGGAGCCTACTTCAGGGAATTACACTCGCTACGTGTGCCATGTTTCTTGCACTCTACGGTACAAAGACAGAACCTTTTCCTGATAGTGATATCAACTCCGGCACACTCGACTCCATTTAACATATCGATGTTATCTAGAGCTTCGTGCTCTTCATACAGTGTGTCACTATACCAATATGTTAAATTTATGAAAAGCTTCGAGTAATTAATTTGATAAATTCGCAAATTTGATAAATAATAAACCTGATAAAATAAACGTATGTCCATTGGTAGATTAGGAAACGTGCTTAGGGTTACTGATTACAATATTAAGAATTTTATAACACATGCAATGTAACATTTATTAAAACAGGTAGACATCTATTTATATAATTTTTTTATAAATTATTGTTTAATCAGAAATGTGAAATGTTGGAATGAATGACTCAAACATTGGTAGTAATGATGTTGTCTGCAATATGCTCAGTAACATTAATCCCAGCATTAAACTCTCCTCTACAGTGTTTGAAAACTGACTGCAAATTGTTTCTACGTTTTCCTTTAAATCGTTCAAAAATATTTATCTATACTATTAATAATACTGTGTAGAATATTTTTTTAAAAATTGTCCAAAATGTCTTTATTAAATCTATTTCTTACAAAATAGTTTAAGAGGATTTGAAATATTTATTTATAAAACAATTTACAGAATCGTTCAAGCGTTAACTTTGAGTTTCTTACAAAATAATTTAAACATTTCAATGAAATTTGTTGTGCAAATAATTTTAAAATATTTTAAATATTTAATTTTCAATGTTTTAATTATTTTAATCGTAATAAAATGCCTAAATCTTCCTGATATACCTAACATCGCGTCTAAAGACCGATATATTTAGTTAATTAGAAAAAAAGAAATATTATCAAACCTATCTAAAACGAGTCGTTTCAATATTATTACACATCCTCATATGCAGCGACCAAAACGACAACGGAAGACCGATTTACCATTTTACAGTGTGATTTTAAGCAATTTATTTATTCTACAGTGAGTTCACGAGGATTGGTTTACTTTTAATAGGTTGATTGTCATGGGAGTCACTGGTGACCGACACCGTGTTCTTGGATAGGGTCAGGCGGTCATCCATGAGGGCGGACATCCATGTAGACTTAACTTTTAGATCATCAGACAAGGTTGTCGGACACACTCACGATGTATCACGAAGGTAGAACGTACAGTAATAAACTGTAATTGGTGAATTGAAAGTACGGTAAAGGAGAATGATTCACGACTATTTGCAGTGGAGTGTCTTGTGTCGTACGACATAGAAGCGATGTAGAAGAGTCGCTGTGGATGATTACGATTCTCAACCGACGATGTTGAGGGAATTTCGAAAGGAACTTCTTATTACCCAGTACCTCCACCATGAGACTTTCTTCTCGTGAGGTCATAGACGGTGAACTTTAACGATCCTGTGGTACCAGTAAGGTTGGGACCACCAACAGAGGTCTATTCTCTAAGGCTTGACAGGTGACCGGTCCGTCGACTACCCCAAATAGACAACCTCCTACGGTTTCGGCTCCTCTTCATGTAACACTGGAGACTTGGTGTCACAACCCAGTTCGCCTCATCTTCCATAACCAATACAGACCTCACTCACAACCTTCATTCATGCATTCGACAAGCACTAGATTTTGATCACACTCAATCATCTCTCTCAACCAAAAGCCATTCACCCACTAAAAATTTTAAAGCCCACTTTACAAACTATCCTCGCTAAAATCAACACAAACTACCCGTTACCTTCCAACTATCCCCTTCTTATATCATCCCCCTTAGGCAATCAGATAGAACATGGATTCCAGTCTCACTCACTCCACATCCACACATCACTCTCTAGACATCCAAATCTTCTTAACCTAGCTAAGAAACATCCATGACCACTCACAAACTACTTAGTATAAGAGTCAGTACTAAACCACTCATCCTTTATCGTCCTTAAAATTGAACCCCGACAAAGAAACGTTTCCCTCTCTTTCGCTGGTTTCTCCCATCTCTCCTACCATCTTCACAACTATATGAAAATAATACATAACTGCATCCCCTGACTGAAAATTACATCCATCAGTGTGCAAGTGCGCGTGCGTGCGTGTGTGTGCGCGCGCGCGCGTGTGTGTTTGTGTGTGCTTGTGACAAGTGTTTACATATTGTCAAATGGCACAATTAAGTGGCAATTAGACACTGAACTCACAACACACTCTATTGATCAGTGAGAGCAACATGTAGAATTTATAGATTTCATAGATGTGCTGTGGTTTTATATTGTCGACGTATAAATAAACGTTTGTAACGTAAGGGAATAAATGCGCGTTGTAACTAAACCCCACCTGATGATCCATTTTGAATGGCAAAACAGTAGTTTCGGATGTATAAAATTTGATTTCGCTACACCTCGAGGGACTACAACGCTGGGAATACCCATTCCACATTTAGCACAATATTTCATGTACATTCTTCTGCAAGACACCGTTAGATAGTTGGTATAGTTCGAGGTATACGGTTTTAGGCGATAGTAGTCAACTTGATAGATCACTTGTTACCATTTTAGCCAGTGTCCTGTTTTATTTTGAATTGTTATAAAATAAATCATTTTATGTTATAAATAAATAAAACCCTTTTTAGCCCTTTTTTAATTTTGCAGTAATTTCTTCTGAAATGAATGATTAGCAATCGAAACGTACAAAAGAACATAAATAAAGATGATTTGTGGTTTCGAGATGTTATTATTTATTTATAATAACATTTACACCACAGTTGCTTCAAGTTATTAGGTTCTTTAAATTAATAATTCACCCTCTATATATATATAATCGTTAATAGAAGGCTTTTTTATTCATCCGCTTAAGTTCAAATACCTTTTTTAAAACTTGCTAGTGGATGACCCTTAATGTTAACAGAGTTTATTGAAATAATTATTAATATATTATATTTAATTCATTTAATGAAACAATTTTATTTTTGTATGGGTGAAAAACTTTTCACCAAAGGGGTAAGGTATGCATTATAGTTATTTTGTCCCATTTGGCTAAAAATAAGTGATAACGTATGATTTCATAAGACAACTGATTTTACATTATAGGTTATGTGGTAGAACAGATATTTTAGCGGATATGGTATGTTAATTTATCTATATTAATTGTAATTATTTAATAAAAAGTGAGTAAAATAAAACTTTCTTTGTTAAATAAAAACAGGAGGAGGACAATTTAGTCGTCGAAAGGTTGCTAAACCTTTAATAAATAGATTTCTTTGACTGACGAGTTTTTATTTAACAAAATGTTGTGAGCGTAATTACAGAATTTTTTTCTTAACTAAAGTAGAAATCGATTTAAATTTTTTTTGTTTGTATTATTTGTTTATGACAAAACTACTTTTATCTACGTTTTAAAACAATCATTTGTTATGGTTTTCTTTGTTTTGCACCTTTCTTTTTCCAATACGTAATGTGCTATTCTTGTGTTGGTCAACCTTACAACTCTCTCTATGTAGAGGGTAACCATATTAGTTGTTCCTTTAGAAATATTATGTTTGCATTATATGCATTACAGGTTAGCTGGTTACAACAAGTAAATTATTCAATACATGCCATCTGGACAAGTCAAATAATCGATTGCAAACTCCCCCCCCCCCCTAGGGATGTTCCGAAGGCTGTGGCACGAAGTAATGCATCAGACATCAGGCCTATAAATTGCTCTGAACCATGCTAATTATATTGATCGGCAATTTCTTCGGTATATTAATTATTGTACGTGCATAAAATAATTCTGATGGTAATTAGAGCTTTGATCTGGTAGTTGTGAAACAAATGTTGACATGAGTGCAGGGTATGACCTGCTGTCAAACGGTTTAAATGGGGTTATATAAAAATGTAACACTTCAATAATTTTCCCATTATTTGTAGAAAATTGTTGTTCTATTTTACGCAAATTTTCTGAAAGATTAAAATAGTAGTCGTTTTAAAATAAAATAATTTTACCAAGAACAAGTATATTTTGATAAATTTATTACATTTAAACTTTATAATGTATAGTAAGTAGATAACGTAACATAGCCTGTAAAAAATCTCACATTGCGCCTTCTCCCGCAGCATCGCATCTGTGCTTTATCTCGGCTATACCTACAAACGTATTTGCAGAATTTGTGCACTTTAATCACGATACGGTCATGTAAATGGTAAACTTGACTTTAATAAAATTATCTTCAGGAACCAGTATTTCACTAAAGGGTTTCATTTGATACAATTACCATTATAAACTCACAGATAATAAGGTTATTTATAGAAATGTATATCAAAGCGCTTAGTGACACTAACTCTCTATACCGGTTTTTGTAGACAAGTTACGGTTTGTGTTTGAGTTATTTTTACTAGTTTAATGTTTATTTATACATTTTTGTTAATTTATTCATTACTTCTGCTAGTAAAACAGTTTGGATTATTTTTAGTTTATTTTGATTAACTTAAGTCTTCTTCGTAGTGATGATATCATTTGAAATATCAATACTTAATACAATTATTTTAAGGAACCCACAAACAAAAGATTTTTTATTTATAAAAATTTATAACATATGTACTTTTTTTCCTAACACATAACATTTTTCACTGATTTATATCCACGACCGTGATAAAGAGCAGCAAATCCACCCAGTTTTGTACAATGTACTGACCTGATGAATACGATTTCTTTCTGCTTGTGCATTAACCAAGATGTAAGACAAACACCGAAAGTCTTAACATGTAACTCAGTTAACATTTAACTGAACAATTCACATTTTTACAACAACTAGAGCTATTTACTTATACTCATTAATTGCTAACTAGAAACAACGGATCACTTACGTAATACAAAGCCTGCAGCTGTTCTAAGACTAAACAAATTACGCTTTAATTTAACAGGTTTGAAACATATTTCTTAGCACGCCCATACATTACGAAACGAAGGCTCCCTCCAAATTTCAATCCTGTACCTGCTACAGTCTAGCCTGAGCGTTGATTACTAACCAGTAATTCTGGACACCCTCTTATATTAACATAGATTCAGATAAGTCTTTACCTTGGTTTTGAGCCGCTTTTCTACATATTCTTTAACCTCCTTCTTTTAACTGAACGTTTTTACACTCAATGCCTTCGAGTAGCAATTAAAAATCCGGTTAAGCGAGAGCTGGACCGAACGAAGGATATGGTAGTATCTCCCAACCCATGTTTCCTGAGTCAGCTTGGGAGTATGAATGTGAGTACTGTGTTGTACTCTCCTCTTGTACATTACGCACGATGTAAGAGAAAGATGGAAAAACACAGGTTCCTTCACACACCGTAGAAACTATGGTATGAGTTCAAAGTTCACCATTAACATTACAGTGAACGGTTCCCATTTTTCTATAAATAAATTTAGCCAACCTTATTAATTTTTCGAGGTCAAAACAGCTGAGATGCTTATTTGTAAATAGATTTGCTTAAACAGCTAAGAGTTGAACCTCTATACAGAGACTTTTAACCGAAACGAAGCTCTCGTATCATATAATTGAGTTAGAAGTCGAAAGAAGAGTCTAGATAGCTGTAATGGTATTCCACCACGACGCTCCCCGACCACAACCTGTACACACTTTAGGATCTTCCATACCTAGTACAAGAAAGTATTGCTGTGAAGTGGAAAGAAGCGTCTATATAGCTGTAATGGTATTCCACCACGACGCTCCCCGACCACAACCTGTACACACTTTAGGATCTTCCAAACCTAATACAAGAAAGTATTGCTGTGGAGTGGAAAGAAGCGTCTATATAGCTGTAATGGTATTCCACCACGACGCTCCCCGACCACAAATTGTACACACTTTAAGGATCTTCCATACCTGGTACAAGAAAGTATTGCTGTGAAGTGGAAAGAAGCGTCTAGATAGCTGTAATGGTATTCCACCACGACGCTCCCCGACCAGAACCTGTACACACTGTAGGATCTTCCATACCTAGTACAAGAAAGTATTGCTGTGAAGTGGAAAGAAGCGTCTATATAGCTGTAATGGTATTCCACCACGACGCTCCCCGACCAGAACCTGTACACACTGTAGGATCTTCCATACCTAGTACAAGAAAGTATTGCTGTGAAGTGGAAAGAAGCGTCTAGATAGCTGTAATGGTATTCCACCACGACGCTCCCCGACCACAACCTGTACACACTGTAGGATCTTCCATACCTAGTACAAGAAAGTATTGCTGTGAAGTGGAAAGAAGCGTCTAGATAGCTGTAATGGTATTCCACCACGACGCTCCCCGACCACAACCTGTACACACTGTAGGATCTTCCATACCTAGTACAAGAAAGTATTGCTGTGAAGTCGAAAGAAGAGTCTAGATAGCTGTAATTGTATTCCACCATGACGCTCCCCGACCACATCCTGTACACACTTTAGGATCTTCCATAACTAGTATAAGAAAGGATTGCTGTGAAGTGGAAAGAAGCGTCTAGATAGCTGTAATGGTATTCTACCACAACGTTCCCGACCAGAACCTGTACACACTGTAGGATCTTCCATACCTAGTACATGAAAGTATTGCTGTGAAGTGGAAAGAAGTGACCTACTCTATATTCGAGGGTGTTAGGGAGGTGTCTGCCTTAATAAGACTACTTTATTGGAAAGGTAGGTGGAACGAGGAATGACTTATGCCAATCAGGAATGAAATGGTCTCCTGGTAAGGTAATAGTGGAAATTTATAGCAACACGAGGGGAGAGTCACTTTTTCTCTCTTAACCAAGGGTAGAAGGAGATGTCTAACCGCTACCCCGCTCAATTCGGAGTCAAAGCTAATAAGATGCCTAGTAAGAAAACACCTCTAGTCAACGTATTTGAGAAAATAAAATAAAAATAGTAGACAATAAAACTCAGACTCAATCGACTTTTTGTATAATTCATCGTCAAAATTAAATAACCATATTTCTGTAGAAATTATATTTCTTTTAACAAAAGCGGCGGGTTCAATCTTGGAAATTTTACGCCGAATGATTCAAATAAACAATAAACTTTGCAAAAACAAAAGGTGCGCCTATCTGTTGAACCGTAAAATATGCAGAAACTTTTATTTTGAGCTAGCAGACTACCCTTACGGGATTGACGAATATTTGTATTGCTTTAATTTGTATTTGTATTTGGGTTGAATTTAATTTACTTAAATTAAATCCCAATTAATATATCAAACTATAGTTTATATCTACCGTTATGGGAGTTTCCAAGACCAGTGGAACGGTGCCCTTTCCGCATTTCTAAATAAAAATAGGCCTATGTAAAAACCAGGGACCCTAAGATGTCCATGTAAAATTTCAGGTATTTATTTTCCGTTCCCATGTGTTCGATAGGGGAAAACATTATACCGGGCGATGCTGAAAGTCATCAGGGATATGACAAAAAGTAATGAAAATTCTGCCTCGGAAAATAAATAAAATTTTTATAAAATTAGGTTGGGTAAAAAATTCATTGAGGGGTAATAAGAAGTACTATGTCCACGAATCAACCTTACTATGTATAAATATAGGCCTACTATAAAATATCCAGTTACGATAGATTTGCTTGTAATTTTATACAATACTATATACCTATATTAAAATATATATGTAAAGTCCCCAGTCAAGATATTTGGTTGTAATTTTATACAACATTACCTAATTAAATGTCTACTTCTACAGAATAATACTTCGTCACGTGATCTCTGTTCTAGCTTTATATGTGTACATTTGGTTAAACGTATAAAATTACAACCAAATTTACCCTGGCTGGATACTTCATAGGTGTATAAAATAATGATAGGTGTGCAATAACAAACAAAAATTGTCAATATAGCTTCAGGACATGTTTTTGATTCATTTTATATGAATTGTATTGCGGGTGGGAAATGTGCATTTTACCAGCACTATTAACAATATGTTTGGGGGAATTACGTTTTTACAAAATTGTAAACTTTTGAGGCGTGAGCGAGAGTTTTCACAATTTTTTTCGTATCTCAGATGACTTTTTTCGTCGCCCGATATACTTTTTTTTCGCTAAAATCGAACACGTGGGAACGGGAAATAAATACCAAATTTCAGCTCAATGGGTCCAGTAGTTTCTACGTGATTGAGTAATACACACACACACACACAGGTAGACACCATTAGATTTTATATAATAGTATAGGTTAGTTCCCAATAAATATCAAACTATAAACTTACTGAGTATTGTCTTGAAAACCAAGGGAAGGAAAATTTCTGCTTGTAACATAACATTTGTAAAGTAAACTAACCTAGAAAGATGAGTAACAATCATTTACTATCAGCTGTTTAAATGTGTTTAAAAGTAACTGTTACAGGCGATTATCAGTCGATTAAATCAAGTTGATATTAAATGGAGTATTTAAACAATCGAATGATAACGGGTTTTCAAGGCCCGTGGTGCGGTGACCTGACACAATTTCTGAATACAAATATGTCTGTTTTTTAAGCAGGAACCCTCAGAATGTCTATATAAAATTTCAGCTCAGTGGGTGAAGTAGTTTTTACGTGATTGAGGAACGCACAGACACACCCCATTAGATTTTTATATGTTAGTATAGATGAATAGCTTAGCTGTTGGAGACTTTAACCAGATTGTAAAGGATTGTTTAAAAGTCTGCCTCCGCCGCTTGAGGGTCGTGAAAACTACCTGTTGCATTCAATACACTTACAATAACTCTGGAAAGTTCATTTTCACCCAGTCTCAACAATCGAAATCGTTAAAGTACATTCTTGATAAATAAATATTCATTTGTATATTCAAATGTCAGTATCCGTTGGAAAATATATTTTAAAGCAATTAATTTATTATTAAGGGATTAATTTATTATTAAAAACAAAGGGATATAAGGTAGATTCTAACCTACTCCAATTTTATATATGTTACAACAAAATCTGTTCTAAACATAAATATCCTTAAGGTCGCGGGCATTAATTAGGCTTTAAATAAATCATACATTAAATGCCCTCACTGTAGACACATAGTACTTCAGGAAATTATTTTTTATAAATAACCATACTTTATTATATAACATTACATGATATATAATGAAATATTTTATTATAGAATCTTGACAATATTAAAATATATCGACAAAGTATCCAGGTAAGATGGGCCTTGTTATAATAAAACGAACACACACACACACACACACACACACACACATATATATATATATATATATATGTATATATATGTACAGTAATTATAGAGTAACATAGTAACATATAGTGGTATGTATTATTCATATACAGTTTTGTGTCATGGTGTTAAAATGATTCTAATTTTTAAAACTTTTGATGATTGCATACTTAGAATCACTAGTTGATTGTTTAGAATGTATTGTTCAGTAGATTTGACTAGAATGTGTCAAGTATAGCTTAATTGATAATGAAGAAATTAAATTTAGCATGCATTTAGTTAAGAAAAACAAACCTGATCTCCAGGGGATATTAGTATGTATAGTAACAAGACAAACAGAATTTTCCAGTCATAGGCTATTCTGCAATAAAAGGCTATTTCTTGATAAAAGTAGGTTTACATTGAGATAAATGATTTCGTAGTTGGGCAAATATTAATTTCGCAACAACCAAGCTACAATATTTAGAGAAATAGTCAAGCTATTCGTTGTGTTTTAAGCAAAGAAGATGTTGTATATCTAGACACCGTCTAGAGAGCAGTGTCCTCCCCTTGCTCTTCTACAACGAGGTTTTATGTCACAACCTTGATCCTACCTGTAATAACAATCCTATTCTGACCGTGGTCATAGGATCACAGTCGCAATAGGAGTAATACTAACTTTTGACATTACAACTACAAAATGATCTCCATCCTTGCCAATAATCTGGTAATATTTTCTGAACCCTTACTTTGCATTGAGGTTAAGACTTCCATAAAGGGTAGGTCTTTTAGAGACACTGTAGTGAGTTATAATTCCGTCTTCCAATAGATCCATGTCATGATTTATCTATGTACCTTAATCCTACCTATAGATAGAATCCTTTCCTCGTCCGTTACAAAGGATAATGTTATCTTATTCACTTCACCCGACCTCATCTTAAAAGTGGGTGTGATATCGCTACTCTTGTATCTATAATTTTGTTCTCCAATATCGTTTACAAGAAACGTCGTAAGAAGCTCATTATTATTAAAAACAGCTCTTCAAATAATTTAACATATAACCTCGAATAATATATGTATAAAAAGGTTTAGTATTAAACAAAATATTGTTGGTGGTTTGTAAACTTTGAAACGCGCGTCATAACGACATATTTGTTACAGGTTCGCCTGTACTATATCACGACATATGTTTTCAACCGTATGCGCCGAAATAAACAGTACTAAACTGAATCAGCTGTAGTAGAATGACCGTTTTGGTCGTTTTATAAGAGATTTCTGGAGATTTTGTTGTGTCCGAAACCTGCCTCTTCCTTCACAATATTTCCAGCAAGACGACGCAACTAGCCACACTGGCTTTGATAATATTGCTTTCATTCAATAAAACTGTTCATCGGCAACCGCTTCATCTCCTTTAGAAGAAACTTTCCTTACCCAACCCACTCTCCCTATCTTACACCATCTTACAGCTACGTCTGGGAAACAATTAAGGAGAAGATGTTCCATCATGATCCCCAAACCATCATCGTCCAACTACAGGAACACATAACCATGTTTAAAACGGGCATGAAACAACCCCTATTCATGAACATGATGCAAAACCTTCAAGAACTGTACGAGTGTTGTCTCAAATTGAACGGAGGTTACAAAAATCATGTTTATACCCGTGTTTAACTGACTTAGATTCTTTTTACTTGAATGTGTTTGTGAAACTATGCAAATAAAATAAAATCCTATAACTGTTTAATTTGGCGCATATTTTCTTAGAATTCTGTCAATATATATAAAATTCCAAGCCCTAAGGGTAACCTACAATGCTTAACTATTGAAAATTATTTTAACAAAAATGTTGAAATAAGAGTTTGATAAATTTACAAACCTCAAATACGCTCTGGATATAGATAGTTATAACCGTCACAATGAAATGTATCAATAAACCAGTGGTTATTAAGAGTTATACATTGCCAGAAAGGTTTTTATCGCTACTTTGTTTACGTGATTTCATCAAACTTCCATTTCGACAAAGTACTTGTTAAAGCGCATTCAGTATTCTGATTATAATGTAATAGAAGACATACGGAAGACAGGCGAAGTGTTCAAATAAAATTGTGTTTAAAATGACGATAAAGTGTTGAAATAAAGTCATATGGTTAAACTATATATATCAAATAAACGCCAGCTATTAAGGCAGTAGCACGGCTGAATTGACGTCTGGAATACTTGTCATTTTTATTACATTTTGCTGGAAGTTAATGTTCTCTCAAATACTACCATAAAAATACGTTTATTTCATCAAATATACTAGTTAGAGATATATTACTAATGCGTATTTTTTAAAATACCATAATTGAGATATAATTTGCGAAAAAATACTAAACAGACAATTAGAGAGGTAACTTTTGGCGTTGTAAGTCTAATATAACAAAAATATGGACAATTAGCTGTTAAAAGTAAGTGTTTTGTGTGTATTTATTTACTCCCGCAGTGGTAATGATACTAACCCGTCTGAAACTTTTATTCTTTACAGCCAAAGGTATTGGATAATATTACATACATGAGATGTTCAATTCCTCTTTTGAGTTAGTACAAGATAAAATGGGCTTCAAAATATTTTAACTTGTGAAATTATTTTAAATAATTTCTTAAAGTTATAACAACATAATTATTATTAATTGAAAAAAACTATGGTTTTAAATATTCATAAAAAAGTATTTTTCTAAACATCTAAAACGTTATATATATAAATATAAATATAAATATATATATAGCACACTTAAACCAAATTTGTTAGATTTAACTAGATCTTACATTTTCAACCCCATCTTTCGAAATACTATTTAAATAATAAATTTTGTAATAAATATTACTGTATAGCTCTTTCTGTACACGTCCCTTTCAATATTATATCAGTTTTTTGTTGTTGAAACAAATTAAAAAAATTTTTTACATGATAATATGCAAAATTAGACAATAGCCTAAATTAATTTTTTTTAATATTAATGTACTTATAATATAGTTTTAAAAAATTTCATAATTTATATGTTTTTTAAAATATTTTAATTTGTGAATCTGTTTTTATTAATTTCTTAAATTATAACAGCATAGTTATTATTATTTTTACAAATATGTTCCTTTTGCATTCGTGTTAACAATCGATTGGAATTCAAGTAATTTTTTAAAACAGCTAAACTTTATAAATATGGTGTCTAAAAAAATTATTCTCTTTTAACATATAATATTACAATTAACTAATTAGGGTTTCCAACACATCTTACAAAATACTATTTAAATTTTATTTATAATAAATACTAAATCAGCACTACTTCTATACACGCTCCTATTAATTTTATATCAGTTTTTGCCTGTGAAAAAAATAAAAACCTCTAATTTTATATAGATAATACATAAAATTAAACAATAGCTTATATCTAATCTTTCAAATTTTATTATATTTATAAATGCTTAAAAACAATTTTGGTCATAATTTTTTTATTCAATGTTTTCATCAGGTACTGTTACGTTTTTTAAAACTTATTTCATGAAGTTTTAAAATTCAATAACGAAAAGCTACTACCTTTCAAATTATTTCACAAGTTTTGTTTTTGCTGTCACTTTTGTCGAGAAATGAGAGATAGATTGTTTAAAAAATTGAACAATTGTATAAAATATTTATTTTTTAAATTTATAGTCTTCATATGTACGTATAATAAGTTTTTATTTAACATTTATACTTTTTCGGATTTTGCCACTTAATGTAATTTTAATAAAAAGAACATTAAAGTTTTAATGTTACATATATTTGAAGATAAAGTGAAGGCAATGAACAATAATTTTTGTAACTGTTTTAACGTTTCTAAGGTTAACAAAAATACTAATTCTAACATTATTATGTTTAAATAAATAAACGAAAGTCATTATAACCAAATTTTCTAAATATATTTAAATATATTTTCTAAAATATATATTGTTCACTCTAAAACAAAACATGTGTATATGAAATTTATCTATTAATAAAAATTAAAATTCTAAAAACTTTTCCAACTCACCAGCTACATAGATAAAGGAAGATAGACCCAGGAGTAGGAGCACGCTACGGGCGAAGTTTCCGTGGTACATCGTGGAGGCGAAACGAGTTAGTTTACCGAAAGGAAGTCGACTGTGTTTTAGTTCGAGATGAGAATTTTAGAGAATTTAGACGCGAACCATTCCCTGGCAAAGTGTGTTTGAAGAGCGGCAATCCTGCGTGATTTGTAAGCTTCCCACCATATCCACGGGCATGCGCGCCGCCTCCACCTGGTTATCACTGGTTACTCGCGGGCAGACGTGGGAGACTGCGGTGGTGGGATGCGCTAGTGCGAACAGGGGCAAACAATTGAGGTGATTCATTAGACGGTTCTAGGTAGGTAGATCGATTCCGGTCTAATTGTAACTCGTACAACTAAAGCGTTCCTATGAACCCATTCAGATTTTTGGCACCGGCAAATGTGCTTTACAAATTGGTCGGTAACTACTTCAGGTTATGATTATAAATATAAAAACTAATTTTTCCTATCATTTATGAGTATATATGGTAGAATAAGTTAGAAAATGTTATATTTAAAAGAAACATTCTGTCAAAACTAATTAAAGATTTTTCAGAATATTACATGGTCTATATTTCTCTTATAAACTTATAAAAAATATTTTTCAGCAACACGCTTTTTTTTTGGTGAAAAACCAATTTCAGAAACAAACACATAACAATAATTACATAACGTAAAAAAAATAATAAATAAGAAAACAACAGTAAATAACAATATAACAATGAATACAATAAAAAGCAAAATAACATTTAAGACAAATGAAAAATAATATTAGTAATAGTCTACTAATACGGTAATAATTAACAAAAGTCATTGGAAAAAAAACTATTTCTAACCACCCCCACCCAAAAAAGTATTTGTTGCTACTTTGCAACATTAGAATTAAAATAATACTCAGAGCCCTCAAGCCCCAAATATCTTTACTTTCGAGGCTACAATAATAATAAAAACAGTTATTATGAGCAAATATGTTTAAAGTCAAATCTTACTTTGCTCAAAAACAATATTTTAATAAATAAAAACATTATGTATCAGGGAGCCGATTTACGATCGTCTCATATTCCGATTGAGTTCGAAATTTTAAACATTTTATTAAGAAATATTTTCTCAGTGAATAAATTAAAATAACATTTTTTAACATTTTAAATAAATTAACTGAGTGTTAAAGTCTTTTAGATTGTTATAACACTTTTAATTGAGAAAAGTTTACGTATTGGTATTTTTCAACTAATTGTTTTTCTTTTTTTGTTGAAAATCGTAAGAGTAGTTTTCGAGGGAAAACTATATATATATATATATATATATATATATATATATATATATATATATACACTTTTTCGAATCCTTTGTTACGATTTTTCAGAAATTCTTCTTTTAGCCTATTTAAGTTTTGAGGTTAAAAACCCCCTATATACCAATTGAGGGGAAAATCCAAAGAGTAGTTTGTATATAGAGTATATATATATATATATACAATTTTTACTCTATTAAAAAGTTTTCAGAAAATTTTCACTGAGCCCATTGGGTTGCTGAGGTTAAAAAAACCCCTATATACCAATTTTAGTGAGGCTGTTTTCAAGAAAAAAATGACAAATATATAAATATAAAATACGTTTTCTTGTTTAATAATTTAAAACAACACAGGTTATTCAAATACAAGAATATTTATTATTTTATATCCGGATATAAAATAATAAATATTCTTGTATTTGAATAACCTGTGTTGTTTTAAATATACACACACACACACACACACACACACACACATTATTTCGAAAAATGGTTGAGGACGAATTTTCTGAAGGTCCCTACTTATCCCATTGCTTTAAACAGCTGTTATATTACATAATCTGTAACATAAAATCAGCTGTTTAATGAAATCATATGTTATCAATTATTTTAGGCAAAGTAGGGCACAGCTATACTTTGCCCCTTTTATAAATAGTTTTTTGACCACATAAAACTAAAATTAATTCAGTATAAAATTTACTTAATGAATAATTATTTGAAAATAAATAATTTTCAAATTATTGAAAATAATTAATGAAAATTGGAATTATTTGAGGCTACGTGTAAAAGGTTAGGGGATATTTTGTTTATAATGTATCATGTTTCTAAAATTTCATAAAAAGTAGTACAAATTTGAAAGAACTTCAATATACATGTGCATTTCATTACGAGCATCCTAAGTGTTTAGTTTTAGTATTTCCTGGTACAGAAAAATAATTTTATTTTACAAAAATATTTTGTAATATTATAAAATATTCCGTCTTTTAGTTAAGGATTAGAAAGGTTTCATCAAATGCAGATAAATTTAATAATGAACATTCGTTGTTGAACGTTTCTAAACAATTTAATGTTCAGGGATATTTACTGAATAAAATTGGAATATAGAAGAATATATTCACAATATTAACAAAAGATGTACGTTAAATATTTACACGAAAATGAATAGAGTTTACACGGAAGGTCATGTAAAAGCAATGTTCAAAGAAATTGCAATATTAGCTGTAAGACAAATCTCTTGTTAATATTGTGAATATTAATATTTATTGTAATAGTTTTTCTTTTTCTTTTTCAATTTTGTTGAGTAAATGCACCAGAACGATACAATTTGGTTTCGAAACTTTGGGCAATAAAGTTTTACAGTTGAAACTGTCTAGGTGATTGAAACCTTTCTACTAAATTTCTTGTTAATTTTTTTTTATTCAGAGTTAACCAAAGGTGAATCAGAAGTGGGGAGCTGGCAAAAACCTATTGCAAAATATTACATCACTTTAAATGAAATACTTAATTGCCTAACTAATGTAAGTTTTATGATTTATTTATGATTTTCCTTCAGAGTCTTGGGAATATTGGCTCAGTTGGAGATCGAAAGGGTTAAAAATAATTTTCAAGAAATGTTTGCTCTGTTTTAGAAATTATGTAAAATAAGTGAAATTATTTATTCTGCTATTCAGGAACATAGGATGTTTATGATGAAAAATAAAAGCGTGGGGGATGAGGGTAGTTTACATATAAAAAGAGTTGTATTTAAAATTTTATTAAATTTTACGATTATAGATACTTTGAATTGGAAGATATAAAATATAATATGGCCGACCCACGCTTTTATTACTAGCAGTATAGAATTACCAAGTTCTAGAGTAAAAGGCACAAGTTTTTTGTTACATGTGAATTAGACGTTGTTTTTTAAAACTTAATACGTTTCTATTGATTTTAACACGTTTAGTGTTCGACAGGTGGCTGTGTAAAATGTTAATACAAATGTGTGTAGGAAAGAGGGCGAAAGATTGATTACAAGACTTGGCCTTTAGGGACAGCGTGAGTTAATTCAATCACTAAGATATGTTTATATGACTGATTCATACTTTTCGTGGAAGATGACTATTTAAAGTGTCAGCGTAATTGGATGGATAAAAGAATGCGTGAATCGATTACAATATTTGTCTACATGGATAGAGGGTTTTGGATAAAAGCCAGCCAATAGCAAATGGTCTAAATGCGTTGTGGCCTTATTTGTACCTCTTTCATAAAATAGTAAGTATTTGCAAGGTAACATAGAAGTAAGTTTAAATTTTACCAACGGACGCACACAATATTTGCAGAACTTATTATTCAATATTATGAAAATTTGAGGTTAACGTTTTTACTGTCCATTATTGAGAAAATAATTCTTTAATTATAATTTTTAAAAGCGTATGAATAAATAAAATCTTTAGTAATATGAAGGAGGTACATTCACCTAGGAGTTTCAAATCTCCTCAGGAGAAAATAAATTAAATCTTTGTTGTCTGTACACATGTTTCGCCAATATTGTTTTATAAATGATTTATTAAGAAAATATTTTAAAAATTTCTTTGTTTACGCAAAACAATTTTATTTGTATAGAGCCCTTTTTGTGAAAAAATACTTTTTAATTATGTTTTGACTTAAGCTTGTTAGATCAATGTACTGCTATCATGTATGTAAACGGTTGAAGCACCACGCCCACAATAGTAGTCTTTAATGTAAGGCATGTTTCAGTAAGTATTGAGTGTATGCTCATCTCTGATGATGACAGCGTAGGTTCTGATTCATGTGTGGCAAGCTTAACCTTTTTGTCGTTATGATAGTTGGGTTTTAATGCTTTATGAGCATACTTCAGTATATTTTCTCCTATTTAGCTACATTCTTTCGAGACTCCTAATGCACATTATTGGCATTCTTTATTAATCTTTTGCAACGTATTCGAGTAACAGTATACACACATGGTCCTGTTATGCAAGTCTATTCGCGTTTTACAAGTTTCGGATCATCGCTACATCCTCAGTAAATGATCGACTCATTTAGGCGGTGTGTTCCTTACATGTATGTTGCATATGAATATTGTTAATCTCATTGAATAATTTTCTCGAAACGGAGAAGAATGTTCCCCGGAGAATGGTAACTAAATTCGGAAACGCCTAAAAACTTGCTGACATAAATTCCCAGTGTATTCTACACTGGCTTAAGTTCTGGCTTGAATTTTATTTAAAAAAATAGTATTTCCGAGTAAAAGTATACTTTCTGAACGGTTACTCAGATCTGAGGTTTGATTGAAAGTTTGACCTTTTCATTTACGTCGCGGAAAGCAATTGCAAATTATCGCCCTTCATGCCTTTCACCTGAAACCACTTAAGAAAGGGAAACGCTGAGAAGAAATATCGCAGGAAATTAAAGTTCTGTCTCCAAATCAAACAAAAAACCAACTCTGAGCCGCATCGATTATCTTTGGAGGTTTTACAAACCGTGGGTGCCTTCGTTCAGCATAAACAAGGCAGAAATCGTATTCTGCAGTGAGATATGTCCATAACCTTTAACAGTAAGTAGGCATATGCAATGTCCATTACAATTGACGGTTTTAAAAATCCCAGAATTACCTGTTATAAATCATATCTATCGTTACGATTACCTAAAATAAACGTATTTATAGAAAACTGATGTATGTGATGTAAAAGCGATGATACAATCGATCTAACCTTAAGTGGTGTTGTAGAAATAATTGCCTCTACTTCATGCCTACGATGTTTAGAAGGGGGATGTTTCTTCAATGCATTTGTTACCAAGTACCTCTGTCGTAAATAAAGGGTAAACGTCAGTTTCCAACCGAAAGAAATTTTCAGTTGCTTTGAAACAAATTTATACATTTTGGAAAAATTTTTAAATGTTGGGAAAATCAATTTGTTTACGAGTTATATTTTATAAAATAATTTTTAATCATCTCCGCCTTCCAACAATTCTTCGTGTTCATATAAAGGTCTACTTTCAGCTCTCTTTCTCTAATCCTGCCAGCTACGACACAGACTTTTCTCTTTCTCCGTCCTTGTGGCTACACTCTGCTGTTTGTTTCT
Source organism: Prosapia bicincta (assembly GCA_036971475.1). Taxonomy (NCBI): domain Eukaryota; kingdom Metazoa; phylum Arthropoda; class Insecta; order Hemiptera; family Cercopidae; genus Prosapia; species Prosapia bicincta. The sequence continues at coordinate 269,597,390 of JBAIZL010000002.1, read as the reverse complement.
GTAGTTTGAAACTTGGGATTCTATGTATGTCTAACATTTCAAAGTACTTTTATATAATAAATACTCAAAAACCTGTTAAACTCGTAACACGTTTTTAGCCCTTTTAGTTATATGGTAACTGAAATGTGCATAAGGGTAAAATAATAAACAACAAGTAACATAAATAAAATTAATAAAGTAAATTTCACCTGAGGTTAACAAAACAAAATATTTTAGTTACCACAGAACACTATTTATGATAGTGTGGTAAACATGACAACAGTTTAAGGTTGTAAAAGGAGGTTTCGACAACAGCCAGAAGAGAGGGAAACAATTCATATACTTTTTTGAAAAATATATTACTAAGTATTGGAAAGTTGGCACAGTGCCAAGGAGTGCTACACTTAATCCATGAAGATTCTCAGTTCAAATCCTGCTGGACCCAACAAATTTTATAATTTAGTTATTAAATAAATATGTGGAAAAAAACTCTATTAACATCAATTGTTACTAACCATATGTTAAAAACAATTTATTTAAACTCGATTGGATGAAAATAATCGTATGTAATAAGGTTTGAAAATTTGTACAAGATATATATATATATATATATATATATATATATATATATATATATATGAGGAGAGTGTGGGGTAATAGAAGGAATTAAATAAACAAGTGTTATGGTTAAAAGGTTTTTTAGTATTTGTTATTAATATTCAAGCACATTAGTCCTAGTAAATACTGTAGTATCTTTATATCATCAACAACCGTATGGGAAACCTCCATTGTCTGGTGGATCATTTGTAAAATATATCTGGTAAACAATTCGTTCAATAGCTGTATTTCAGAAATTTATATGTATTAAGAAATTTTAAACATTTATTTAGGTTTAATTTTAGAAAGTATTCGGCAGTGATAGACATAATGTGTTAAAATACCTGAAACTGGTTTATTTTCTTCTTCCTACACTTAATGGTAGTATTACTCCAGGAGGCGAGTAATAGCTGAACGCACAGAGAAGGGGTTTGCATCCCTTGCAATACCATTTACTGATACAAAACTCACAAAACCTAACGTTCCTCTTACATTCACAACGGTACAACGACAGAATAAGGTATATTGTATGACGTACGTTGATGTTTGCGCAACAATTCTCATATGATGCCATATACTTTCCCTTATAGGGGAAAATTAATACGTATTACGAAAATTAGAACGATTGTTTTTAAAATGTAGGTTTAGCTTTAGAAAGTGTTCAGAAGTAATAGACGAAATTAGTGTTAAAATATCTGAAACTGGTTTATTTTACTAGCCTTAATGATCAGTTACTCCTCTAGGGGTAATCGTAACGTACATAAGGTCATTTTTAGTAAAATAAAAGATTTTTATATTGTGGTCCGAGGGGTTTTAAAAATTTATTAGGTACAATAAGTCCACAGTACTCAAGAAATTTATTAATAGGTTTAGCTAGATATACGCGTAGTTTATAGTTGGCGATGATTTGTTTTTTTGTCAGGAAAATATTTTTTAAATGTTTTGAAGTAGAAAGGTCAAGTTTCCTTCCCACACTAACCAAACGTCTCTATAGAAACGTGTGAGCAATTAATTCAGGTTGCGAGTAGTTTGAGAATATTTGTCCACCCCAGCGCAATTTCCCTTGATGGAATAAAGCACTTGTGTGCACGGCGAGTGTGTCAGGGCGAAGCGAAATAAGTCTTTTATCGTCTGTAAGGGATTTGGAAAGGTGGGTAAATCAGGCAGGATTAAGGTAGACGGACATAAACGTCTGGGGTTCGGGGTATGGAAGAGAATGGTTGTAGGAATTTAGCGCCGCACCCCTGAGGTTTCTATCTGGCGAGGTTTCTATATTCGAATATATACAGGGTGCACTCTATTTCTTGCTCTTACAGTCTCTTCCTTTCTCTTTCTTCCATTCTCTCGTTTTTCTTTGTGTTCGCTTTTTTACTCTTTTTTTTATCTCTTCCCCCCTCTCTCTCTCCTCTCTCTCTTGTTCTTCGGTGTGGTCGCTATTTTACTTTGTTTTGCCTCTTCCTCTCTTTCTTCCTATTTCTCTCTTGTTCTTGTGTGTGTGTGTTCGCTGTTCTCTCTCTCACGTGCAGCAGATTTCAAATGCAGATTTCCACGTTATTCTGTGTGTTCGCTGTTTGACTTCCTTTTTCAATCTCTTCCTCTTTCCTTTTTTCTCTATTTTTCCTCCCTTTCTCTCATTTTTGTGTGGTTCACTATTTTACCCCGTTTTTATCTCTCTTCCTCTCTCTCTTTCACGTTCTTTCCCTGTCTCTCGTTCTTCTATGTGTTTGCTGTTTTACTCAGTTTTTTCTCTCTGTCTTTCTGTTTCTGTCCTTTTCTCGTTTTTCCGTTTGTTCACTGTTTCACATTATTTTTAAATCACTCTCTCTTTTATCTCCTCTCTATTACTTGCTTTTCCTTCTCTCTATCGTTTTTTGTGTGTTTGCGGTTTTACTCCGTTTTCATCTCTCTTTCTCTTTCTCCCCTCTCTTTTCCACCCTCTCTCTCTCTTTCTTCTGTGTGTTTGCAATTTCATTTCGTTTTTCTCTCTCTCCAGTCCTCTCTCTCTCTTCCTTTTTCTCCCTCCTCTCTTTCGTTACTCTGTGTGTTCGCTGTTTTTTTCCGTTTCTACTCTCTCTTCTCATCTTTCTCTTATTCTTTGGTGTCTTTACTGTCTTACTCCATTATTTTACTTTTTCGCATGACAAATGGGTTTGAAATGTTAGTAACTTAGTTCACTTTACAAATAATAATATACCAAAATGACTCATTTTCCATTTGCTGAGCAACCACCCCACTACTTCATTTGACCGTTTGTTTGCGTATATTTTGTTTGCAGATAATTGTTTACGAAGAATTTATCTGAAAAACACTTTCCTTCGGTAAACTTCTGTATCAGACGCTCGACACTTGTGTTATCATCAAAACTGTACTGATTTAAAATGAATTTTTCTCTTATCAGTTTATCAAATATTTGCACACGACTTTTTACACTTATAAATTAGACTTATTTATAGAAATAATAATCTACTGATTGTGTTTGTGTATGTGCACGCGTGCGCGCGCGTGTGTGTATGTGCGTACGTAGTATAGGACCAATTTGTCACATGTACATGCAACAACATACTATATGTTTATATAAATTTATTTAGTATTGCTTAATTTGTACCCAGATAAATATAGGTTATTTATTATGACTTGTCTATAAAAATAAGTTACTATACTATCTTTTGGACATTTCCTCCTATTTTGTGCTACTTTGCGGTAGCTCCCTTGATATCTAAAGACATCAAAAATTGATAACTCTACTCCCTCTTACCTGTGCAAATATTCTTCCAATCTGACAGTAATAACCTTATGTACTTTTTCTAAGGGTAATGCCCTAAGTTGGAAATTTGGGCCTGTAGATCGATCTAAATACAATATTTTGATACGCCCTTCTTTCCAAAGATATCTATAAACATTAAAAATACTTTTTTTTAATTTCTATTACTTGAGTTTATTCAGATGGCATTTAGTAGGTATAGATCCAATCCGGGCTTGCTACGCGTGTACTCTAGAAATACAAACAAGTCCTTGACTGAATTTTCTCTTACAAATAAATATCAAAATTAAAGTGCAGTACTGATTTTTAATCATAATCGATCAATTTTGTATTATGTTAAACAAAATGCAAAATTTGTGGCCCACTGTTAGTGAGTATCGAACAGATACCTTCTACGTCTGAAGTTTCCTTTTAAATGTCCGAGCTTAACCTTCCAAAATCCACCCAGCCCTGCTACAAATGTCACAAAATCATCTAAGTGATGGTCCGTATCGTTTCCCTTGGTCGAATTATTTTACGGGATTTTAGTTTCACATATTAAAATACCTACTGGCCACTACTAAAATATTCAGGGTTTTTACTCTCATAAAATCCTTTCAAACAGATAAATTTATCCTCGAAATTAATTAGACATTTCTGTTACAAACATTCCTTCACGTGAACACGATATTGGATACATGCCGGCAGTATGTATTGCGCTCTGTCAAACAAAATGAAAACAATCCACGTGACGATATTAATTACAGATTTAACGCGCGGACAGAACGATGGATTAATATATTCTGTAAGGTTTGATTAGTAATTGCTTGACAGTGATGGTGTGTCAAGCGGATGACAAGTTTTGACAGTTGTGTGTTTTATTAAAGTTTTCGTAAACATAGCGTACGTTAACTTTAAAGCTCAACTGTAAAATTTTTTTAAAAAACTGTAAAATATTTTATTCTTATATAGGGTTCAGAATTTATATAGGTTTTGTATAGCAGGAGTATATAATACACTATTGTATATTATAGTATTAGAACTTTACTATTCGTAATTCTTTTATCAGGCTATATATATATATATATATATATATATATATATATATATATATATATATATATATACACGTATATAATATTTATTTATTTATTTATTTTTTATTTGTATGTATGTTAGTTTAAACTTACACATCTTACAATAATTAATTCAATATAACGATGGTAAGATATTTATATTAACTTTATTTTTAAAAGTAAGACATCATTAGGCGTATGCAATATTTTTTAAATATTGATTTCAAGTATTTAAATTCGTTTGATAAAATTTGTGTTCAGTAAATTTTTCAACACCTAATAAAAGTTTTCTATTAACTACACTCTTTTAATATCCTCTTTACTAACTAGATTCTATAATTTTACTTTTATCAGGTGTTTCGATAACTTCTGCTAAAGTTGTATCTGCATTATGAGGTTTCTCCGAGCATGAATTACAATGGTTAATTTATTAAGAAATAAGACAGCTATACTACAACTATTGATAGATATTTTTACAATGATTTGTAAAACATCAACGTCATCATGTTGTACAAAGGGCTGTTACATTCAGGCGCTGCTTTAAGGGCTTAGTACCGCCAGCCGTACCTTCTATTAGGTACAATCTGATATTCGTTGCTGACCTGCGAATGGTTCGTGTGCCAGTTCATATGTTGGGTGTTATTGAATCTGCTGTGACCAACCTTCCATCCTGGCGGCGGTCCTTGATGTGTTCGATTGAAGAGTTGAGTTCCGTTATTTGGCCCAAACAATCTTCGCCGAAAGCCGTCGACGTGGCTCAGCGTTTCGAGACCTGTTTGAAAACAGAGAGTGAGCCATTAGACATCGTATACTCTACATATCTTTGAATGCAAACCAGATCTGTTGAGAACTCATCGTGAGTCACGTGCTAAAACATCTACCGTGATTTATGGTTACCAAAATAGCAGGTTGATCAAATGCTTGAATGCCTTAATAAATTCATAGGCGACAAAAATACTAATTGTTAAAATAGCTGGAAGCTAGAAAGACGTTAAAAATAACAGGGTCTTCGTAATAAAATCACAGGTTACCAATTAAAACAATTTGCTAAAGTAACAGGCACTAAAAATAACAGATTACTTTAACTAAAAGGTTAGTTGTACTAACAAATTATTAAAGTACAGGTCACTAAACATAACGAGTTGATAAAATCATTGGTTCTTAAAATTTTAATTAGTTAAATAACAAGTTATTCTCATTAAAATCACAGGTTACTAAGATAACAGTTTGTTAAAAGTACAATAGGACAAAATAACAATTTACTAATCATAATAGGTTACTAAAAATAAAAGTTATTCAAGAAGCACAGGTTACTAAAAGTAATTTGTTACTAAAGTTACTAGTTACTAAATGGAGCAGGTTACTAAACATAATTAGTTCCTAAATAGCTACTGGTAGTCCCCAATTTCCAGTACCAGTTAATGTCGTTTCCTCATTCCACCTATTAACTAATTCCTTATGCTTCATGTTATAAGAGAGTGTACTGGGGGTAGACACCTTTCTTCGCCTGTTTGAGACCCTCCTTACTTCAGATAAGCACCCCCTAAACATGACCCTCTTATATTCTCTATTAGGAGTTTTATATCCTTACCTTTATCCTATTTGTATCAATTCCTGCTATTAGTAAGGGATAGTACGCCTTAAAACTAAAAAAAAAAAAAACACCCCAAGTATGCCTTACCCTTCTTTTGCCTTGTAGTAACAAGAAACTGTTTATAGGTATTCAACTTTCCCACCTGAACCGCAGTCGTTCCCTAGTACCACACCTACAACTCTCTGCAATAGCATCCTTCTACTACTATGATTGCTTCCTTTCTAAGATTGCTTGCAAATTACTGTGATGCACATGGACTGACCGAATACATTTTTACATGATCAAATACTGTACTTCGTAATCTAATTCAATAACCCTGTCTCCCCTACATAGGTCAAAATCTAAAGATTTTTATTACAAAATACCGTAAGCGCAAAATAAACAGTACTGAAACAGATACGGGATTTTATTTCATTTAATTTTAATTAAATAGTTTTACAATCAAATAAAAAGCAGCTGTTTTGATTAGACTCTGGTATAAACACATGCTATATAACCGCTGTTCAATATGAGGCAACACTGATAACGCTCTTAAAAGTTTTGCATCATTTTGTAAAGACGGTTGTTTCATACACGTTATAAACATGGTTCTTTTTTTCTGTAGTGGGACAATGGTGGTTGGTGTGTCATCGACACGTATGCATAAGTTTCTTGAAGAAAAGCAATGCAGTCAAAGACAGTGTGGCTGGTAGCGCAATCTTGCTGGAACAATAGTGAACGAAAAAGCAGGTTTCAGGTACAACAAAATCTCCTGAGGTCTTCTATAAAACTACCAACAATGACTCCCAATTTACAATAAGAGGATTTCAATTACTATCTACAACAAGGTATGGAGTAAATATGCCTCTCTGACATAGCGCATTGAGTCGTTACACTCCTACTACGCTGTGGGGTCTGTACAACACTGTAAGGACATTCAAACCACTAAGGTGTACACTCATACGTCACTCAGAAACCCAGGATTTCCACAGCACATGGCTAGTATCGAAGCGCAAGTATTGAATTCTGACGGCTTTATTTATACTATTCAAAGGTTGCAGTGTCTGTATCGTGTAGGAAAAACCCCCGGACATTCATCTAACCGACGCGTCGTAAAGCTTAAATTCAGTTAAAAGAATATCAATAGTTTTCAATAGAACAGACTGCAGTTGGGTGACCTGAAAAGCCCTTCCGCTGTATCAAAACACTGTCTGATGTACGACGTTTTCCAACAACACTAATAATCACAGCGTTAACAGGCTGGTTTGTGTGAAATTGTTCCTGAAACCTTAATCCGTTGTGTGAGAAACTTGGCTCACCAGTCTGTTTCCAAATGAGCGAACATAGTGCTCTACGATAAAAGTTTTCTCCACAATAGTTAGCACCATGTCAGCAAAAACTAACCTTAAGTGAAATACGTCACCACGAATAACAATCAAAAGTCGGACACAGCTGATCTAGAAGGCAACTACAGCTGATTCAGTTTCACTACTGTTTATTTTGGCGCATATGGTAGCTCAAACTAATAGCTCCAATAAACTAACAAAATTAAATTTTGTTTAACCTATAGTGGATGACAATTGATGTTAATACAGTTTTTTCAAATATTTATTCAAAAATTACAAAAATTTGGGCGGTTCAGGTAGGATTCAATCTGTGTACCTTCGTGTCTGAAGTCTATGCGCTTTGGCACTGAGCCAACTTTCCCATAGCTAGAAATATACTTCTCAAAGATATATTTGAATTTATTTTTTGCCCCATCTGGCTGTCGACGAAACCTCCACTGCACAACCTTAAAGTATTCCCATGGCTATCACAATATATCATAAATAATTCTGTAGGAATTAAAAATTAATGAAAAGAATAAAATAAACAAACAAACTGGAATAACGGTATTGGACCTTGCTTCACAAATGGACAATAAGGTAGGAAAGCGAAAAAAAACTATAACACAATGCAAGCGACGAAAAAAAGAAAGCGTATGAATAGTAAAAAATAAAAATGATAGTCCAACACTATACGTAGAAAGGAAATAGTAAATTGCAAAGAAATCTCTTTCTATATTTCCACTTAATATTCTAATTCTGACACATGTATATACATATTTTTATTAATTGAATTAATAAAATAAAAAAGAGTGTATTAAATAGTAACAAATAAAATAATAGTCTATCATTATACACAGAAAGGAAATCGAAAATGCAAATAAATTATCTTTCTATTTTTCCACTTAATATTCATATTCTGACACATGTATATACATATTTTTATTAATTGTAATTATAAAATAAAAGGAAACTAGAATAAAATTTTTCTTTGTTTATTTAGGTAGGAATTGCCTTAAAAAAATATATATTACTTGTTTTAAAGTCATATAAGAGGGAAAAAAAGTGTTAATTATTGTTAACAGAGAAATAAGGGTGGAAAGTTTGCACTTGTTTTACAATAGCAAATATATTTGTAGTTATCGAATGTTTCTTTCAACGGTTAATACAAGTAACGTTTTAACTTTTACTCTATACTGTTTTAAGTTTTTTTTAATGTTTATATAATTTTCTAATAATAAATTTGTTGGCTATAGTTTTTGTTAATAAAGGTTTGTATTTCAATGTGACATATTTCTCTTATGCAAGAGAAACATAAACACTGGCGCACTGACAAAGGTCACCCAGCGTTACACTATTTAGAAACAGAAGTTACTCATGCTTAGCTGTAGAACAAACACGGGAATCGATCTGTTTAAAATAACAGGTTACATAGTATTTACACACCTTTCGTTCCTGACGTGCTGCATTTAGTCTTTATAGGGAACTATTTACACTATTTTTGTCTGATATTAGCCGAAACCAGTCTGAAAAAACAAATCGGCGTGTAGTGAGAATGTGAGTGAACGTTTAATATTTACCGTTGTAATTTCGTTCTCACTAGCTAAGCTCTAATACGCCTGAATTTTTCATTGATTTCTTTGTCGAAATCGCAGTTTCGGTGGAAAAGGATTATTTTGATATAAAATTATGAATATTTTTATTATTTATTCAGATACTCGCAAGATAATAAAATATTGACACGATGACTCATCCTAGAGACGAATATTCTCCGTTGTAAAAAACTATATTACTTGAGTTTCTTGTACTGACTAGTGAATAGTAATAAAGAAGTTTTAATAGCGATGGTGTGAGGTAGAATCGACGGCAATCACCCACTTCACTGCCAGAACCTGTATTTATTTATAACACGGTCCCACCTCCATTCAGTAATCCGAACCCTTTTTTTATCAATTGTCAGTGGGGCGGGTAATCTTTGCGCCGTTATCCATGGGTTTAGCGCTTGGCGAAAACTCCCACAGTAGTTGCTTCCGCCAAAAATGATTAATTTCCTTAATATTCTGGAAGGAATTTAAACGTAAGTAAAACCTGAACAATAATCGTATCCCTGTCCTAGAGTAAACAGAAACTTTACTTTTGCTTCATTTTGTGCGTGTTCGACTCTCTTTACGAAAGAGTATTTCGTATATCAATGGAACGTAAAATGAATTCCTAGATTTCGGGAATTGTTCCAAAGTCTTAAAATGAACCAGAGTTGTTAAAAAAAGGCCGAAAAAGAGAAATGCAGGAGTAGTCAAGGTCTACTACTCCAGGGTAATACTTCTAAAAGATCTACTAATAAAAAAAAATGGAGGAAACCGTTACCCACAAATTTGTACTGGACGTCAGAAAACATATTTACTGATTGATCTAGGTAGTAAACTTTAGCTTGAATGACATTACTTGTAAACCCCAATTTGGATGATACAATATTGCTTGTAAACTTCTAATTCATACATAAATAGTAATATTGACACTTAATATTAACTAGTAATATCTGTAAACATACTCTTTAAATATACCGTATGTGTATATATATATATATATATATATATATATATATATATATATATATATATTTATATATTTATATATTTATATATATATATATATATATATATATATATATATATATATATATATATATATATAATTAATAAATTAAAAATATTTCAAAAACAAAAATACTTTTATTGCATATACTATTTAAAGCTTTTCGCAAATAAAACAGTACCAGCATCTTCAAGTACTGAAGATGCTGGTACATTTTTATCGGCGAAAAGATTTGAATAATATATGCAATAAAAGTATTCTTGTTTTTGAAATAGTTTTAATTTATTAACTAAATTACAAGAAAACATATCACCATATTTAATATAAATATATATATATATATATATATATATATATATATATATATATATATACACGTTTCTTTTAAATGAAACATTATTAAAAGATAGTTTTCAATTTTACCAAATTAAATAATTTAAATTTACAACACTAAATTATGCTTTAATAAGTAATGAATGTATTTATTTTAAGGTGATTTCTAAACAACTGGTGTCAGTAATAACAGATCGAATGTAACTCGCCACTTTTAACTTGCACCAATTGACAGATGAATAACTTGTGGCTTATAATCCGTGGAGGGGAATAGTTCAATGCCGACCACTGACGTGTACTCTACTTACAGAACAACTTACCCACGAATAAACACACACAAATCGCCAATAGAGAAATCTTCATGGTTGCTGTTTGTACACTAGCTCTGTAACTTTAAGGTACAGTGGTAAAATAACGCGGTTATAAATATTGTTTTCTTAAACAAGCCACATCATAATTCGTAGAACAGGTAGATAATTTTTGCCGTCGTATGACTCGGGAATTTGCGATAAGATTAAAACTTGAAATATTATCCTCTATCTTGAGCGTAGATGGTGTGGAAGAAAACGCCGCTTGTTTGTTCTGACTGACGTTTATTAAAGTAACAGTTGCATGTTACAATCATAGTTCGGAATCATTCTATTCCCATGTAAAAAAAGCTGTTCATCTGCTCTGTCCTTTCTTATTGTTTATCCATCTCAGTTTTTATTGAAAACTTTCTTAGGCGCTTATGACACGTTTTTAAAACACTTTTTAAATTCGTTAAATGAAATGAAATTCAGTAACTTTTTCAATATCTGATAAAGGTTTATATTAACTAGATTATTCTGTTATTAACTGGATTAAATATATTATATTAAAACCTCTATTAATTAAATTCTTAAAATAAACTATTCACTTCTATCGGCCAACCCCATTACCTGCCACTCTACAAAAGTATTATATTTACAATTTTTACTTATTTTTTTAATTAAACCTGATTGTTCATTAGTTTTTTTTATTTTGACTTATTTAAAGAATAATTTACGGCGTAATAAATTCATATTTATCTTCCATCTCTTCTAAAAATTAAATATACAGCACTGTCTTTTTAATTTTAAATACTATTAGGTTTCTCAATGATATGAGTGGGACAAAAAACTCAAGACCAACAAAACAAAAATATCTTGAACTGCTTAGTTTTTTGGTTAATACTTTATAGGCGTTGTCATATTTTGTTTGAACTCAACAAGGTTCTATAAATAGTATGTTCCTTATTTACCTAAAAGCATGTTTGTAGAACAGATTATAACGTAAAATACTGTGGTTTACATTGAATGTTTTTGGGATGGGCTGTAAAGTGTCCAAACGTTCTATTGCCCATCTGTTGGGATTTCGCCACCTTAGAACCATACAAAACCCCCGGCCTGTAAAACGGGACAAGTTATTGACACTGTCGTTGTGTTTAAACAGTGGCGCGTCGACTATTCAGGCAGCACAGGGCAAGTAAATAGAAACACATGACAACGAACCTGTCTAATCTATCTGAGTGCTACTATACCTTTTTAGCTCCTCACGTGTAGCGTATAAAGAGGACATGACTGAATAATTATTTTTTTATATTTTGAAGCCGTGATTAATCTTTAGTACTGTACATCCAAGTCAAAAAGAAATAAATTTCTAATAAATAATAACCAAAGGTACAAATGTAATTCTTCGTCAAACGTCTTGTTCCTGAACTGAACTATTAGACAAATAGCTATTTATATTAATTAAAACAATCTCTCACCACAAATTCAACAAATTTTATTTTAACCTTATGTACATTTCGACTACAAAGTAATCATCTTCAGAGGTATTTTTACAATAATAAAGTTATTTTTAAAATACTTCTGAAGATGATTACTTTGTAGTCGAAATGTACATAAGGTTAAAATAGAATTTCTTGAATTTGTGGTGAGAGGTTGTTTTAATTAATATAAACATTTACGCCACAGTTGCTTTAAGTTGTTGTCAAATAGCTATTGCTTACCTTTTCGTCATATTTTGGCTATTTGGTCCCTCGGTCCCCAGATCCCGCCGCATCCCTCGTGGCAACAATCCTCTGGCGAGTTACTTAAGTTCCTATAAATTTTGTTAACTGAGAACAACCAACATTCCCCCTCCGCTCCATGGTGTCAATTCCTTTAATTTGAGCCATTTCACAGCTCTGTACGACCTTCCAACCTCTTACAATTTTTCTCTCAAAATTTGGCTTACGAAATTATATGTATTTATATATTAAAGTAAAAATCTTTAAGCCTACAAAAACTTATTGGAAGGACATAAATATAAAAATTTCCGTGTGAGTATAATTTCCATCAGGCTACGCTATGAGTCACCTCAAAGTGAATTAAAGGATAGCATTGGCTTTCATGTATTAGCTCATTTTACGCCATACGTTGTGTTGTAAAACTGTTTTAACACGTAGGTTATGCAACATTATTTATTGAACATTGTTAAGGAAAACATCTTTAATAAAGAGTTATTATGAGTTATTAAATATAATAATTTAATTCAATTTTAATAAACCTCAGTAGATCCATACATAATTTAATATAACGGTAGTAATGAATATGTATTTTTAATCCAAATTTTGAACGTGCCTATTAGCAAATATTTAAGTAATAACTCATCTTGCAAAATTAAATGTTTTTCTCAATTCAAAATAACTGTGAACGTGTCTATAATTGGTTTCAATTACATCGGCTTTTTCGAGTGCCAAAACTAATTTTGTTTTGCATTTATGTTTTATATTTATATATAATTTTAAAAAATTGAATTTTTATTTATCGACACAAAAATATTATATTTATGAAGCGGTAAAAAACATATAATAAAAACTTTTTAACTTAATAACGTTCAATAAATAGAGAAACATAACCTACTTATTAAAACAGTTGTTGTAAAACATAACCTATAATACAAAATAAGCTGTTGTACGAAAACATATGCTATGCCCTTATTTAAGCTAAAATAACTATATACAGCTCATATATACGTATAGAGATATAATAGCGTGACAGCAATTCTATTTTTCCCTGTACAATTTGTCTTTTCAAGCGCGTCAAAAAAAATATGCACTTCAAAAAATAAAACTATTGACTTGAGTTACTGCACTAGCTATTTCGCTTGGGAAACATTATTTAAAAATCATTTGATTCCATAAAATTATTTAGGCGTAAAGGATCGGAGTAAGTTTACCCTAGCGTCACTCCAGGTAAACAATCCTTTAACAGTTCATCCTTTTGTTTCCCTCGGACGTTGAGTTTCAACATGGATTGCTTTTCATTCAAACAAGAGCCCCCACGCCGTTATCTCCCTGTTTCCCTTCAATTCTAACAAACGCATCCTTTTGTAGGAGGTGTGGCACGTAGGTATATGACTCTATTGAGGAGTAAATCTACCCTTATAGCGGAAAGGGTGAAAGGAATCCCGTTAGTCTTAATCTCACCCCCTCCCCCCCCCCCACGTTAATCATCCACATTTCTCACTTGTAGGATGTATGCTTGCATTTCTGCTTTGAAAACAAACAAAAATTAACTTCATTGTGGCTGTCTGATAGTGCAATTTACTGGTCACGTGGAATCATGTATCAAGTGACCAGTTACCGGGAATATTTGATTTATGATTTTATTTGATCCTTATTTATTACTTTGTACAATTTGGCAAAAGGGAGAGAAAATATAATGAGAATTTAAATCTGAAGTGTGCTTATTGGATAGTGGTTAGAGAACTTCCCTACTAACCTGGATATAGTACTTTCGATCCTAGGGAGCTATAAAAGTTTTTCTAGCTTTGATCGATGAAATCTCTAGATTTCCTAGGATCTGGGTACTTTGTCAGATCCCAGGTCAACTTATCCAGAGAAAATTAATACCTGGGGTAAAACCTAGGGTAATAGTTGAGGGCTGAAGCTGGGACATCGGTCACAATACCTTGAACACCATAGGTCAACTAGCCCTTCACCATCCCATTGATAAATTAAAATAATTAACAAATAATGTCGGAAATGTCTCTTCTTATTGGGAGGTGGAAGAACCATGGCTCTAATAGGTAGGGCCGCTTCCACGATATCCGCTCTAGAAATGTGCGTACCTGTTATCCTACCCATGCGTACTAGAATAGGTATAACCTTCGGGAAAATTTAGTCTTTCTGGATGTGATCTAAAATGTCAAGTTACGTGGTAGCAACATCAATATTAACAGAAACGTGTGTTTATTGGACAAACACACGACTCAAAACTTGGTTAATAAAAACTTTTCAAATCCTAATTTCGTTACGGGAAAGTTTTGCCGGGAGGCTTGCTTCAAGTTGTCAAGAGATTGACTTTGACTATTGAATTTTTTACGATCTGGGTGGAAATAATAAATGTTAAAACAAAAGACTTGACTCAATTTTAAAGACATTTGCGTTGCGCGAAAGGCCTTATCACGTGTAACGCAGCATACTAAAGCTGCGCCGAGAACGACGAAACATTTTGTCTTTGAAAACATTTAGGCTACGAAATTAGATTATTTGGTGGTACAATCATTTCGGTTGCATTACGTTTAGATCGGTCTGTCGGAACTGAAAGGCGCATAAGCGCTATAATAAGTTCTCTACATGTTGATTTTCGAAAAAATATTTTGTACTCTAAATAACGACTTTCTCTACCGTGGAAGAGACTGATTCTACAGGGTAATAGATTTTCACTAAATATAAAGTGAAGACATTGCGAGACATATATATGTATGTTCAGCGAAAACAAATGAGGAAAAATGGCATGAATGTATATTGGATGAGAAGAAGCAGTTCAAAAGCGTCAACCATTGTGACATACCTTGAATCGAAGTAAAAACATAAAACTTCCTGATCTACGAGATTTTTTATATAATTTTTATATATATATATATATATATATATATATATACATATATATATATATAGTTTATATATATGTAGTATATATTTATATAGTTTTATTATATATATAATTGTTATATTTTTTTTAACAAACAATGTATTATTAATAATATTGTTCCTAAATATGCACGAATTAATATTAAAAATAAAAGTAATGTAACACAAAAAACATGTAAACAAGCAGAAATTCTGTGGGTTAGAAATGAAATCAAATTTTTATATAAGAAGCAAAATGAAATAACTTTTGAAATTTTATAAATTTCATTTAAAACTAGCATTTCTTATGGATACAACAAAATGGGAAGAAAAATTTATTAAAATTAATATCTTTTTGTTTAATATAGACAAAGAAAAATGAACACTCTAACCAAAAAACTAGATATATTAAAATGAACAAAGGTAAAAATAATGAAGTAATCATACAACATCATAAGTTTCACCCCAATTTTGTTAATTTAACAAATATAAAATTCAGCGAATATGAAATAAAAATTTTAGAAAATAATAATAAAATCAACCTTAAAAAAGATATGAAAAGAAATATTGATACAATAATAATAGATACTGAATTGGCGATCAATAAGTTAAAAGTAGAGGAACACGAAAATATTCGAATAAAAACATCACATGAAATAATAAAGTTAATCAAAAATAACAAAACTAATCATACACACATAAAACAATACTCGCAAATTCATCAAATAAAACAAAAATTACAAACTAATGATCGTATTATGACAAAGGCTGATAAAGGTAATGCTGTAGTAATTATTGATAAAGAAGAACATATAAATAAAACTGAAAATTATATATCTAAAAACCAATATACACAAATAAATAAAGATCCCACAGACAAATATCAAAATGAAATAAAAAATATAATAAAAACATCATCTAAATTATTTAATCAAAAATATACTAATAATTACATAAATGAGAATCCTAAAATTCCAAGATTAAATAGACTAATTAAATTGTACAAAGAAAATAAACCAATTAAGCCAATAGTTAATTTTACAACTGCTCCTTCTTATAAAATTTCAAAATATTTGGCTTTATTACTTAAAAATAAGGTAAAATTAAATAATACTCATAATATAAAAAACTCGATTGAGCTTATTGAAAAATTAAAAGATATTAAAATTGATAATAATTTAAAATTAATATCATTTGATGTTACTAACATGTATAATAACATACCTATAATGAAAACACTTGAAATAATAAATAATAATATAGATACATTTGTAAAAGATAACACATTAACACAAGAAATAATAAATACATTAAAAATCATATTAAATCAAAATTCTTTTTTATATAATAATAAAATTTAAAACAAAAGGGTGGATTAACAATGGGCTCTCCAATGTCAGCATATTATCGGAAATATTTTTACGTTAGATAATTATTTTTCTGAAGATGCTGGTAGGTCTACTATTTTATCGGCGAAAAGCTTTGAATAAATATATTCATTAAAAGTATTCTTGTTTTTGAAATATTTTTAATTTATTAACTATATTACAAGAAAACATATCATCATATTTAATATATATATATATATATATATATATATATATATATATATATATATATA